>JAXRVH010000002.1:787715-1014042 GCA_034640345.1 Drechslera avenae
AAACGCTGTTGTCGCTCGGCTGGACGCTGCGCATGCGGCTACACTAGAAGATGTCGAGTTGCTATGCTAGAAGGGGAAAAACTATTATACACGGCGTCGCAGATTTGATCGTAGAAGATGAAGCTCGGACGATGCTGAACTTGCATGGGCTGATGGACACATGAGATGGGACGTGGCCGTGAGATATGGTCGAGGCGCTGTTGGAGGACAAGGACATGGAAAACAGAGACCGGCCAAGACTTGAACATGAATCGGTGGGCTGCCAAGGCCGTACGCAGCCATAGTAACACCGCTGCTGAATCTTAAAAATGCCTGCTTTGGCGTGATATATGGATTGAAGCATGCAGTGCATGTGTAGCCTGTAACGCGCCATCCACGGATTAAATGAGCCCTTCCAGTGTGTCGGCATACTCGATGGCGGGGCAACGAGACGAAGCGCTAGGTGGCTGAACAGGTGGCTATGTCGCCGGCGAGGTTCATGAATGACATGGTATGGGTTTTTTGCTACTCCGTCGTGATGCTGATCGTAAAGCGCATGCGGAGGTGCGTGTGGTGGGTGCGATGACGATGCGCTGCTGAGCACTGCCCGCTACGTGGCGAAGTGCCGCGCCAGGGCCGAGCCCATCTCCGCGCCATCCCAATGGCTCTGCATACGATGTGGACTGTGTCGATTTCGGATACACGGAGTCAGCTAGAGCAAATGCGTGCAGGGTGCTGGAATTAAACATGGCAGGGGAGCGAGGCAGGGCGGAAGGGGAGGGAGACAAAGATGAGGTCTCGGGACGACGCACGAGAGCACGTGAGGGCGGCTTGGCGTTGGGGCGGAGCGCTCGGGCGGCGGAGTTAGCGAAGTGCGGTTACTTGTTTAGAAGACAGGTCGACCTCGTCCCTTTTGCCTCCAAACCTCACCAGCTGACAAGACCAATGTCTTGCCATCCATGGTTACCTCACAGAACGAGGTGGGCCTCATTACCTACCCGGCCATCGTCAACATCGCTACGCTGGTCATCTTCTTCGTCTACCTCGCCATCTCCCTCTATCTTGTCGTCCGACAAGGCCTAGGCCATAGCTCGCCATGGATATGGCTCGCCATCTTATCCATTTGTCGCCTTACGCAGGTATCGCTCGATTTGGCAGCCACCACCATGTATCCTATAGGCGAGGCCGCAAACACGAGTCTCGAAAGCGGTGTCGCCATCCTGACCACAATGGGCCTCACGCCACTCTTCATGGCCACCAGCAGCTTACTCAACGCGACGACGCGGCCCAAAGGACGGCGCATGCAATGGATTTTGCTCGTCGTTCACATTCCACTCATCATCTCCTTTGTTCTCATTGTCGCTGGTGGCATTGATCCAGACTCACGCGATGGGCCCACTTTTGCCGCTACGGAGTCGACAAAAGCCGGTGTCACGCTGTACTTGGCGTGTTTTCTGGTCCTGCTCTGGGCAACCACGGTCATCTCGGCACGTCTCTATCTTGCTGACAGAGACGAAGTACGCATCCTCACAACAGTCGTGCTCAGCCTGCCGTTTTTTGTTGTCGATATCGTCTACATGATGTGCTTTGCGTACGAGAAATGGGTGGCCAATGACAGTTATGACGGATGGAAGAAGATGCGCTTTAACGTCATCAGTGGCAACGTGACCATTCAGTTGTGCATGTACGTATTATCAACAGTGACATACTTTTTTGCTACGGCGATATCGTCTGTCGTGACATTGAACTTGCCATGCTAATGTGTTTCCAGGCAAATTATAGAGGAATGGGTCATTGTTGCACTGTATCTCTCGTTAGGATTGGGCTTGCCCAGTAAGGCGGCCAGATTGCGACGCCAAATTGGAGACCAAGTGAATGAAGCCAGGAACATGGATGTCGATGCGCTACAAGAGACGATATTATGGAAGATGCATGATGCAGCGTCCCGAGTTGTTGCCGTCATGATTCTTTCAGCCCTCCAATTTGTGCACTGGGTCTTGGGAAGGATCCTGCGAAACACCCAGCCCAAGGACACCGAAAAAAACAAAAAGACCAAGGCGACCAAGGAGAAGAGTGTGGACAGCCAGAGCAGCCACGACAGTCAAAGTAACGCAGCGAACTAGCAATGAGAGGCACGGAATCCCGAACCACATTCCGCATACGATCTACTCGACCTAGATGCGTTTTAGCGCACCACTTTGGCATGCTGCCTATGGACCACTTCGGTGCATATCATACCAGGGATTATTGTCGCGCTATGTACATTTACATGGACCAAACGGTGTTCACTAATCATACGCATCTGTACTCCTCTCTCAAGGGCTCATAGCCACTTGATACATGCTGAGCAGCATTTCCGCGTCGATGCCCATTATCGCAACCCCCCAGATAAGAACTGCTACGCGCGCTGCATCTTTCACGCCCAAAGTTGCACCTGAGTGCACCCAACCAGCGCCATTTTCAACAACACCCAACGAAAGAAGAGAGTAGCCAGAGAGTGAGTGAGTGTAAGAGAGAACTTCCAGAGAGAGGGCGTGTGTGTAAGAGAGAGAAAGAGAGAGGTTGAATAAAGTCAAAACCACAGTGCCAAGGAGAGAAACGGAGCACCCTGCTTAAAAAACATGGACGAAAGTTGTAATAGTAGCATTTGCATCGCAAATACCCTATGTTCTTCTTACTTCTATGAGATTCACCCATTTCCAACAATTCAAGAACCTAGAAAAAAAATCAGAAGTGTCTCCATTCAATGTTGCGTTTCTTGTAACAATCCGACGGCTTTGGATACATTTCCAGGCTATTGCACAACTTTTGATCTTTCGCCTTTTTCCAACAATCGAGGCATACTTGTGGGTGATTGAAGAATGCGTCATAGATAGCCACGAGGAGAGATTAGCAAACAGTGTGGGCATGTACACTCAATTTATACGAGAGCTCCACAAGTCACATAGTACATTGACAAGATATCATGGTAAAAATATTGCGCAATAAGCTGTATCATAATGCTTAAATAGCATTGCAGTATCTCAATGCTTTACAAAAAGCTTTTTAGAAAAGCCTTTCTGACATTCCTCCACACTCCGTTCTTTAAAAGGAAATCCATGAGAAACATCATGATTCTATCTTTGGAGTCTCCGCTTCCCCAAAATTATGAATATCAATACTTCCTCATAGACGCAGGGCGAGAAGTCGTCTTTGGGTTTTGTGCTACCATTCAAGTGAGTTTTTATACTTGCCTAAAAAAAAGGGGTTCGGCAAGGTCATGACTTGACTGTATTGAAAGATTTGGAAATTCAATAAAGGGAGAAACATGGTGACAGGCATGAGGAATCTATGAGAGTCATTGGCGCTTCCTACATTTAGTTTCTTCCGTTGTAGTATAACGCTATGTACTGCGCCGGCATTCCTCTCAACTACCACGTCTAAGCAAGTATCCAAACTAATCCTTTCCAACTACACAATCTACAACGTCCCCAACGAATACACACTGGGAATGTTGCCTCTATCAGGCTTAACAACCGGCACACTATCATACATTTTCGCTTCTACTGCCTCCCTAGCCCACGCAGGGCTCTTCCTCACTTTTAACAACTGCTCGACTGCATACCCAATTCTCAACAACTTTTCTTCTTCCCAGGGTCTGCCCAGAATTTCCATGCCAATCGGCACACCAACCGGTGCCTCATCGCTCGGCTCCGAAAATCCGGCTGGCACGGTGACGACCGGCGTGCCTGTCAATGCGGCCAAGATGCCATTCCGCCCAGACTGTGAGGGAGAGCCGATTTTGACCACGAGATTCCTCTGCTCTGGATAGATGATTGCGTCGAGCGAGTTGGCTGTAAAAGTGTTGAGGAGAGCGAGAGTGAGGTTGCGAATTCCGGCTTGACGGTCAAGATATGTTGCATTGGCTGTTGAAGAGACAAGTGCCGTGTTTACGTATTCGTACTGAGATGGTATGACGAGGAACTCGCCACCAGAGCCATTGACTGCTTTGCGGGAATACAGTTCCTTCAATGTAGTTGGGTGGTCGCCTCCGAGTGATGGGCGCTCGAGATACTGGTCCATGAGCTGGCGATATTCAAAGCGCTGCACGTCGTAAGCGGCTTGGATGGCGGTCGCGTTGTATATGGGTTCGTTGATTGGGACTAAAACCACGCCTTCGGCTGACAAGCGCGACATAACAGAGTCCATGGCGTTGTTGACTGGTGTAACTTCAGGCGCGTCGGTGCGGTTGAAGAAGCCGTTGAGTACGCCGATGCGCAGACCTGTGAGAGCGGCACTAGAAAAAGAAGAGGCGTAGTCGATGCCGCGCACTGTGCTGGGGACAAGTGCAGTGTCATTATCTGCTGCATCGTAACCGGTTGACGCCATGACTGTGAGAGCAGTGGCGACGTCTTTGACTGTGCGAGCAATAGGCCCAATGACATCGTGCGTTGTTGATATTGGTATAATGCCAGTTCTGGTAATTAGTCCACGTGTAGGTCGAATGCTACATAGCGAGTTGGCGGATGCCGGACTGCGGAGCGAATTTACTGTGTCTGTACCGGTACCGAATACACAGAAAGACGCAGCAACTGCTGCACCAGTGCCACCAGAACTACCACCCGGCGTCCGAGTCGCATCATAGGGGTTGATCGTCTGACCGCCCAAAGAAGACACACTGATACCTTCCAGTGCAAGCTCATGCAAACTGGCCTTGCCCAGAATTATAGCTCCGGCGTTCTTGAATGCCGCGACGCTTGGGGCGTCTTTGGTGGGCTGCGATTGCGCCAGGGCCAAGTTACCACCCGTGGTAGGCAATTCTAATGTATCATAGTTGTCCTTCAATAGTATTGGAATACAGAAAAGAGGCCCGGTAGCATTGCCCGCAGACAGTTGCTCGTCCTTTTCTTCGGCAATGGCCAAAGCATTGGGGTTCAAGGAGATGATCGCATTCGTCCTGTTATTGTTTGCTTCGATGTTCGCAAGGAATGAAGACACCACTTCTCGGCATGTGGAGAGTCCTGAGTAGAGCGCATGGTGTACCGAGTCAATGGTTGCTTCTCGGGCATCGAAAGGCATATTATGCCCCAATACAGCGTGACCACAGAGTGATGCAGCGATGAGGTGTGGGAAATGAACCATGCTGTATATCTAGTATTTAGTCCCCGGTACCGAAAGTGAAGGATAGGTACGGAGGGTTACCAAATTCTCAGGAAAACTACTTATACAATCTCTAGTGTTGTAGACTCGTCATGTCCCACAGCGGGTGGTTATCTCTATGGTAATTGGTTTGTATACCCTACGTTTTTTTGTTGTAGTCACAATTCTTGATAATGCAAAGTATTGCCCGACCTTATCGTGAGTAGCAGATACCGGTCTCGGAAGGACCGGAGTGACGTAGCTTGCCAAGATTACTCAACACCTGCCTCTTTGGTAAGAATGTGATTGCACATACCGCATCGTTCTGATTTTCTCATGCTATAGGAGGGTATCACAACTCCAAAAAAGTCCAAACAGGTAACAATCATCATTCTGACTATTGTACCTACTTGAATCTTATATTTGAATCTGGAAAGGTCTATGTTTAATTCGTTCAAGCCATAATGATTACTAAGAACCGTTACAAGGCGAACTTCTGCGGACAAAGAAGACGCATCAGTGAGCAATTCTCGACATATACAGTAACGAGGTTGAAATTATAATTTTACCAGATATGCCAGCTTAAGTTGAGAACACAGATACTTGCTTTACCAATAAGCTCATGAGCCAGGCAATCTCTCTAGGGGATTGTCATCTATCGATGGTACGTCGGGGAAGTGCACTCCAGCGGAGCTAAGTTGCATGAATCCAACCATTCAACCCAGTACTATGAAGTTGCCCACTATCTTCAACCGCCTTATTATCGTTTCATAGCCATGATAGTCATAGAGAATGCATGAGGGATACGATCGTGGAGCAGCAAGTAGATATGTAAGTTTATCGGTTAAGGGCTTCCCTTCCATCTACAGTAGGTTATATTCTTTTATTACTCAATTTACAAGAGTGTGCACCGACTAGTGTAAATCAGTAGCTGAGGACTCTGGGTCATTGCGATTTGCAACTGTACGTCATGAAATAGCCGCACATCGCAGAAGTAGGCTTGTTAACGGTCGTATAAAAGGTCGCTACAGTGGTGTCATGATGGTTGATGTTCAAATCGCAAATTGTCTTTGCATGTCTCGTTAGGGCAAGGCGAAAACTGGCGAGATGCATGACTAGTGCAAGCGACTAAGCAGTGCTCTGCATGACTAACGTTCGCGGCACCTCCCGCTTGGTTTGATCTGCGCTGCAAGCACAGATTACTCCTCCCCCTCCCTTTCACCTGACCTCCCTTTGACTACCACAACGTCTTCTCACTCTCCGCACCAATAACCGCAAACGGTCTACTGACGCCGGATCATCACCCGGCCGGGATCAGAAATTCCCCAGATCAGGACCTTTTCACATGTGAAACTCACGATGCGACACTAAACAAACTTTGAGCCTAAAACGGTCAGAACGAAACCCGGAATCTGACGGTGACTTGAATCACGGTGTGTAAACGCCGGACCAGCTTAGTCTGGTAGAAGCCTTGATCGCCTTGTCCTTGCCGCACATCTCTATTGCGGCTGCCGACGTCGATCGTGTCGGCCTTGTCGCTTGATAAGTCTGGACATTGAGGCTAGTAGCCGACCATGACTAGGTAGAGAGTCGTTGTGTGCACACCTCGAAGAGGCCACGCCAGATTCCTTCAGTAGATGTGCTTATAAGACGATTGCGAATGAGCTCTCGTCTCTTGCATCGCAATAGCTTCCCCAAAATGGCATGCATTGACGATGTCGAGCCTCAGCCACTCTCCGTTTCACGAACACTAGGATCTATTAGAGTTCTTTGCCAAGCATCACAACTTCAGACTAACAATTGCTTAGCTTAGTTCCGGTCTCGAACAAGTCACGAACAAGTCATCCGTCACACCATGGGCAATGCGCAAATCCGACCATGCGCATCTTGCACATAGAAAAGTTGGCCGGTATGTGCCTTAGTCACATAGGGAATATGATGGCTGGTTGGGAGCAAACTATTACTACACCATGCGTCGAGATATCTGAACAGCGCGTCACTCAGTAGAAGAACCTCCTGAGGCTCACCGGAGGCACTTAGGCTTGCACGCGATCAGGAATATCTGCATATAGCCAAGGCCACTTAAGATGTGTTTACTCAAGCCGAAATTGCCTCAGCTGCGTTTCGTGGGCTTACTTTAGCAACTTCACTAGCGTAGGTGGTGTTCTACCAGTTTACACCACGTTCTGAAACCTTATTCTAGGAACTCCACCATCTTGGCAAAACCGGAGCGCCTCACCACCACACGACTAACCAAGGCGCATGCAGGGCACGTTGCCAGATACCAAGCTCACTTAGCGTCCGTCCACAGTTCAACAAGCTGTATAAAGATGGCCAGCACCGCACTCGAAGAAGAGCATCCAGCATCTCAGGTTCCCAACCATCCAGTTACGATAATCATTACATCTTTTCTATTCTACTTAATACCCCTTCACTCTATCTTAATATTTCTCTGACCGGTTCAGACTAAAACATCAAAAAATCAACATGTACTTCTCCAAGACCACCATTGTTTCCTTCAGCCTTTTGGCTTCTTCTTCGCTCGTGGCTGGCCACGGTGCTATCATCGCCGCTACTGGTGATGCTGGCGGTGCCGGATCTGCCATCGGTGTTGACCCCAACACTCCTCGTACCGGCACCACTCGCAACCCCTTCCAGCAAGACACTACCCGCTTCAAGGGCGATGCTGCCGCTACCTGCGGTGAGACCCTCGCTGGAGGTGCCAACGACATCCAGGCCGGAACTGCCCAAGTCATGCAGCTCAACGGTGCCACTCTTCCTCAGGTCACTGCCGGTGGCGCGGTCATGATGACTGTCCACCAAGTCAACTCTGACGGTGCTGGTCCTTACACTTGCATGATCGACGCCACTGGTACCGGTACCGCATGGCAGCCAATGACCGTTACCCAGAACCTTCCTGGTAACGCCAAGGGCAAGAACAAGGACACTCAGCTCATGGACCAGCCTCTCACTGCCACTGTCCCTGCTGGCATGGCATGCACAGGTACCGTCGCTGGCCAGGCCAACGTCTGCATGGTCCGTTGCCAGAACCCCGCTCGTGCTGGACCTTTCGGTGGCTGTGTCCCCGTTCAGATGGCTGGTGCCGCTGGCGCTGCTGCAGGTACCGCCGCTACAGGTACTGCTGGTGCCGCTACCGGTGCTACTGCTGGAACTGGCGCTACTGCTGGAACTGGTGCTACTGCCGGAACTGGCGCTACTGCTGGAACTGGCGCTACTGCTGGAACTGGTGCTACTGCCGCTACCGGTGCTACTGCTGGAACTGGCGCTACCACCGGTACTGGTGCCACCACTGGAACCGGTGCTACCACTGGAACTGGTGCTACCACTGGAACTGGTGCTACCACTGGAACTGGTGCTACCACTGGAACTGGTGCTACCACTGGAACTGGTGCTACCACTGGAACTGGTGCTACCACTGGAACTGGTGCTACCACTGGAACTGGTGCTACCACTGGAACTGGTGCTACCACTGGAACTGGTGCTACCACTGGAACTGGTGCTACCACTGGAACTGGTGCTACCACTGGAACTGGTGCTACCACTGGCACTGCTAACGGTGCTAACACTGCTGGTACTGCCACTGGTGCTACCACCGGTACTGGTGCTACTACTGGCACTGCTAACGGTGCTAACACTGCTGGTACTGCCACTGGTGCCAGACCCGCCGTTGCTGGTGCCGCTGCCCGCAAGCGCGAGGCTGCCCGCCAACAGAAGCAGCAGCCCCAGCTCACCAACGATGACCAAGAGGAGGAGGCTGAGTTCGCTGATGACAACTAAGCGCATCGCCCTAATCGCATCACGGTCGATAGCTCATACTCAGCATACGAGCATTTGGAAGAAGCTTCACAGGCTCACACTTATTGGTGGGGAAAGTTGGAAACGGAATGGCTTAATGATTGGTTACATATATATATATACCTAGAATGTTAGAGTATCTGCGAGTACTGTAGTATTGGATTTGGTGGAGCCAATCGCTTCTCCTGCTGGTCTGTGACCAGGGGAACAGGGCTGGCAATAATGGTATATACTTGTAGGGTGGAATTGGTGGAATGATTGCGTAGTTGGTCTGGGATGGGAACCCCTGGTCTATTACGCTCCTTAATAGTTCATAAAATTGGTTATACCATAAAACACATGTGCCTTTGCTTTCTTTTCCCCATCTTCCGTGTACAGTCTTTGAAATCACACTTGATTCCGTTACATCTCAATCCTTTCTAGTCCTCATACTCAGGAAGACGGTATCGACTCATCGTCGCCACAAGGACTTTACTCTCTCTCTCTCTTCTCTACCCCGCCTCTTCTTGTGTCCGGCAATTGTTTCTTCAACATTTGCATACTATTATTTTATAAGTGATATCAATGCTTAACAGCAGGTTTTCACAACGCGGTATCGCTGTACAGCAGTATAAGTAAGCAGTAAAGGCGCTATCCCAGCACCTTAAACTCAGTCAATATTTGCATATATCCTAAAGACTTTATATCTAGTGCCAGCAGACGCCTTCATGCTCAAACCATAGTTCAATTTATACGAGTACAGCTCCATGGTCGAGTTCATACATCCAGCCTAACGAGAGACATGCATCCAAAAGCTTCCGCCAAGACTTTTCTGCCTAACACCCAAGGCCTGTCGTCTAGCTAAGCTTTTCCAATCTGCACTTGTCCCCATGAAGATTCTCGCATTGCATCCTCCCGCAGGGGCCTTCGTAGCGGAATGGACTCTGGCGTACACGGTTTCACACTCGTTTCACACGCATGAGCCCCTCGGACCACAGCCACAACCACAAGTGTGAACGCCGCACCCGTGTGACGTTATGGCGCAATCTGCATTGCATTGCACAGAACATGCATATCGGTCTTTTCGCCTGTTTGGATAGATTTCCCCGCGAATTATTTGGAAGCGCATATATCATGCTTTCCTTTTATAGCGCATGTGGGATCTTGTCATGGGCGGCTGCTCTATTTATACTTGAGGGTTTGTGAGGTTCAACTGTTTCAAATGGGCATTCGGGTAGTGAGTTTATGTCAGCAGGGTTATGGGGGTGTTGACCTAGGCGGAAGCCAGTCAGTGTTGGACCCTCGGTCTTTGGGGTGTTTTGGTCAGCCAACGAGCCCCAGATCTCTGGTGACCCTGGTTGCACATACGAGGCTGATATTGTCAATTCTGAACTCGAATCGTTGTCCGTCGTGCTGCTCAAAGCCCGATAAATGTAGGTACTGCTTCATTTGGATATTCTGGTATCATATTCCTGGTTTTCCGAACCAAATCTCAAGCCTGGCGACGATGCTTCTGACATGGATTGTTCCAGCATCGATTCTGATTTGTAGGGATACACGTATAGTGTGTTGACTTCATGTTGTTGGGGACAGATACAATAAGATGGATGAGCAGTATAGAAGCACGAAACGTGCTCGGAGTTCTAAGATATGGCGAAGGGACTACAGTTCTGGAAAGCTTGAGGGAGTGGTTTACAACTTGACATGGATTGCACGGCGTAGCTCGAAACCACGTATCGTCATCGCGATGGACAAAAAGCGGCTCTACACAGCGGAGAAGTAGATTAGTAGGAAGTTAGCCGTGCGTGCTTATCTTATCGTGGTTACCGTAATGGGCAAGTTCTGACCTGGCGTTGATGACGGATGACGAGCTGATGTTCAAGGCAAGAACCACAAAACCATCATCGGCACTAGCCTCATCAAGGCTAGTTTGTGACTTCACCGGCTTGGGAAACTAGTCTCACAACTATTTGCTCTTTACATACACATAGTCTACTTATCGAATTCTTGTTGAAAAATAAGACCCATACATTTACCTTCATTTACGATAGAATGTGCTCATACGGTACTTTGTTTCACCCTCGTACGGCGCGAGGTCTGCCAGGGCCTGCTTTCCCTCCCGGATCATTGCCTCGCGTATCCTCTCATTTCGTGGCTTGATGCTGACCTTGAAAGGCTGTGGGCGCATGTTAAGTCCGTTTCTACTGAGACGTCAGCATCATCAGCTTGCAACAACAATACGATTGACCCACGTATAATCAAAGATATCGACAGGAATAGGCCTTCCGTCGCCATCCAGTGCTGGCTCGATTTTGAAACCCCACACAAGTCGGGCAACCGTCAACCATGTGCCTTGTTCCGCGAGCGCTTGACCCGAGCACACTCGGCGACCCCAGCCAAAAGTCATATACCCGCGCTCGCCAGGGAATGGTCGAGAGTCTGGGTAGTCTTTCAGGAATCGGTTCGGGTTGAAGCGGTCTGGATCTGGGAAGTCGCGTTCATTGTGGTGTATCGCCCATACATTACCTTGAACCCATGTTGATTTTGGAATTAAGTAGCCGTTGTAATAGTCATCTTCAACCGGTGCATGGGGCTGTCCACCGATGATGGCTACAGACCGCCACCGAAACACTTCTTTGACAAAAGCGCGCATGTACGGCAGATTTGTGTCATCCTCGAATGAAGGACTTCGGTCTGGACCGACGATACGATCTAGTTCTTCCCATGCCGCCTGCATAGTCTCCGGGAAAGCCCGCATTGCAAGCACAGCTGTGATGAGCGTGCTACTTGACGTGTCTGATCCAGCACCAAATAAGTTTCCTGCCAACGAAGAAATTTCTTTTTCATTCAACCCGTACTTGTCCTTCTCGCGGAAGAGTATTTTCGCGTAACAGTCCTCGTGGCCAGGTTTTTCATTTGCTTCGCTCGCAAGAGAGTAAAAAAAGTCGAAGCCGCGATGCGACTTCTTCTTGGATCCCATCCCATGCTTCCAGGGTGCATATTCCGTTGGTACCCGAGCAAGTGCTGGGAAGGTTTCCATGAGCATAGGGAATGTCTTTCCTGGTACGTTCAGATCAGCTGCGCGATGCATCAGGGCGATGACTTCGGTGATGATAGGATCCTCGTGGCTCGCGACTCGTCTTCCAAAGCCAATGATTGATACTACGCTCGTTGCGTATCTCTCAAAGTGGGCCACATACTTCTCAGGGCTGCTGAGCAGATCGAGCGCAACGACTTTGCTCTCATCGTTTTGAAAGTCGCGGTACTTCTTCACTTGCTGGATGCCAACACCCTGATGTGTCAACTTCCGCAACATTCGGAAGCGCTCGCGCTGAGCTGGCGTAGTAATGATAAGATTGACAAGATTGTTCTGGCCAGCCCCAAGTTCCGCGAAGACGAGCATGCGAGGTCGTGAACAGTAAATACCTGCTCTCTTATCGAGCAGCTCGTTGGCAGCCCAGGCATCATTGATCCACACAGTGGGATTACGTCCAATCCAATACGTGATCAGTGGCGTATTGTACTTCTTAGATAGTTCTTCGAAGTATAGCCACGGCTTGCTATCGGGTAGTTGGAAGGTGTTGCCAATAATCGGGTATGGAAATGGTCCAGGAGGCTTCGCAAAATCAGTGTTGCATACAGCAAAGTTCGGTTGAGCAATCTTACCATCTTCGACCTCATGTATAGCATCCAAGCATAATCCGAAAGGACGCCAAGCGCTGCAGTCGCAAAAACCGCCAGTGCAATGTTGCCAGCGTCGAACTTGGATATGCCATATTGCAAGTAGTGCAAAGGTAGCGCTTCGAATATCTGTTCTATCGCCATAAGGTCTGTGTCAATGGAGAGTCTCTGCTCTTTGTCTGGTAAGTAAGTGAAGATGATGAGCCCCCGAGTCGTCGCCAACCAACTAACCGGCACCAGTCATCCGCAATTAAGCAGCACAGCCAACAGGAAAACGCCTGCGTCTTAGCCAGTAAATTTTACCTGCTGCAGCAGACCATGTCTCTAGCACCTCCATCACAGGTGGGTGATATGCGTTCGGCTCGCAACCCCACATCGCGGGGGTGGGGCTATATGCTGGGGGCGGATACACGTTGCAGCTTGGTGCGCATCTCGTACATCCGAGGATATGCAACATTTCTCAGCAGACGCAGGGATGGTGTAATCGATATTCATGTTGGGAAGGGATGGGTTGCGCCGTGTTAACGCGCCCCATTGGCGCCTGCCGTGTCGTCACCAGATCCATTTCAGCCTCAATCCCGCAGATACCACTTGCATGCACTCTCGCTCTCTCCATCTCCTGTTCTTCGCCTTCTCTAAGAACGAAAGATGCCGTTTCGTCAGAAACACCTTGAAAGTAGGCTGCCAGGAATCTGTGCACAAAAGCACGTGCCTGAGATTGCGTTCAATGGTGACGGTAGATATACAAGTCGACCAGAAAAAACGGACAAAGAAACGACTTATGTTCGGGCACTTGATTGTCTCGTATTTAACTGGCCCGGAGCCTTTAGATGTGGGAGATGGTACGTGAAAGTAACCTGTCATCATTCTAGCTCTTAACATCGTGATACGGCCTTGCGTGCTCCCTATTTCCTTCATGTCATAATTTTTATTCAGGAACGCGGTCGACTACCCCCGCCTTATTAACCATGGTTACGCCAAGCTCTATTTAAAACCCGCACAATCACATCCTATTATTTTGCTTTTTCCTGTTCATGGCGCAAATTTCCT
Source organism: Drechslera avenae (assembly GCA_034640345.1). Lineage (NCBI taxonomy): Eukaryota > Fungi > Ascomycota > Dothideomycetes > Pleosporales > Pleosporaceae > Drechslera > Drechslera avenae. Next base: position 801,339 of record JAXRVH010000002.1, read on the forward strand.
CGGGCACAGTCCGGCAATATGCTGTATACGACAACAGCATGCGCAAGAGGAGGTTTATCCATCGGCCAGCTCTCAAGACACCAAAACGCTCCTGTATCAGCCTACGAAAACTGGTGGATCTTCCTCCTGAACTAATCGGTATGGTTGCTGATTATCTCCTAATGGATGATCTCTGCGCCCTTCGAGTGCTGCGTAACCAGACGCTTCACCAAGCCATCAAAAGAGCCTTTGTGCGTTCATTCCACTATTGATGATACAACCAAGACTCTAATAACTTGCTATATGTAGGCTATAACCGCATTCTCTCGCCGGATCTGCAGAACCACTCAGGCCAGCGTTGCCCATCTACATTCCGTAAGCTGCAGCCCCTTTGCTGACCGTGTCCACACACTAGAAATACACTTCCGTCTGGAATGTGTATGGAAAGGACCAGGATACCCTCTACATGGGACTCACTGTGTGAACGCTGCCAATATTGGCGTTGACGCACATGCGCAGTTCAGTGCAATATTCTCGCGGTTGCCAAACCTCAAGAACCTCATGATAAGCGCCCCTGGTTATCAACCAGACAGCATATACAATGCGCATAACTCCACTGCTGCTCCATATCTCTACAGTCTATCATTTCCGGACATGAAGTTCGCTCTTTCGGAGGATGAAAAGAAGAGACACGTTCATACAATCGACGTAGAATCCTACCAAACTCTTTTGGACAGTTTGGTGGGCATAGCGCAGGTTACACTACCGAAGTCAGAACAAATCAGTACTGTGAATTTTCCAGTTCCACGGTGGCAACCAACGCTGGCAGGAGCATCAGACAGGCCCAAGGATGTCAACGTCATCAAACAACCCTCTGTGTCAACCATACAATGTACAACTCAATGTCACGATTATCAGCGCAACAGCTTGTCGCAAAACAAGACAGACATGCCCAAGGAAATGATCCGGAGGCCTTTTTTACAAATTATGACAACGCTAGACCTGCAGCTGAATGTGTTCACTCGTACGACGGGTGCCATATTAGAAAAGGTCGGTGGGCTCATCAGAAGTAACCCGAACCTAAAAGTGTTGAAGTTATGTGCGGGCCCGAGGATGTGCTCTACATACCGCATCCCCAACGACCATTGGGCTCCTCTGCTTAAGGCGCTTGGTTCTGGCCCTCCATTTCGCCTGGATACTCTGGAGCTCGGGGGGCTCGTTACTAGTACCACCGCGCCAACACTCGCCCGTGTCGTCGAGACACACTCGCCCACCCTGCGCCGTCTAGTTCTCGAACACACAAGCTTCGGCTACCCAAATACCCTCCGCGCTTTTTTCAATACCCTGGTCAAGTCGGAGGTACGATACTATGCGTGGAGGGATTTTCTAGTTGATCAAACTAGCTATCTCATAGACAGCCAATTGAAGTTCTGGATAGTCGGAGATGAGGTCTTAACACCCAGATACGATCTTATTACAGAGAACAGTTTCGAGACTGCCAGCTTATATAATACATGTAATCTTTATCCTACAACCAGTTCAGACAAAGACTGGGTGATGATAACTTGGGATGTCGCTGATAAACATGAATTATTTGTTTGGGACGATGAGGATAGTTTGATGGGGAAAGGCGGCATAAAGGCAACCTTCAGAAACGTCGGTGTGGCCATAGACTGTGGTATAATCAGCGCCACGTAGAGGTCAACAAAGCGAATAGGTGAGGAATCTTAACTAATAGAGCATCTATATGCCAGTAGCGAGTATGACTGCTTGTGGTACCCAAAGAAAAGTCTTAGGTGTAGTCATATTTTTGTGTTCAAGGGAAGTTTCGGGCCGCTTTTGGTTTAGTTTGGCAATGATTGGGCCAGGGAACTTGGGAGCTATCATCAGCTCTACTCCCGAGTCTAGTTGAAAATGGCACATAGTAAGAGATACCACATTGAAACTTTTTTGTGGTTGCCGAGTAGAGGCTTTGTTACCCGTTTGGACTTTTTTTTTGGATTTGTGATAACCCCCTATAGTATTAGAAAACCAACATTCAACATTGATTTGACCTTGAGATATACTATTAAACACGTGATGTAGCCATATAACCAAACTATAGAGATAATACTGCTTAAGTTACTACGTTGTAAAGGATCTTGCACGCACCTCAGCGCTATTCCAGGGGTGATAGCAAAAGCGTTAGCGCGCCCCACATGCTCGTGTATCATCTTTCGTCGTCACATTGTTCTTTCCGCTCCCTCCACATCGGAAACTTCAAAATAGCAGATCTTTCTCTATTTGCCGGGTGAGCTCTCTTCGAACCCAGTCAATCGTATCACACAAGGTGCATCTTCCGTTGACTTAGATAAGCAGGCGCATGCAGATCGCTACTTCCGCCACGGTCAATGTTGCACGGCTTTATCTTTCCGACCGCACTTCCCAAGCCCATCCTATCAGATCTCGTGTCAATCTTGATTGACACGCGGTTGCGCACCTCTAATCCTATGCCTTCATATTTTTTTTACGTACCTTCCCAAGCTCAGTTATTTTTGTGAAGCCATCGTGAGCGTAAGGTACCAGTTTATGCGATCCAATTCGCAAATTGGCTTCTAGAAACACAGTCAAAACCATAGACAACTTCCGGACGCCTCTTTGGTGCATGAATCATGTGGCAACCCCCATCGATACCATGTGGAACAAAGCAACAACAGATCGCTAGCATAAACGCCACCTCCGCATTCCGCACTCCACCCTGTGTTAAGTCCGGGGTAAGGCGAACTAATATTTGGGGCCAATATCGGCAGATATTGCGACTAGGGCTTGCACGCAGACGGAGATTTCCAGGCGCCGGGAGGGAAGAGCCTGTTGCTTCCATCACAAAACATGAGAGATTCGGTCGCGTGGAGATATTGATATCTCGGACCCCCTGAATTTAGGTTTCTTCCGCACCTTGGACAAGCATTGTCTCATTTGACTTTCTCTTCTTCACCATAGCAACAAACCTTCTCAGACCCGCTGCCATGCCAGACTTGACGAGCAGCCTCCTTTCCAACTGGAAATGCATTGCTGCATGCACTCTTGTGTCGATGTCGCCGTTCCAATATGGCATCGACTTTGGTGCCATCGGCGGCTTACAAGCCATGCCTGGCTTCCTTCAAGTCTTTGGGCACGCTGATCCTCATTCTCCAACGGGCTACAATATTGCTACTGATCGACAGCAACTCATCTCCTCCCTAATGACTTTGGGCGCGTTTCTGAGCTCATCGTTTGCCGGCGTCTTTGCGACGAAGCTGGGACGACGACACTGCTTGTGGATGGCGAGTGCTCTATGCTGCGTCAGCAATGTTGTTATGATGACGACAACAAACATTGCAGGATTGTATGCTGGAAGACTGTTGATTGGGATTGCAAATGGCTGGTACATGACCTTTGCGCAACTGTACATCCAGGCAAGCCACCCTCCAATCATCCAGGGCCATGATAGAGTACTCATGATCTCTTCAGGAATCCTCGCCAGCTCGTTATCGGGGTATGATGATCTCTGTCTTCCAGATCTGGACATCCATCGGCACCCTGATTGGTACTGTAATCGATAATGCAACCCACAATATGGAAGGCCGTAGGTCATACATTATCCCGCTTGGCACTATTTACATTGTTCCTGTTCTCATGTCCATCGGCCTACTCTTCATCCCTGAAAGTCCGAGGTGGCTTATTCTGGTTGACAAGCAGCGAGAAGCTGAGAAGGCATTGCTATGGATGCGTCCCCACCCGGAGAGCGTTGTAGGCGAGATTGCGGAGATCCAGGCCGCTATTGATGCTGAGAAGGCGACCAAGGCAAGTGCAAACTTTATGGACATTTGGAGAGACCCTGTGGATCGCCGGCGCACCTTGCTGGCCATTGCAGCGGTGAGCACTCAGGCTGCTTCTGGTGCTATGTTCATGATCGCGTACGGAACGTATTTCTTCCAGGTATGACTGCCCCTCCCCATCTTACAGGTGTAGTAAATCTTACTCTTGTATGACTGCTAATATTTGTACCAGATGGCAAAAGTCGGCAGTCCCTTTATGAACTCCTGCATCCTGGTTGCGGTGGGTGTTGCAGCCATCATGGTGAACAGCAGCGTCATTTCCAAGATCGGGCGTCGACGAGTGTTCCTCATGACTGGTCTCTCCATATGCGGCATCACCCAAATCATCATCGCCGCTGTTTATCACGTGAATCCCGGTACAACGGAGACCGGCAAGGTGTGTATCATCTGTTCTTTCCTACAACCCGAGCCTTGACTAACATGTGGGATGCAGGTAATCGTTGGGCTCTCAGTCATCTACATCATTGGCTACAACGGTATGGTCGCAGCATACGCCTGGCTCACCGGTGGAGAAATCCCCAGCCAGCGTCTACGCTCGTACACATTTGGTATTGCATCTGCTGTCGGGTTTGCAGGAGCTTGGCTCGCCACATTCACCGCACCATACTTTATCAACCCCGACTCTCTCAACTGGGGTCCTGAATACGGTATGATACCCAAAAACTCTTTGATCAATCATCGTTTCCTTACTGACATCATCCCAAAGGCTGGGTCTGGGGCCCTTCGTGTTTCATCACCGTTATTTGGGTCTACTTCTACTTACCCGAGATCAAAAATCGCACGCTCGAAGAAATTGACGAGATGTTTGAAGCTAGGTTGCCGGCGCGCAAGTTTAGGAAGTACGTTTGCACTGGAAGGTTTGCGGCTGATGGAGACGATAAGATTTCCGAGAGACGTGATAGCGAGAAAAACGAGACCATCAGGCAAGAAGTTGTTACTGTTGAGAAGAGTGGTTGAGGCAAGCTGAGACTGCACTTGCAAGGAAGTAGATGTATTGTTTGAATTCAGGTCTAGTCTCTATCAAATGAATTGTTTTTTCTTGATGCATCATCAATGCCTGGCTTCGGAGGTTGGAGATTTTTAACAACAGCAAGAGTTTTCACGAGTAGATTCGCAAACTTCTGGCCCACGCCATTGATGAATGCATCACATAGCACTCGGAGATTATAGAACCAGTGTTTGCATACGCCATAGCTTGTGATGAAGTCCTGCCATCCATGCTGCCCCAATCACGGCCCCTCCAAGATCTTCTGCGACGCAACAGTAGCAGCACTAGCCTTCTTGATGGTCTCGTCGCCCACCTCCTCGGCATGCTTCTCAGCATCATGCAAAAACACCCAATCCTCTCTCGGAAACTGGATCAACGTAGGATCCTCCTTGACCTTGTCCCAATCCGTATTATGCCACTTGTCCCTCGTCGTCTCCCCAGTTTTCTGCACCGCCTTGACACGCTCATACCTGATATCCTGATATGCTCTCAACGCGCCCCTCACATTCTCCTTGCCAGCCTTCCATAGTAACACCGCCAACGTCACGCCATCCTCAAGCGCTTGCGTCGCGCCCTGTGCACTCGTCGGCAGGAACGGGTGGGCAGCGTCGCCCAAGAGACATATACGACCATGGCCGGGCGCCGACCCGTAACCCGACACCCAGTTGGGAAGGGGATCGCGATAGACCAGTTTCCAGTCTACGAGCTTGGATTCGGGCGTCTTGGACACGATTTTCCAGCACATTGGGTCCCAGCCTTCGAGGACGGCGCGGACATCTTTCAGGTAGCCGGGGAAGGACCAGGACTCGTCAATGTCGTGAGAGCCGCGGTGAGTGAGGACCCAGCAGCAGTCTGTGCCATTTTTGATGGTGCTGAAGAGGAAGTGGACATCTGGGCCTGTACGTAGCGTTGCATTAGTATTGAGTGTTCTGAGGCTAGTTTGTATTGTGTGTGAAGAGACAAGGAAAGAGCGAAGACGTACCGATCCAACCATTAAAGGTATCACCGTTGTCGCAGAAATGCTTGGTTTCAGGGTCTGCCAGCATATCCTTATTGCTGAACCAAGCTCTCCACACGGCGTATCCACTGCTCTTGGGCTTGTCTTCATAACCCAACACCAACGTTCGGGCCTTACTCCTCACACCATCACTAGCAACCACAACGTCACCGCTCACTCTCGTCCCGTCCTCAAGCACGATCCCAGCCTCATCCGCATTCTCCCAGTACTCGTTCACCCGATGCCCAAGGTTGATTTCCACGCCAATCTCCTTTGCGTAGTTAAACACAATCTCGTGCAGCTCGCCCCTATGCCCGTTGAACATGGGCGCCTTGTCGTCGCGCGGCGGCGTCTTCTGGTTGAGGACAATCTCGCCAGTGTCCCATTTGTGGATGTTGAAGCCGTAGTCGGTAAGGTCAATGGAGATGGTGCGCATGTCGCGGGCAACGCGGCCGTCGCTCCATCGCGCGAAGATGCGGCCAGCGTTGGGACCAAAGGTTATAATGTCGCCCAGGATTTTGAGCTCGGGAAAGGACTCGTAGATGACAGGTGTGTGGCCATGGCGGATACACTCAATGGCTGCTGTGAGACCACCGAAGCCTGAACAAGGGGGCCGGTTAGATGTCAACCCGAATGTGTGTTTGGGGAGAAGCGTACCTGCGCCGATGATGATGACTTTGATGCCTGTTTTTGGCCTTGTTCCATTGGCATGTATACCATTTCCATTTGGTCCCAAGTCAGACATGTTTGGTAGCTTAGTCTCGTCTATCTTTGCACGAAGTGGCATAGGTATGCAGAATCTATCGAGCTTCACTCAAATCCAAGAAAAGTAAACGTCACACAAGACGGAGATGAGCCTCCAGGCACAAGAGCGCGTCGACCTGGTGCACTGGGTCTTGCAGCGTGGGGCGGTAAAATCATGCATCTATCGAATTGCAGCCAAACTAATCCTTTCCACAAGTACTTTTTGCCCAAGGCGAGATGAATCCGATGACCTAGTGGGTCGTGGCGCTACATGCTGCAAGGCCTTTTTGCGGTATGTTGATTCCGTGGAATGGCAGGTTAGCTATAATGGAGCTGTGGGTATCTTCCCACTTACCGGATAAACTGCAGTTGACGCGTGACGTTGAATTAATGGGGTTGTGAAGTGATTGATGTACCGGTAGGTATATGCCCCACATTCCGACGAGTTGAACTTTCCCCGCAGTGTGAGTACCCCGCAGCGTTCATCACAGATGCGCAAGCTTGATTTGGTGGGATCCCGCATGGGCAGTGGTGGGTACTGTGCTTGAATGAGCACGAGGCTTGCACGAGATAGCTAATGCCACTGTGGGTGAGCGTTGTTGTGATGAGGCTTGAATCTCCAAGTGTAGATGGCATATCAAGGTGCCAGGTGAAAGGGACCGGCCCTGAGGGCAATTGCCATGAGTAATTGGAATAAATCCAATGCTAGATGTCACTGTGCTGACTTTTGGAACACCCACCAGTTGCCGGTCGTCCCGAAGCTTCTCCCGGAGCTTGGGTATTCTTACTGGGCCTGGTCGATTGCAGGTTAACTCCGGGCATTTGACGCACAGATAAAGTATGATGACATGGCGCACTACAAAGCTTGGTTCTAAGATGATCCGAAACCAAGCTTCCTTTGTATGTACAGAAAAGCACGAGACTTGGAGTTTTATAATCTGGTAATTCATCTCCTACCTACCTCTAAACTCGCCATTTGCCACAGTAGACTTATTGGAAGCAGAGGCCTGGCAGACGAGTGTGTTGCACGACAGCTCCTTTCAAAAACAACATCAACATCGTCCAGGAAAGATTATGGCGCCCCTTACGCATCCAGAGTGGAATCAAGAAACCGGGGGTTTGGAAGTTGCAAAGGCTTTCGCAGACCAGATCCGTGGGAAGAAAGGTAATTCTAGTTTTTGTTATGGGAAACAAAGACGCGAACCAACCAATTGCTAGTACTCATCACCGGCGTATCTCCTGAAAGTATCGGTTCTTCAATCGCCCTTTCCATCGCCTCGCAAGCTCCCGCACTTGTCATCCTCGCTTCGCGCACAAGGTCCAAATTGGAGGAAGTCGTCAAGTCCATCAAAGACGCCTATCCCGACGTGAAAGTCGAGATTGTTCTTTTGGACCTCATGTCCCAAGAGTCTGTGAAGAGCGCGGCCAAGGAAATATCGCAGTTGACCGATCGCTTGGATCTGATCATCAACAACGCCGCTCTCATGACGCTGCAACGCCAAACTACCAAGGAGGGCCTGGAAAGTCAATTCGGCGCGAACCACATTGGCCACTTTCTGCTTACCAACCTGCTCATACCCCAACTCCTCTCCGCAGCCGCCTCATCCACCCCGGGCGCAACGCGCGTCATCAACCTATCTTCGTTTGGTCACCGGCTTAGTCCAATACGGTTCTCAGACTACAATCTTGAGAAACGGAATGAAGATATACCCGAAGAAGAGAGACACGGGCCGCTGCCAGAAGGATTTGCAGAGGCCACAACCAATGGATACAATGGCTGGGTGGCGTATGGGCAGGCGAAGACGGCGAATGTCTTGTTCTCCGTGGGTCTGAACGAGAAGCTTGGGCCAAAGGGTGTAAAGAGCTACGCCGTACATCCTGGAGGTGGGTTTCTCCATTTAGCGATGGTTGACGGGAAGAAAACGTTGTGATGGCCAGCTGACTATAGATAGCGATATGGACGGGTTTGGTTCGTGGATTGGGTACTGATGGCGAAGCGGCGCTCAGAAATGTGTGTGATTTCTGGAAAAACCATGATCAGGGTGCTGCTACGGTATTGGTCGCGGCACTTGATCCAGCTCTTAATGGTCAGTAGATGTTTGATATGATTCAAAGGCGGGCACTGACTTTTTTTATCAGAGCAGAAAGGCGTATTTCTGAATGACTGTCAGATGTACGACGCCGCGCCGTACGCGACCGATCTGAAGTTGGCAGAGCGATTGTGGACGTTGAGCGAGACGCTAGTGCAACCGCATTTGAAGTTGTAAAGCGAGGAAGACAATGAGGCGATAAGTCGGAGTGAAGGGTTGTAGTAAAAGAACTGGGAATGCACAAAACATGACAGGAGCTTCTGCGCAATCTTCTACCAAGTCTCTCACATGCGTGCTATTGTTGTTGGTTGGATGTGATGGCAGAAGCAGCTTTGATTCTTATTGCATTTGATCGTGCTATTGTTGTTGGTTGAATGTAATGGCAAAAGCAGCTTTGATTCTTATCGTATTTGATTACTATACATGTGAAATGGGATCAAATCAGTCGACTTTGTCAAACTTTGGGGTTTTTTCTGAGCTTCTGAATCCTATTATTCAGCAAACCAATCCCCCATATTCATACCTTTTTTTCTTCTTCTCTTTTTTTCCGGAACCAACTCGACACAAACCTGCACTGAAGAAAAAAAACCCCCCCGTCAGCCAACCGCATTACTTTTGTAAGCCAGATAGAAAATCGTACATGATAGATTCGCATAGAAACGAGCAACGCGCTCACACTCCCTCCATCCATGTCCTTCACTCACATGACTGCACACTGCAGGCCAGGACCCGGGAGCTGGACAGTGTGTGCGACCGAGGCGCAGCAAGACTGAAGCTGTGTGTTTGATATCGAGATGGGAGTGGAAATGATGGAGAGAGGTATCGCGAGGCTGGAGATGATGGAAAAGATGAGGGGGCCCATGGATGAGAAGATGGTGGCAAGGGCGTGGAGCTGAGCCAGCAGCAGGGGCGTCGGAGAAGCAGACATTGCAGAGTTGCATGTCATATCGATGGTTGGGGGAGGGCGGGTTTATGTCGGTTTGGCTTTTGTTTCGAGGTTTTCGGGTTTGGGTAAAGGCAAGGGCTTGAATGAGTAAGATTTGTAGGCTGATGCTGTTGCCGTTGCTTTTGAAAAGTAGTTGGGAATTGCAATTATGGACAGCTTGGAGTATTTTATTTGCCAAAAGGTTGGTGGTAGCGTTGCCTTGTGCCTAGCCGTCTACCATTGTTGCTGCTTAGCATTGTTGTGGACGGGATGGGGCAATATCGTGGTGAGTGAAGCTGCATAGTATGGACAGAAGTTGCTTGCTATTGTTCGTTGTTGGCCTAAAAGACCCATCGTACACTTTGGAGGATATACATGCACGACGAAAAGGAGATTTCGGAACAATAGTTAGTAGTGCGGCAAGTGAAGGCCCGTCTATCAAGCGACCACGACAAAACTCGATCGCAACCCTCAACTCTTCAAACTCAGGCATGCATGTAAAGTGGCAAAGAAGATAATAGTAAGACATGAATTATTATATACAGTACATGCCCAACCCTTTCCGCTCTCTTATTTTTTCCGTTCTATGCTCATCATTATATTTCCTATATATTTAGTTCATTATTTATTTTCATCATTCTAGTCTCTAGGGCTCCATCATTGTTGAATTATTCGCTTCTTAGTTGCCTTTGAGAAGAGCAGCGAGTGCACCGGCGCCACCAGCAGCTTTACCCTTGGCAGCCTTGGCGGCCTTGCCACCAGCAGCCTTTGCGGCGTCACCGGCCTTTGCGCCGAGGACATTCTTGGGGTTGGTTCCAGCGACGTTGTTGATCATCTGGCCACCGTTGATTCCACCGGAAGGAGCGACATTGTTGTTGGCCTGGGCAGCCTTGTTCTGGTACTGTGTGACGGCTGCGGCGCTTGGGGGGTTGATGACCATGACCATACCCTGCTGGCAATGCTGGGCCTGGGGGCAGTAGATGTACATGGGCTGGTTGTCGGTGACGGGAACCATGAAGGTGGGCGAGTTTGCAGTTTGGCGGCGACCGTTGGCGGCGTTGGGGGTACCCTTGGGGTTACCGGCAATGGGCTGGAAGTCGGAGAAGAGGGCGTTTGCTTGGGGTTGGCAGGGCGTGTTTGCGTTGGAGGAAGCCACACTGTGGTTCTGGGCGGCGAACATGAAGGCGACAGTGTCACCGGGCTGAGCGGTGATGGAGTTTGGGGTGAACTGGAACTTGTTGTTGGCGGCAACCGTGACCATCATAGTGGCAGCGGATGCGGTCAAGCTCTGGGCGAGAACAGCGAAGACGATGTTGGAGAAGAGCATGATGGCGGTAATAATAATAATAGGTACTTGGGAGAAGTATAAAGATTATCAAACGAGAATGTTGTATTGAGTTGACTATTATGGATAATAAGAGAGCAAAAAGGAGAAGAAACTGAAGACTGAGTGGGAAATGGCCGGCAAATCTGTCTTGCAAGATGGTGGTGGGCAGCACCATGTTTATACTATGTGATGGAGCGTGCCTGAGAGCCTGCTTTGGTATGCCGTTGATGTGGTCGCCATCAAGGACGAAGCTTGAGGCTCACTGGAGATTGTTTGCCTTGTGGTTGTGACGGACTTGAGGGAGTTGAACTCTAAAGTGTTTGGAAGTTGTGCTTCTGGTTGTGTCATGAGCGGTCGGATGCCAAGTGTCAAACACCGGGAAACATTTCGGATGAGTCTAGTGAGGAACGTCGATCTCCCACTGGAGGAAACAGCCGGGTGACTAGAAGTGAGTGGTTTCTGGTTTCTGTTTCTTGCTCCAAGTGTTCCGAATGATGTGGGTCTGGATGTACGGATCAATCATGTGAAAGCCGATAAGGTTTGATGTCGTCCAGGCTCCTTCACTGGATACTAATAGGCGTCGGTCCGTCTTGGGTGGCCGCGCAAGACTGCTTTCATGCCGGTGTGGACGTGTTACCTTTTTGCGTTTGCCATGGTCGTACGTTAAAACATGTCGTCGTATTTTACCTTCTTATTCTCTAGTCTTCTCTCTTGAACGGGCTGGTCTGTGATGCAGCTGCAACTGCAGCAAGAGGGTGCGCGATTTGTTGGACCGAGTTTGCAGAAAGCATGCAGAGGCAACGGCCAGCAGACCAAGTCGCGAATCAAGTTTGGAGTTTGAACGACCATCTTGTCGATTTCTGCTCGAAAGGACAAGTCGGCAGACAAGGGAAGTGGTAGGAGAGGGACAGAGACAAAGGTGTTTAGTGAGGAGGCAGCGCTGTTGGAAGAGTGCAACCTTTGCCGGAAGGGCACGGAACGCGTTCGAAACTGCAGCGGTGCGGCACCGAAGCTTCGGCTGATTCAGTGACGCGGAGATGGTGTTGATGAAACGAGGCTGCAAGGCACGGCCAAGCGCAACGCTGGTGTTGTGCAAGCTGGCGGTCTAGTCAAGAGGCGACTTGTGTGGTTTGCATCGTGGTGCTGCAAAGGCATGCTGCCGCGGCCTTTGCACAATTACGGTGTACTTGGATGCAGGTGCAGTCTCGAGGGTGCTTCGTTTTGGTCGTGAAGCTCACTTCCGCCACGGTTGTTGGTTTGTTGGTGTTACAGAATGTGTGCTTAGTCAGGCAGGCAGTCAAGCAAGCAAGCAAGCAAGCACGCACGGCGTTGAATTACGCGTTGATGTTGGCGGCTCTAACAGTCTAGAGTCTGACGAGGTCGGTAGTTGCGAAGAAGGGTTGGTCCCGGATTCAATAGTGTGGGTGGTCCCGACTGCAGTGGCGCCGAGTAGTGGTGGTGTGGGGGGGGGGGAGGGGGGTCGTGGCTGTGCAGTCGCCTGTCCCGCCGGTGTGTGTGTCGTGGTACAAGTGAGAGAGGGACTACGGCATGTTGGCCTGATGTGAAGGGGCACACACATACACACCCACACAACTGACAGACAGTAGACATTCCCCGCACAAATGCACGATCGGCGGTTAAGCATGAAGCCCTACGGCGGACTGTGAGAGATGCAGCGTATCCGAGTGCCAAAGGCTAGCCCAACAAGGCCGAGAGCATGTTTCGACTTTGAATACCGGGCTTGGCACGTGTTCCTGCAGGGCTGCTTGGGTTAGCGAGATGAGGGAGCGCTGTACGGGGCCGCGTTAGCTGAGACTGAGCGACAGTTTCAGCCGAAGCCAGCAGGCCATACCCGGCCGCCATGCACCACCGACCTGGTGACAGCAAAGAGGGGGCGGCGACGGCGGCGACGACGACGAAGACAACGACGACGTGTGGAAAAAGAGGACAGCGAAGCTAGACGTTGGATCCGCAGCAAAAGCGTGACTGGCAGCCCAGGTCCGGGGTCGGCACACCACCAGGCACATGGATGGCATCTTGGCCAGCCAGGCAAGATACGAGCACCTTTGATGAGCTGACAGGAGGTTTGGAGCGACGGGATTCATGCATGCAGCCTGCTGCTTGTGTTGTTGTCATTAGGCCGCGTCACGTGGACAGCGAGCGCTGGCGGGTGCCGACGAGGACCCCGTCGCCGCTCAACCCAGGCTTGGGCGAGGTAAATTTAGACGGCCTCGACGGCACTGGCCACTCAGCGTGCGACGTGGCATAGCCGCCGTTGGGAGACTACTGGCACGCTACGAACGACTGGCCCAAATGCCATCCATAGACGCTACGCATGCAGTCGAGCGCGTGTTGCGGTGTGCTGTGGCCGCTGTGCTCGAGCAATGAGACGCCGGGGGCGGGAGGTTGAAGGCACACAGACAGTCAGACCGTCAGACCGTCAGCCAGTCAGCCAGCCAGCCAGCCAACCAGCCAGCCCGACCGACCGGCCGGCCGACAAGCGGGTAACGTGGTCTTCGTGGGCAGGCGCGGCCGCTGGCGAGGAAGGCGCGCTCGCCATGGGCGGAAGGAGCGACTGTCGACGGCTACTGTCCGCCACTGCCCACCACGACAAACTGTCCCATCCCACCCCGCTGCGCAGCCTCCTCCTCCCATTACTGTGAAACTGCGGCCGCAACCAGCGCTTTGTATACAGTAGCAGAGCAGCGCAGCATGAAGCCAGAGAGTCGCATCTAGGGCACACGCACGCAGGAACGGTCCCTCCTCCGTTATTGCGCATCAGACCCAGTGTTTCAACCATGCATCCAGCTCTGTAGCCTGTCCAGGGGGGTGGGGGGGGGGCCGGCACCACGCTAGGCCCGATGCGGGGCCGCTGCCACAAGCCCCGTTGCCTTATAGCGCTCACATTCGTCCATTGCCCGTCTTTTCCTCGCTGCTCGTCACTTTTCTCTCCTGGCCCCTCCATCTCGCCCTTTCCTCTACCTCTCTCTCTCTCTATCTCGCTCTCTCCCTCGCTCTCTTCTCCCATCCAGTCCTGCTTCTGCATCTTCTACACTGCTCCGATTGCTTGGACCAGCTTATCCCCCGCCTAATCTGAGATTGTGCGAGCGCGCCAGCCCCGTCGCTCCGACCCGAGAGAAGAGCTCGCCAGCCGACGCATCACCTGTTAATAGCTCCAACTACATTGCCCATCGGCCGGTTTTCGATAACAACGCTACCTTACAACAAAAACACTCGATCTGTACGATCCTTAATCCCATAATCGCCAGCTTCAAGGCCCGTCTGCACATCTCCAACCTTTCCGTGCCTTCGCCCGGCCTCTGATCTGCGCCCACACTCCCTCTTCCGGCCCCGATCGACCCCCGATCGCTGTCCACATCACCTTCGATTCTATATCCTTTCTCGTGTGCATCAAGCACACTCTTTGTTGCTGCCTTACCCTTTTGTCCGCAACTCTCTTCTTAGACCACCACCACCACAATGAGCATGGACGCTGGCGGTCTTGCTCAAATGACCTACAACAACTTCCAATCCCAAGGCGGATTCGGCGGGCCCACCTCGAGCTTTGCCTCTCGCGGCAAGGGCGCCCAGCTGAAGCGTCTCAGCGTCGCCTCGCCGCCCAAGGTTGCCTCTATCGCTGAGGACTCGGTTGCCACGCCTCGCACCAGCCGCTCCCACCTTCTGGCCGGCCTCCGCACTGCGCCCAAGACCCCCATTGTTGGCCAGCCTCCTGCCTCGGCTCCCTACTCGCAGCCCCATCACAACCAGGGTGCCAACAATGCCAACCGCTCTCAGAGGCAGTACAACGGTGCTAACCAGGCTATGCCCCAAACTGCTATCGGCTCCGGTTTCAGCCAGTCGCATCAACAACAGCAGCAACAGCAACAACAGCCCGACTTTTACAACCAGGTTCTGGCTCCTCCCTCGTTCGAGTTTGATGACGGCGAAATGGACCCCAATGTCGCCGCCCAGCTTCTGGCTACCGAGATGTACCTCGCCCAGAGACAGCAGCAGCTCCAGCAGCAACTGCTTGCTCTGACCACCCAGCAGTTTGGCAACATGAACATGCAAGGCCAGTACCAGTCCCACCAGTACCCCAACTCGCCGTACACGCCCCAGATGAACGCCTATGGTCAGCAGTTTGGCAACACCACTGCCATCCAGGAGACTAACCAGCCCGGTGTCTACCTCGTCTTCAACCAGATGACTGGCCAGTACCAGTACGTTGTCGACCCGAGCTATCAGCACGACATGTCTGCCCAGAATGCCGCACCGGCCTTGTCGCACTCGCCTCCGCCGCCAACCCCCCGTTTTGCTGTCTCGCCGCCCAAGGCTGACACACCGGTGCTCCATGTGTCTCCTCCCAACGAGAGCAACCCTAGCCCGTGGGGTACTCGCAGCTCGTCGCCGCCCAAGAAGTCCAACACCCCACCCCAGGATGTTGTTCCGCTTCCGCCGCCATCCGCCAATGCTTTCCGTCGCGGTCATAAGAAGAACATTTCCTCTCTTGCCGTTGATGGCCGTGCCGAGACTCCCGAGGCTCCCCGGTCCGCCTTGTCCCGCCCTGCTGGCTTCCCTGCTACCCCAATGACCGGCACTTTCGGTCCTGGCCAAGCACGCGCTGGAGAGCACCCGATGCGTCAGCCTCGCAACCCTCCTTCCATCGAGGAGCTCAAGGAGCGCCCCACGACCAAGCACGAGGGCAGCAAGAACTTTGCTACCCGCCAACGCCGTCAGGCTGTGGGCAGTCTTGTACGAGCTGGCATCGGACGCCGTGCTCACCAGACTGGTAGTGGAAGCGCTTCGCCAGACAGCGAGCACTTTCCCTCTTCTGACAACGACACCGACAGCGTTCACAGTGGAGGAAGCGGTAGCCTCTCTGGTAGGCCCAGCATTGGCAGCCTTCGTGCCGTCGCCAACGGCGCCATTGGCTCAGAGCGCAAGGCTTCCAAGGAGCGATCCCGCGATCACTCTGTCAACCGTTCATACACTGCCAATAGCGTCAGCAGCGATGATGGCGCATCTATCGGAGGCGGGCTTGTCGACATTCGCCCAGAGGAGAGTGGAAAACGCCGCGGCATGCCCAAGCTTGTCCTTACCAGCGCTGAGAAGCGCAAGAATACTGTGTTCTAAGTAGCTCTGCGGATTGGACAAACCCCCCCTTCCCCTTCCCCATCAGGGACTTGCTCCCGTGTGAATATTATTGTCGCGCTCTCTGGACGCGCCATGTAACGGCATTACGATCATTTCCTTGCCTGTTCTTTCTTTTCTTGCATTCGACCAAAGGTCAGCTTTGTTGTTTATCGAATATCACGATTATCCTTCGTCTCTTTTCCGCAATGAAAAGATCCTCATTCTCCATCCATTTTGTGTTTTTTTCCCTCCTTCTTCACACTTTTATGCGATGTGTTTTCAATGGGCAAGGCGGCAGGCTCTGTATGGGATTGAACGGGCGAATTTGAACATGCTTCACGGGCAACGATCTCTTTGCCTGTGGCCAGAGATTATTGTACTCCTTGGGCTTTCCGTTTTATGTTATCATTTGCGTATGGGAGATTGGTGCACTGTTTTTAAAATAACAACACTCGCTACTGCTTGCATTTTGGCTCGCAGAGCGGTAGAAAGTGGTAGTGGCGTGAATCATGTAGGATGAGATACCTAAATGCAAACACACTCGCTTATACACAAGTTGTTGCTAATATTTGTCTGTAATATTGATTTGATATCGTGAGGAATTGTCGTGTTGCAGCACAATAAGCTCGGCGCGTGTAATGTCTGGGCTCTCGTCATGCGTTACTGAATAGCATCATCATCATGCATGCGATGCGGCCGCCATTTGCTCCGAACTTGTGATCTGCAAGAACCAGACATCAATGCTCAACAACCCCTCCCCGATCGAACCCAAGGAAAACGAGACTCGGCTCTAATTTCAGGGGGAGGGGGGGGAACATGGCGCTGTAAGCAAGTTACTCAACTGGGTAGGTTTGACAGCCCAGTGTCGATTACGGAGAGCCTTTTTCTGGGGATGGAGTATGGTAGTTGGGTTTGGCTGGCTAGTAGAAGCGGGTCCTAATGCGGTATAGTTTTGGTGGTGTGGTGTGATGTGGTTTGGTTTGGTTTGGTTTGGTTTGGTTGACGCGGGGCTTGGGCGAACAAAAGTTTGGAAAGAAGAGAAAGATTTATACGCGCGGAGCGACACGACAACGCGACGCAGAACTCGGTGACTAATAACAAACAAGACCCAACACACAACAATAACAATCATAATAATAATAATAACAGCAACAACAACAACAACAATTCGCGAAAACAATGGCAGAAGCCCCCCTCGTCCCCCCAATAACCCCGCCATCACCACCACACCCCTCTTCCACACGGCGGCCCCTCCACACACTCCCTGCCCCCTTCTCCCACGACACCCTCACGCCGATAACCCAAGGGGCGGAAGCGCTCGTCTACAAAACCACATTCCTAACGCCCTCGACCCCCGTCGTCGTAAAGTACCGGCCCCCGAAACCATACCGGCACCCCACGCTCGACAAGCGGCTCACCAAGCAGCGCCTGCTAGCCGAAGCCCGCAGTCTGGTGCGCGTCAAACGAGACGGGGTGAATGTGCCTGGGGTGCTGGGTGCAGATTGGGAAGCTGGGTGGTTGGTGTTGGAGTATGTGGACGGAAGGACAGTGAGGCGTGTGTTGGATGGATGGGCAAAGGCGAAAACAACGACAACAACGACAACAACGACAACAGCAGAAGATGAGAGTAAAAGCAACGACCAAATAAACAACCTCATGCGCCTCGTAGGAACAGAAGTGGGTAAATTACACAACCTAGGTGTTTGTCATGGCGACTTGACAACGAGTAACATCATGCTACGCACCCCATCGTCATCATCATCATCATCATCTTCCTCTTCCTCTTCCTCTTCTTCTTCTCCCTCGTCTGAAAACAACTCAGACTCCCTCGACGGAACAGTCTATCTCATCGATTTCGGTCTGACTAGCGCGTCGATCCAGGATGAAGACAAAGCTGTGGACTTGTATGTCCTTGAACGCGCGTTTGCCGCTACCCATCCAGCTGCCGAGCCGCTCTTTCAACAGGTGCTTAGGGCGTATGGGGAGACGGGCAAAGGAGCCAAGAGCGTATTGAGGAGGTTGGAGGACGTGAGGTTGAGGGGAAGGAAGAGGAGTATGCTTGGGTGAAAGGGATAAATGAGGATAATCGATAGATTATGAACGAGATCAAGCAATGGCATAGGAGAGAAAGCAAAGCTTAAAGTATAACATGCATTGGATTCGGCATCTCTAGCATGCGATAACAAGATTGTGCTCAACTACAGACAAACCATCAACATGGTACTATAAAGTTAAAAAAAAAGAAGCCAGAAAACATACACCACATGACCCAATATGCTACCGAACATCCATCAACAGATTGAAATCATAAACAAATCTTATCCATGTACAGGTTAGCTCGACCGTAGCAACGCCAACGCCAACGGGGTTATGATACCCATATCTCGTCCCGTTTACCATTCGCATATGAACGACAGAAGAAGAAAAAAGCGGCAGAAGCCCATCAAACCGCTAGTCATCCTTGACACTAGCACTTACATATCCATCATCCACATCTCCCTCTTCCTTCTTCTTCTTCTTATCCGACAGTCCAACCAAAGTTTTACTAGCATCAAGACATCTGCTTACAATTCGCGCCCTTGTGCTATTCGTTAGTCCAACCCTCCTACCCGTGTCATGGCCAATCCACATCCTTAGTGAACTAGCAATCCTCTCCAAGCCGCAGCCAGTCTCCATCTTCAACGCGTTGTCTGCTATGAAGTACGTGAGTACTTTCTGGGCGGCAACAAAACTAAGGAGTGTAGTAGTGACTTCCGGAAGGAAGGTGTTGTTGACAACGAAAATGGCGCGACGGCGGGCTTCGGGAGTATCAGACGCAACTAGGGAGAGGCACTTTGCCAATGTGAGAGCCTTGCGGACATCGACTGCTACGAAGCCATTGCCAACAATGTTGATGAAGCCAGCATCTGCTGGTTCAGGTGATGACGGAAGAGCCTTGAGCGCTGATGCAATGTGGGCGTCACGTTCATCGTCTAGTACGACAGCATGAGCGACAAGTGCGCGTTGGTAAGCTTGCGAGTTGGGGGGTGCCACTCGTAGAGCCAGGTCGAGATTCGAGATGACGTCTGCTTTAGGCAAGCAGTACTTTGTGGCAAGTGTGCTTGCGAGTCCCTTGTTCAGTGTATGGCTAGAGTACCAAGCGGCAAGCGCATCCAGAGGCGAACAAATGGAAAAGTCTTGTACAACAGCGTCCATGGAGGTGTCTACCGTCGTCTGCTCTGCGCTTGGTTTGTTCCAAGCAAGATTGTACGCACGCTGAATGACAGCAGGAACCAAGACCTCATCGCACTCCCTCTCGATAAGCGCGGCAAGATGTTCTGGTAATGGCATGGCCTCACTCTTCTGTTTCGATGTGTTTACAGCAATGCGATGCTCACTCCGTGCCGCGTTCCAATAGCTTCGAGCCAGCTTCGCACTCAGACCATCAAGCAACCACTGAGAGCCGTGGCCGGCGTTTTGAATCTCCCAGAGGACAATGCGGATGTGGAGAGCCTTGAGCATGAGTCGCGCTGGCGTGTCTGGTAGTGTTCCAGAAGCAATCAAGGTAAGGAGCAGTCGGCTCTTGCTAATCTCGGCGTCACCACCCGTAAGCTGAGCGTCTAGTGCAATTTCCCAAGCCTTGACTCGAGCCGCTTCTTGTTCCTTTGTGATGCCGGTGAGATGCGCATAGCCTTCCCAGCCAATGATTCTGCGCATGCTGAGTTTGAGTGTCTTCAGGCCCAGGGCAGCGACCTCAAGGATGAAGATGTGTTGAGGTACCCATACTGTCTGGATTGCAGTAAGCCACGCCTTTCGACGTACTTCAACTGGAGACGCAAGCGATGGCGCAGGGGACAGTAGAACAGCCGGCGGAGACTTCTTCTTTGGTTTCGAGTGAAAGTCGAGCCAGGGCGCAACGAGGTAAAAGAAGGCGCCGAAGATCAGGAGAACTTTGGCAAGAGGAACCTGAGCCGACGATGCACCAAGGGAAACGCGAGGAGTAAGGATGCTGACAAGATTGATGGGAAGGGCAAACAAGCCGCGACCAGCTGGTGCTTCTTGTGATTGCTCACGCTCCACAAGTCCTTCTAGGATCATCAGACCTGCGAGAGAGCCAACCATGAGCTTGCCCATCATGGCACCGCTTCGCCGTGCGTTCACCATGGGGGGTCCAGGTGCTTGGCGGTTGCTGTAGCCCGGCGGGTAGGCAGTGGCATAGTGTTGCTGTGGAGGAAGTCCGCGCTGAAGTGCGGCAATGTTCTCTGGCACGGGAATCATTCCCTGTGGAGGTCCAGACATGGGCAGGCTGTGTTGAGTAGAAAATGGATCTTCGTGATATCGCGACCCGTCGGGTGTGCCGAGGTTTCCGTGTAATGACATGGGTCCGGTTATGGCCATTTTCTCGTAGCTCTCAACCCGACCCTTCATCGTTGTGAGCTCTTCTTGCAGGCGCTTGTTGCGCTTCTCTAGATGGCGGATGTACTCGGTCGCCTTTGACAGAACAGTGGCTTTGTTAAGCTTGTGGGCTGGCGTGAGTCCTTCAAGGTCCTCGGGATCATCATCCTCCTCAGTACCATTGGGCCGCGACATGACACGCAGGCTGGGAACACCTGAGGTGAGGTTAGCTAATACATGTAAGAGAAACGAGGGAAAGACGTACTGTCACGAAGAGCAGCTATCTTATCGTTGAGGTTAGTCCGATATCGCTTCTCAATCATGTTGTGTGCAGTCTTCTTGGGCGGACCTCCGCCCTTTTTGCTCGATGGCGCATCGTCATCGCCTTCGTCCGACTCGGACGACTTTCTCTTCCTTGCATTAGTAGAGGCAGGTTCTGGTGATGAGTGCGACGAGGTCGAGCTTGCTCGTCCATTGTTTAGCGAGGTGGGGCTGTGTTGGAGACTTGGGGTTGACGCGGGTGGTGGTGGCCCGCCATAACCAGACTGGTGATACTGGGCCGGCGAGAAGAGCGAGTTGTCGGAGGGTTGGTGTTGTTGATGTTGGTGTTGATGATGCTGCTGTTGTTGTTGTTGTTGTTGTTGTTGTTGTTGTTGTTGTTGTTGTTGCTGCTGCTGCTGCTGCTGTTGCTGCTGCTGCCATTGCTGGTTCGGGGGGTAGAAGGCGTTTTGGTGCTGCATGTCGGCCGTCAACGGCGAGCTCAGGTCATTGCCGACGAATTCAAAAGTCGAGGGCATGTCGGAGCCCTGACCAAAGGTGAAGCCATGCGACTGAGTAAACATGGGCGCGGTGGTGGGCGTGGTGGTGGGTTGCAGCGACTGCGACTGCGAGTGCTGGTGCTGGTGCTGGTGAGGGTTGGGTTGGGGCGATGTTTGGTGAGTTTGGTGAGCGGGCCCCAGGTACGAGGCAGGCCCCTGGGGACTCGCGGCCTTGGTTTCGACATGCTGATTATCCTGAGACGGCTGGGCAGCAGCAGCGCGGGGATCAAAGTGCATCCAGTCGTTCCAGCTGGCCATTTCGACGGCGGGTGCAGTGAGGGTCAAGTCGTCGCCGGCAGTTGTGAGCCACGGGCCAGGCATGTTTGCAGCAAAGGGATAGTCGCTCGAGAGCATAGGGTCTTCCATCTTGTCCGTGTTCGGCCTGGCCTCGGACATGGGCGGCGGCGGGCTATTCGGCTGGGGACTCGGCGGGGGGAGTCTGAAGTCGTCAAACACGCAGTACGGACCGACCTGGAGTGAACAGTCCTGTTAGCACAGCCAGCAAACACAGGCGAACCTGGTGCGTCACGCACGGCGATTCGCTCCAGCTCCAGCCCATCGTCGTCGGGGCTGCCGTAAGGTTCGTCAGCCATGGCCGCGAGGACGGCGAGGACGACGGCGGAGGCGGCAGACAGTCTATCAACGGTGCAAAAAGGGTGGAAAGCAGAGAGCGCAAAAGAGCAAAACGTGCAAAAAGCAATTGGGAGCCTGTCTTACCAGCTGCAGCGCGCACACACGCACGCTCAATCTCTAGAGGGCCCAGATCATGCCACTCTTGGAGCAGAGCATTCACCACCGACTGCGGGCGGCAGATCCGATGGCTTGCAGGCTGTGCTATCGGCGAGGCGTGTGGACCAAGGTCGCAACGTGCTGCAGTCGCCTGCCACAAGCGTGCAACGGAGCCGGGGTGCGAGTGACTTTGTCCGGGTTGGTGAGCGTGAAGAGGTGTTGGGTGGTCCGAGAAATCGTACGATGGATGGACGAGGTGACGGGGGAGGGGAGGCTAGCCGCAAACCAGTGGAAACGGCAAAGTGCGCGCTATTCCAGGCCACACACACACCCGCTCGCCGCCCAGTGTATACGATGCCGTCGAGGATCGGTCGGAGATTTTTTATTTTACTTTTCGCTGCGGGGACTGCGTGCAGGTGTTGCGCGCATGGACGAGACAGAGGAGGATGAAGATGGGGATACGGATGGGTGCGAGTGGGAGTTGGGGACGACCGAACTTGAACCCGGTTGGGAGATGAGACTGTCTGCGCAAGAGGGGATCCCTGTCTCAGCCGCATTGCTCCCGCTGCATCTCATTACCTACAACAGCATATGGAGATAGCGCGCGTCATTGCTCTAGCCAGACCGATGCTATGCAGTCTTCAACTTCGTCGTCGACCAGAGACCTGTCAACCTGCAAAATGCTCTGGTTGTGACGTATGGCAGCCGTGAGTTGACAGAGGGGCGGGGACGATCTCCCGCCCCTCGTTCCGCCCTGCCTGCTTCCGTACCGTGGTAGGGCAGGCTGTAGCGCCGAGTTCCAGACCGGATGGCTGCATCGTATTGTGGAGATTTTCACGCCTGCCAAAGTGACCTGCATCCGACCTGAGCACCGCCGTAGTTCCTACTGCCTGCATTGCCACGTCCATCTATACATGGCTATCCCGAGCACTAGACACAGGGCTGCTGATGGCATGGCCAGACGCGGCCTACCGATATGTCGAGGTAGCCTTGGATTGAGCCGTCGGAACCATGTTACCGAACCTCCACGGCTGACCATCTCAAAGTTCTCTTGATAGGTACGATTGACAATTTTACAATAGTGGTACCCTAAAGGTTTGCGTTGTAAGAGTGTTTCGCATGCGAGAGAAAGAAGTAGAGGTGGCGGATGTCCTTTGTGTATAGCAGTCACTGCCACACTGCACCTTCTCTTCTCCGAGAGAATCAGTGCGCAGTAGAAGACTTGAATCTTCGTGTGATACTTGATTTTGACTTGATTCTGTGACACCTCTGCTTTAGTTTCCTTTCTTTCTTTTGGGACCATTTTCAATACCAGGGGGACATGACATTCATATGTAGGTATTGCCGTCAAAGCAAAGGACATGACGGTATTCATGTCACCGTCGAGTCTCAGATTACTGCATATCATTCTATATACGACCGCTAAGAATGAACCGGCAACCGAGTACTGTAGCATTCATCACATGCTATCCTGGCTTCTTACATCACGTCCTCCAGGGGGCTCCGTAATACGAACTTCCATACTAAATAGACATGGGAGAGGAATGCAAGTCAAAGTACGACAAAAGAATCAAAGGCCAAGGCAGATGGTGGTTACGCAAATTGCCCTTCTCATCCTCATACCCAACCTTCCAACTCCTAACATAATCAGAACTTGAACTATGTGAGATGAACCCGAGGGAGGTGTGCCACATGACCAAGATGTAATACTATTCAGGTGTTTTTGGCAATGGAGGAGTATAGGGAAGCCATTACAATGGTCCCAAGGTTGGCTAGGTTACATATGGTTGGCACAATGTATCCTGACTGCATAGTTCTCGGTGTTTCAATATCCTCTAACCCACGACCTAGTTACCCAGCAGCCTCCACGCTCACCAGGGATGATACCAATGATGGAGAAGTCGCAGTCCCAAATCCCCCAAAGATCATTTGGAAGCCTCCACAATAAGATACATGCTGCTGATCTCAACTTCGTTCACTCAAGCCGATGCCTAGTTGCAGCCGACACGTCTCCGCCGCCACGGAAGCAAACATCCTGCTGTAGCATCTCGCTCTTTTAGGTGACAAAGAATAATGCTTATGTCACTATTCGATTGAGCTAAAGGTGTATGCTAAACAATAGACCACAAAGTGGGCTTTTCTAACAATATCACTCCAAAGAGCTGCATATCACATGCGGTAATACCACAATAAAACCTCGGTATCAAGTTCCTGGTAAACACACGAGTATATGAGGGAAATAGTAAGTAGGCCATAGGATACCAGATCAAAGCTGTAAAGGGGCTTCTAGTCACCTCTTAGGGATCGAAAAGGCGCTTGACTATGAGCACCAACTCACAGCCTACGGAAAGAAAACTCATAAGGGAGAGGCTGGTGTACAGATGATGCTACCGTTCGGTGCGCGAAATCTGGGTTCTTTGCTGAAAGGTTTTTAGTTCCAGTTAGAACAGGCAACCTAGAACAAGAATAGGGATATAGAATCTATAAATTATGATATCGACAGAGAAAAATGCATACTCTTCATTGACACCAAATAAGATAGTTGCGTCAAAGACATATGAAAAACATAGTCACTACAAAAAGGAAAAAGAGTATGCACGCCATCCGAAAACCCGTTCCGTCTGACAGGAAAGTGTAGTCGAAACTTATAATCCATGGGAACACGAAGAACAATGTATAAACTCGACGGAACGCAACTGAATATTCTGTCAAAGACACTACCTAAATTCCTTACTCAACCTCATAAACATGATTTTCCCGCGCCATCTAACAAGACCGTCACTTCTATAACCACCACCACTGCATCTACATGTCAAGACCCAGACTGTATTTGCCTAATCGTACTTGTCGCAGTATCGTTACAGCGCAATTGTCAACATTGTAGCTTCAGTCAAGATAAACAGCCTTGACAGACCCCAGTCTTCCAACCTAGTGCCAAAAAAACATCCACCGGGAGAATGTGTTTTGAAACCTGTCTCTACAAACAGTCTTCGCACCAGCACAGCACAGCACAGCACAGCATAATACAAAACATGACAAGACATGACAACTCACAACTTCCGACCTTACCCTTCCCATCTTCTCCTCCGTGACCTCTTCCTCAACCCAAACAACGTCAAACCCCGAACCCCGTCAAATCTCACACTGCCAGCAAACCACCGCACACCGCCCCTTCCCCCCATGATCGATCATTGCATCCAGTCCGCCCCGCCTCTCTCTTTCCCGTCTTCCCCGACCCCACCCAACTATACCAAGCACAGCAGTCTGGTGACCCTGAAATCCGAATTTCCAAATCAATTATCGAAAATGCACCTACCCCCGGTTCAATATCACATACGGAAACCAAAATAAAAACCACACACACACATGATTAATCTCTCGGCCAAACTCTCGGTTCCTTGCCCGATTTCTCGTACGTTTTGCGTCTTTTTTTATTATGTTTTTCCCTGGTTCCGGGTTCCAAGTTCTGGGGGATGGGGGGTTTTTTTTTTAAAAATTGCCAGACGGGACGTCCCGCTGTGACAACACGAGACCAAACAATCAATGACTTTTGTCCATGCACATCTGTCTTCTCTCTCTCTCTCTCTCTCTCTCTATCGCTTTCTCTCTCCCTTGCACAAGCCAAGCAAAAGATCAACCGGAACGACCGGAACTAAGGCAACCAAGAAAACAGCTGTGAAATTAGGTAAATACCGCGCGCGCTGCCTTGCACTAAAAAAAAACTATTGTCCTAAATAAATGTCTCTTGGCTTTGGATATCCCATGGAAAAAAAACTGACAAAAAGAGAATATGTAAACTGTGAACGAGACGTGCTGGATAACTCCTTCGTGTACATGTGTATGTGTATGTGATGGGAATAGAGGCTAGCATCAACAACACTCGGTAGAAAACTCGGTAGCATAAGTAAAAATAAATAACGGGAGAGAAAGAGAAAAAAAAAAGGAACTTGCTTCGAGTCAAGGCTTAGCTCTGTTTTTTTTTGTGCTGCCCGAGCATTGTTGCATATGGGATGCGGGGGGAGCTTGTAGGTTAGGTTGCGTGGGAGGGAATCCGAGAGCATGGGTTGTGCAATCCAAGATTTCGTATTCAGCGAGTTACAAGCTTTTTTCCTCTTCCCCTCTTCTCCTCTTTTGCAGTAGCTTGTATACAGTGCATGTGTATGTATGCACGGGAAGGGTTGTGAGTTTTGGGGGCTATGCCTGATTTGTGGTTTACTCCACATTATTGGGTTTTTTGTTTGGAAAGAGTCAAGGTCGAACATTGATCGTTGTATTCTTTCTTGTTTCCATCTGACCGTGATTACCGCTCTAATCCGTCATGACAATGTTGCCCTTTTGTTTTCTTCGCATGTTTGACAAAAACACTGGTGGTAATCCTGTCGCCCAAGTCACGGCATCTTCCTTCAACTTACCTCCAAGTGAAACCCGACTAATGCGATTCTTGAAAATTTCTTCAAGTTAGACCGCCGACAATACGACCGGTACGGTTCTTCACGTGCCCAATCATTTCCTACTCTTTCCCTGTATTATCCCCTTCGGTCCCTTTCGCTCGTTGTGCGTCAAGTCAGCCAGGCTGAAAACTAGTACCGCAGAGGCCCACGCCTCTCGTCTCCAGTTACTCCATCTTCAAGCCTACGCACCAAGGCGACGGAGGGTGCTTAGGATTGTCCAACGATAGCCTCTTTCTGGTAGTTTGTGTGCAGACTATTGCACGCCGCCCAGCGGCCCTGAGTCAGTGTTCTAGTCAAAGTAGAGACCCGAGCCATTCTTAGCCACCCAGGGTTCCTTGCGATGTAGGCGTCGATACAAAGACCCATGGCAATCGGGCTGGTCCTCTTGGTATCCCGCTATTTATGAGCCTCGAACCGGTCTGGCCGCGCGTGGCCCCGGTATCGTTTGATGGGTTGCGAAATCTAATCTCTCACATCGAGCCAGGAACATGACGCAGGTGACTACTTTGGGTCGGTCGACGTCAAAGGAGGCAGTTTGCATGTCCAACCGCGTGGGATGGTTGTGAACAATCCATGTCTAGGTTTGAATGATGAGCGCGGAGCCACATCCATCCGAGTCCTCTAGTGCAAGATCAACATTTGTGCTCCACATATCAGCAAAAGGGCTGCGATCAAAGGTCTCTCAACGCACGATGGGCTTTCACGTGTCCAAGCAGAGCGCTAGTAAGCCGCTCCCCACCCCTTCCTGCAGGGCAGCCCGAGACATGCTGATAGCGTTTGTAAGTTTGGTACAAGCGTCGTACGAGAGCGCACCCTATAGGCGATTTAACGAAAATAAGCAAGTATGATCCGCAGCTATGCGGAGATCAGTGGAGATTGGCGGCGCGGTCCTGGGGATCGTGAAGCACGTTCTGGGGGTGCCTGGTCACGGTGTGGCTGATGAAGGATTCATGTGCTGGCTGGTTGACGTGGTGGTTGGTGGCTTTTGAACGAGAAAGGTTGGTATCGAAGTCAGGAAGCACGTACCTACCGGTACAGTACCTCGATCCGAGATCGTGAGCCTGGACCCTTCATGGCAGAAAAAGCGATGAGATTCTGCTCCTCATTGTGTGTGTGTGTGTGTGTGTGTGTGTACCGAGGTATGCGCGTGTTGCGATGATTTCCATTAGCGCTTGGCAGGTGTAGTGATGAACTCTATCGTCTCGTCGATCTCAGCAGCAAGCAACTCGTGCATAGCGCGCCGCTCTAACATGCTGGCGCCGTGCTGCTGCCTCTGCAGGTAAACGGACTGAAGACCAACCAATTCGCTTGTAGCGTAACGTGCCGCGAGCCGTTTCGTGACAAGTGTAGCGCTGTCCCTAAACGTTAGCTATCCATCCGAAAAAGGCAACCGTACATGTGTTGAATCTGGCTGTCTAACCCTGACTCAAATCTTCGACCGGCCTTCCACGTGGGCGTAGGGCCTATCGATCTTTTCTAGAGGAATGCGAATCCGATGTGGGGGGAGTTCCCGCCGTCTGACGCGGGAGGTCCCAGAGATCTGCACCTCGCATTCGCATTTTCAAAGAACATGCGTCCAGGCCATCTCGTGTGATCTGTGGAGCCAGGAGCTTCCCGCAGCGGGCTTGACGAATAACGGAGGTCCCTTGAGCAGTTCTAGCAAACAGTTTCGAAGGTGCGGACCGTGGGCTTTGACGTTCTATGCATTGCACGGGTCCGATGTGGAGGGGTAAACCAATGTCGTCATGGTCCTTTCGCAGGTCCGGCTTGCATGCATTATCAGATCACAGATCATCTGCGATTTGTACCGTGGTTTTCATGGGCTACTGGCCGCCTTTTCAACATCAACCCTGCTGCGATCTATAGATCTGCAGATCGGAGGTAACTTGCGTCTTACGGCATCCGCAGTGGCAGAATCATACACCACTCCACATACCCCCTCGACACCGATTATATTTTTTTTGCTTGTTTTGTTTGCATGCTTTCGAGTACCGGGCATCTTATTCACAATGCACACAACTTATACATCTATTGTACGCAACCAAGGGACGATGTTGATCGATCGCTTTCGTACATGCACTTGTCGTGTCAGCTGGAGCTAGGTCTGGGGGGTCAGGTGCTTTTGTTCTACCGGGTCGGACTGGCAGCGGCGTTGATGCGAATATGAAGCTGCTGCACAAAAGTAGTGATGACAAGAAGCTTGTATTATACTACAATTGGTGGTCACCTTTCACAACTTGCTCGCGTGCCGAAAAGTGTCTTGTTCCCCCGCATTTCGCATAGGCCGCAAGCGCCTCAAGTCGTACGTTCGTTCCCCGGGGCTGGCATGGAAGCCGCGCAACCAAGTGGCTCTTGAATACGGGCTTTCGCGCTTTGCCCACGTACTCGCCCTGAGAGACTCTTGGCTGAGAATTCTCCTTCCGTCCGACTGCAGGATCGCAATGGATCTGCCGACAACCGTCAGGAGTAGGGTCCGCTCAGCAGGGCATCCCTTTGGCAACAATTGCCTCGGGCACCTAATGGGAAATAAGCAGCTCCGATGCTGCAACCACCCATGCGTCTGCTAAGCTGCAAAGGCTGCTTCAATATTTCGATCAACAGGTTGGTGATGCACGTCGCCGGAAGAGGGTCGAGGGGATGACATTCTCCTACGGACCCTGTATAGATTGGAACGTCGAGCGGTTCTTTTGGCCGCATCATGCCATTTGGAAATCGCTTCGCCGCAGACTCGCACCATGTCCACCAGCATGACTGGAGCTGCGAATGTGGATGATCAATCACATGCTAGTGGGACAAAATGACCGAGAAGAGACCAGCCCACCCAAGCTTGAACCGGTAGAGATTCTAGAAACACGACTCGCAGAGACTCCAGGGCTTGCGTCAAGAGTCGTACGATGCAAATACCCTTTATTGCATCTCAACCGGTGCACTGGGCGATTGACCAGGTCGCTTAGGCAAGTGGCCGAATCGGTGACAGTACATTAGACCCGTTTAGGCCGTCATCCGCTAAGATGCATGCGTGAGACGAAAAGGGTGTGCCCGAACGGAGATCGAGATCGCTGTAAGCGAGGTAGGTAATGGAAGATCTTGAGTCAGCACACACGGTTATTGCAGGCATGGTCATATCTGATTGCATTCTCTGCATGCGCGACCGGGTTGATTCGCTCATCAGCGGCGACTTTGCGGTCCTGGGATGGATTGATTGACGGGATATGTGCTTTTTGTGAGAGTGCGCGCCTCGGCGGGTGACATTGCATGTGAAGGATGATGCATGGGGCATCAAAGCTGACCGATGATGATGTTTTGAACCCGTTTCGAAGTACCCTTCGTGCTGCCGACCGGCCATTTTGCTCACGCACACCATCTGCCGAGCGCGTCTGCAGGTGAAACCGAGTCGGATGCGCCATCTGGACAAGGAGAGTGATGCATGACATGTGCTGGCAAAGTCAATCTTCTCATACATGAAACTCATGAAATACTCGGTGCTGGAACAAATGTGGGGCTTCAGTTATCAATAATGAAATTGTGGGCAGTGTGGGGCATCCTTCTGGACAGCAAAGGATCGCTAAGCTGCAGGCAAGCTTCCATGTGTCGCACCTTCTTATTGGAGGCCTGGGTGCGAGCAATTATTCCATCAACTTCACCTACTCGATGGCTGTTCCTGTTTCAACGACACGGCCAAGAGTCTCGACAATTCTCGAGGGCCGTTGTAATTAGCCAGAATGTAGAAGGTTGTGCGGGTGACACTGAGTGTAGGCCGGGCAGCTGTTGAGGCCTGTGCCGAGCGAACAGGGTCCAAGTACTGACCAAGCTCTGGACACATCTGTCATTGTTAGAGTGTATGAGCTTGTCCCCTGGCACGCCTGTCTTGGGCGCTGGCCGATGGATGGATCTGCAAGTAGCCGCTCGTCTGTGTCAAGCACATGGTACGCGTAAGTACACAGGCTCGCATTTTTCTCGTCGTCTACAAGCCATGTCGAAACGCACACGCGGCGGCGACTGAGCCAACCTGTCCCTTGCTGCGGGCTTGTCGGATCGTGCTGCATGTCAGTGAGAAGTTGTGGGCCAAGTGTGTTGCAGCCCAAGAATCAAGTGCCTGTCTCGTCAGATTTCGTAATGACATGCGTTTCGAAACACTACCGTTCCTGGGGCAAGGTGGATTAGCCGCGACAGCGGCCATATGTGCAGGCCTGGGTTTGACATGGTGTAACTCTGCTGCAAACCGGTGCTTGTCAGATGCCGAATGCGTGGAAATGCAAACGCGAGAGCGCATCCGACCCTCCTCAATCGGGCGCGAGCTGCGAGACGTCCAAAGGGCAGCCAAATTTAGGCGGTCGCGGCCGGCAAACATGGTCTGGCCATGATTGCTAAGGGTGGCGCAAGCGAGCCTTCTGCGCCGGTTCGACGTTGCAAGCCACCGATCGCGTTTGATCATGTGCGGTCCGTCCACCGACACGAACAGGTACGGCGGCGTGATGGTCAGGACCAACAGAGTGCTTGGAAGCAAATGTACCAGGAGCCCCAGGCTGTGTGGGACATGTAATGGCTAGGTTGTTGCCTGCCGTGATCAGCTGCGAAGGCATCCTTGGTGTTGCATTCGGTATGAAATCTCAGGCCATGCTGAAGGGATGATCAGAGCCGGGCGGAACAATGAAGCCGAGCGTCGCTCTGGCCTGCCCGAGTCAACCGTTCGTAAGCATACGACTGCACTTTCCGCGCTACTTGTTGCGAAATTCAAGTCGAGTAGAAGCCACGGCATTTGACTGGATTTGCCGGACGACATGGGCGTGTTGGCGATGGGATCCGTCTTGATCGCATGAGGCGCAGGGTTGGAGCATGAAATGGGGGGGGGGGAGACTGAGAGTCGTGACTCCGGGAGCGATGACAGATGAGGAGCTTGGGGGGGTTAGATGGCTTACGGCCCCGCTAATGCAGCTAAATCGCAACGGAGACTTGTTGGTAGCGTGATAGAGATGGCTGGGTCGGTTACCGTTTTTTGTTGGCTTGACAGCGCATTGACTATGGTCGATGATGGGCACAGGCACAGACACAAGCAAGACGAGTGGGCAAGTAGACGCGAAGGCAAGCACGATGGATGGCGCAGAAGTTGCGATCCACGGTTACACCAGACGGGCGGACCGCAGGCGCGGACGTGCGCAAAGGCGGCTGCGTGGTTGTGACGAAAAACCACGTGATGCTGACTCGACACACGTGAGTCTGACAAGGGCACGTGATGCGGGTAACATCCGCTGATGGACATGGACGTCGACGGCGCCTAGTGTCCGTCCGAGGACTTGTTCTCTGACCCGGACGTAAAATGGAATGGATGGGGAGCAATGCACGACATGACCGGCGAGACAAGGCACGCATAGCTGACCGGCGACCGGTGGCAAAAAGGCGGGCTGAAGGGGGAAATTTCTGGCTCTGCGTCCGTCTGGTCTTGACTTGACCGGACGCTGGTAGAGGATGAGGGTTTTTTTCTTCTCTTCACGACTCGTCGTGTAGCTTGCGTCCGGGCCGATGGAGGCGATCTGATATACTGTAGCCAGCCAGCAGCTCGGCATTCACTGCCTCGTCTCTGCACAGGCGCTTCTGACGGCCGCAGCCCCGCTGCACTAATCGTATGCTCACCGATTCAGATGTGCGGCCAGCCCCTGGCTCGGTGGAGATTCCCGAGTGGCTGATGCGATGGCGAGCGAGCGAGCGAGCGAGCGGGCAGCTCGATTGAGTCGGTGGGGAGGAGGTGAGTTTTGGCTAGTTGGAGCCCAACGGCGCCGCAGTTTCGGGGTCTGGCAAAGTCCGGCCCTCGCCTTTGGTCCGTCATGCTGGTCATGCTGTTGCTGCTGATGGCCATGTTGCTGCTGGCCATGCCCCGGCCCTGGTGGGCGAGGGGCCAGGGCGGCTCGCAGGCGTTTCCACCGTGTTCCGACGTGGCGCGGACGGTTTTGCGGATGACGGGCTGTGGCTGTCGCGGCCAAGCCCCCGAGTGACAGATGGGCGTGGATAAGGTGCCGGGGTCGATGCATGATGGGCGCTCGGTTGCATCTCGATTGCATGCCACAACGATAACTCGTTCCATAGTGCCGGGCTGTTCCCGTTGCAGTTTGGACGCATCTCACCTCGTGTGCGCGGGGGCGTCCATTCGCGCGGATGGCCGTCGCCGATGCTTGTCCCTGGTCGTAACGGCTGCGGATCGAACAGATTGAAGGTGCTTTGCTGCTTGCACCTTGCGAGAGCCCATCCCCGGTGCTGACCAACCGCCGCCGGCCCACAAACGAGGCTCGCTGGCGCTGATCGCTGCGCGTACCCCCCCCAATACTCTCTGCTGCTTTTAGGGGCATGCAAGTCCGATCAGGCAAGCGTTGCAAGGGCCGTCTTTGGCGTGCTGCCCATCCTTGCCCCAAGGAGGCGACGCTTTGGGAGCCTGCTGGAGCGCGAGAGTGTTGCATCTTGAACACCCAGCTACCGCCTGCTCCACCCGCATCCTTGCTGGGGGCAAACAGACGTGCCGTATCCATCTACCCTTGCCCCGTGAAGCTGCCCGCGCTCGTCACACTGAGCCACTACTCGCTGCCGGCGCGGTTCATCTCCGATCGCATCTGCTTTAGCCCGCCGTGCCTTGTCTTAGCACTCGTTTCCTCTCACACCATGCCTGCAGGCATAGACAAGGCACTGAGTTCCGAGTAGTTTGCATTTGCATTTCCAGTCCATCACGTCCTTGGCCGACCTCCGCCCTTCCGCCCACGTCACACCTGCCAGCTTCTGAACATATCCCTCTGAACACCAAAGCCCGCCTCAGGCCACCAAACCCAAACCAAGCAAGAGACGGGAATTCCCTGGCCACCAGCGGTCTTGACACTGAACCGACCCCTCCGCCCAAGCCGTGCCTGCGACACTACGTCAGCCACAACATCGAGACCAAGAAGAGAGCACCACCAGCAATCACCGTTAAACCGGGGAACCACCACCGCTACCGACAAGTACTGACCCCCCCCCACACTCGTTGGGAAAGAAGGAAAGCAAAACAAAGCTCCCCACCCCCAACCCCCGTTCACATCACTTGTGCCGCTGCGAGCCCAGAAAAAGTACCCCGTAATCGACAAGAGCGTGGAAATTTGCACCCTCGTGATAATTGCAACACCATTGTGTCTGTTCCCCCTTCCCCCCTTCCCCTAAAAAAAAAGTCCTTGGCTTCATCGACACACCGAGGGAAACGACTCTAAATTTGGGCGCCCGGAAAGACGTTGTGCGGGAAGGCACATCAACGTCGCGGGACCCACGATCCCCCGCCATCTCTCGCCCGCAGCAGTTCGCTTTCGCATCCCGGAGCGCAGCACCCACCCACCCACCCAACATACGACCCACCATGGAAACCCTAGAGGCCACAAGCAGGCAAAGGTATGTTGTTTGATCCTGCCCTTTGCCCGTCGTCGCTTCCCGTCCGCCCGTCCTGCGTATGCTAATTGTGTCCCCCCCCCTAGCATCGGCCTACCCTCAATCAACCACATGGACGCCGAGAGAGTCAAGCGCGAAGAGGTCGAGTATCAGAGAAAACGGCCGTCCGTTCCCATGTCCAGCCCGTTGCACCCTTACGCCGGACCTTCGCATCTGCACAGCAATCACCAATCGTCAATCGCCAGCGCAGTACCCGGTTCGCTTGGAGGCTTGCTGTCTCCTCCCGAATCACGCAGGACGTCTGGCGATGAGAAAGAGTCGCAGCGACCGACGCCGCGCCAGTCGCTCCCATCGATACATGAGGCCCTGGGCTCTGAGCAACCGTCGCTGTCCTTTTCCGCCACCGTGCCTCCGCCTTCATCCATAATTTCAGCTCCTCAACATTATCCCCCGCCGTCTGCAAATACTTCTCCAGCTTCCCAAAGGCCCCGCCACTTGCCGTCCGACCTCCAGCACGCCGGCCAGGGGCCATCAAATCCATTCTCTCACTCAAGAAGTCCATTTCCGCCCACATCGCAAGCAGGCCTACCTCTACCACCCCAGGCCCAGCCAGAGTCCTTCCCTCGTGCACCATACTCGGAACCAAGAGCACCGTATTCGACTCCCCAGCACACCCAGAAGCTACCGGCACTGCACCCGCTCAAAACTGCGCCATCGCCACCAACGAGCGCTACTCGTCCTCCTTATTCATCATATCCGCCATCAGCAACTACCTACGAGAGCGCTGCTCCTCCGTCAGCGGGACCAATGAGCCAGCATCACCCTTACTCGCAGTATCCCCCCAACTATCCTCTGTCGGCCCCACCTGCAAGCGCTCCCAACTCGTCATACCCACCTGCAACTTCGACCTCTTCCGCCCCGCCCCGATATCCGCCGCAAACATGGCAAGAGAACGCGGAAATGGCCCGTCTGGAGGAGAAGAAGATTGGCCGTGCAAGTCTAGCCCCTTATGGGGAATCGGTGAAGCGCCACCTCGAGAGCTTTGACCTCGAGGCCTCACTGAACGAGATGGCGGATGGGTCTGGCCACATTGCCGAGTTTTCAAAAATCTATCGTCAACGGGCGCACGAGAACCAGCGTATCGGCTTAACGCCACAATCTATGCCAAGGTTGGAAGAGGTGGACGAGATGCTAAAGCAAAGCGAGCGGATTCAAATGTCTCTCCAGCGCATGCGAGATGTTGTCTTCAACCATCATCAAGCAAGCATCGTGGAGCCCCCACAAGATCCTCGCTATCGACCGATGAACGGCTATGATGACAACAGCAGCAACTATGGTGACGACACCAAGGGACTTGGCGGCTTCGCCGGTGGTGACAACAAGACGAGGAAACGAGGGGTAAGTCATCTTCAGACTACTTGTCGTACACAACCGCTGACCAGATGAATAGCGAGCTGCTCCCCCAGGCCGATGTCATAGTTGCAATCGAGCCGAGACCCCAGAGTGGCGAAGAGGGCCAGATGGCGCCCGAACTCTGTGCAATGCTTGTGGTCTACGTAAGTACAAAGCAACATCAGGCGGGGGGTTTGCTTTATTGGCTAACATTACATCTAGATTATGCAAAGTTGACCCGCAAGATGGGCGGTAAGCAAGCAATGACGCATTCCAACTTACGACCCAAATCCGTTGATCACGGTTCACCAACAATGTGACGGCGCTCCGGTATCGTATGACGATGTAGCACAGCCACCGGGCTTTCGGGAGGCGTTGTATAGACGTGTATCGGACTCTGCGGATAGCCAGCCAGCCACCAGTACATACCCACACGGACACTTTTCTTGATTCAAGGATGGCATCGAGTTATCTTCAGCACACGGGAGCGCTGGCGCAGAAATTTGCTTTGCATTTACACGAGGGTTTCATTTTACGAGTTTGTCTTGTTAGAGACTAGAACTTTGTACCATGTAATGATTTGGCGACGTCGTATGTTAGTTGGCTGATGGACTGACCGAGCGACTGACATCGTCGATTGCGAAGAGGGCAGAGGGGCGCGCTACCAACCGGGACGAAGGGCGGCCTTGTCGACGGCTGCGGAGTTCAGACTCGCTGTCCTCTCAAACTCAAAATTACACGTCTGCTTGTGCGCTAGGGTTTTGGGCATACTTCAGCCTACTTCTTACTTGTCTTTTAGTAGCAGCGGCTGCATTTTGGCACACACTTGGGGGCTTTTAGGCCTACGGACTGGCTGCTGGCGTTCTTTGTACTTGACCATCTTTTAGGGTGGTTCGATCATAGGACCGGCGCTTTGGCGCGCATGAGCAAGCGCTTACTGTCGGATGATGAGATTGTTTTCCCTGGCATTTTTGCACGACACACATATATACACACACACACACTTTACTAGAAGTGTACGAAGGTCTTGGGGCAGATTGGACGGCGTTTGTACAGAGATACCACTGGCTACCAGGCTTCTTCAAGGTAAAAGCCATTCAATATTCTACATGTTTATCCCTCCCTCCACGTTTTGGTCAGACTGTGTGCCGTTCAGTGTGATATATTCTTATCCCCAATGACGGGCGAAAAACAAGGTGTCCTCTCCCCCCGATGTGCGACGGTAGCTCCCCCCCCCCCCCCCCCATGCTGACGCAGGCTCCTCCCAATATAAACTCTGCGTGCTGCGGCCACCAAGCGAGGCTCCCCGCATATTGTATCAGATGTCAATAACAAGTCATCGGGGTCGCACTTTGGGGTCCAACCAAGGCTGCACCAGGCCCAGAGCAGCGAGGAAGAAGGATAAGCTTGCTCGCTGGTGTCCCAAGACATGCAAGCCGATTCGTGCAACGACGATGCTGGGTGCGGCACGCGAAGCAGCAGCAGCCGATCCTGGTCGTGCAGTGCCGCCATGGCGGTCGTTCTGCCAAATCTTCATCAACAGCCAGCCAGCCAGCCAGCCAGCCAACCAGCAAGCAAGACGGGATCGCTTAGGCCGACGAACGAATGGACTGATCGTCTTTTGACTTGTCAGATCAAACAACCTTGGTGGCGCTGCAGATGTCATGTCACAGCGGCCCGCGGCAACGGTCCTTTTCGAGGTACATGATCGAGATGGACGATGCCCCCCCCCCCTCCCCCCGTCTCCGTAGCAGCCAGCCTTCTCAATCCAGTAGGAGGGCTGGGCAAATGCGTAGTGACTGCATGCACGTGGGTGATGATAACGGTAGGCGAGGCGCATACTCTGGAGACAGCAGTAAGACACGCCGTTCCGCAGTCTGTGCAGACGCGCTTCGCTGTCAGTATGCCCCCAAGCAATGTTGCGCAAACAAAGCGACGACACTTGGATTGTGTGTGCACTGCAGAAGTGGCACAGCGAGCTTCATGTTGCTGCTGGTGCAAGTCGTGTTCAGCTTTAGGTACCAAAGAGGCAAGCGTCTCGGGCGCAGCCTTCTCCTTCTTCGGAAGGGGCATAGCATCTCTTGCCCGCATTAATAATCACTGACAACCCCTCTAAGCCTTTACATGATCGCCGTCGTGCCCGCGGCGGAGAGGGGCTTGTAGAAATTATTTCTTCCCCCCCCCCCCTCCCCCCCCCCTTTTCATTGTCCCGTTATTTGACAATCTCCGACCCCGATCACGCAGGGAACGGCGGCGTCTGCGGCTCGACTAAAACTGCGAAAGCCCTGTGTTCTGCCAAACCCCGCTAACACACGCCCATATCCTGCAGTGCTCCCCGAAGGCCTCCTGCAATCGCCGTTCAAGACCAGCAAGCCACCCATTCACACGTCACCTCGGCCCGCCCGTGCACCAGCCTGCATTGGCATCACCTACCTACCACGCCGCCTTACAGAAGTCGGGCATGGGTCTGCTGTGAGATCCGTGCCATGCCCATCGCTGCCCTGCCCTCGCTAATGTCATATCAAGTGCTCTTGGAACGCCTCTGGACTGGCCCGACGCCAAGAAGGTTGCCGGCCAGGTCAGGTCATGGGGAATTCAAGTATGCTCGGCTGTGAGGCTTCCGAGACATGTGTAGTAATGTGATTGACAGCAACTGCTCGCCATATGGCGCAATGCCAAAGCCAAGGAGAGGGATGCACTCCTTTGGGGAGACGAGGTCAACGGCCATTGTTTACTCGCCTGGTACAGATGTTGGTGACTGACTTTGTCTTCAGATCGAGTACCTGGTTGTTTGCTATGATCAGAACAACCGCAAGGTCCGGCTGTCCCTGCGCCAAGCAGACATTCTAGCTGCGCTTGCCAATGACGAGAAGCTTCTGCAGCAGGGAGGCGGAGTGCCTGACCTTCAGACCGGGAATGCCGAGTGAGGTGGCAACGTCAAACTCGATTTCATTTGTACTGACGGCCGAAAGGGCAAAGGAGAACCCTGCTCCCGTTTTCCACCCCGAGTTTGGAAGGTTCATGCTTGAAGCGACTCCAGGAAAGCCATGGGGCATTGGCTTCAAGGACCTGCTTGATGTCGAACCAAACATGAAGTGGAGGTAGACAAGCTTTACTCGGGCCTCCATCATCCTCTTGCTCACATCTGTCAGACGAACCATAGCCAAGGATCACATGGCCCAGACCGAGTTCCCAATCACGTTGACGACATTTCCCCGTCTCGGATCGGCCGATTGCATTGTGCCCTCGTATCCTGTTTCGGGGCCTAAGCTACGCTCTCAGTTTGTCCCGGATGAGATTGCGAATCCCCATATTCGCTTTCCAACTCTAGCAGCAAACATTCGCTGGCGAAGAGGCAGGAAAGTACAGGTCAATGTACCCGTCTTCAGGGATGAGAACACATCGTGGCCCTGGAAAGATCCCACTGTCAACTATGACTTGCACAATTGGCCCGAGGATGACGATGTCCGCAATGGTGCTGCAAAAGACAATTACATCCACATGGATGCCATGGCTTTCGGCATGGGAAGCTGTTGTCTACAGATCACATTCCAAGCGAAAAACATTGAAGAAGGACGGAAGATGTATGACCAGCTCAGTCCGATAGCACCTATCTTGCTGGCATTGACGGCGGCAACGCCAATTTACAAAGGCTTTCTGGCCGACACCGATGTGCGCTGGAATCAGATCAGCAACGCAGTCGATGATCGCACACCGGAGGAGCTTGGAGAAAAGGTACGTTTAAACTACACTAGCAGAAAACTGCATGTTGACAGGTGATAGCCATTGCAAAACGACCGATGGCGACTCCCCAAGTCCCGCTACGCATCCAACTCAACGTACATCTCCCAAGATCCCCGCCTCCGGCCTGAGTATCTTGATCCAGACCTCATCATCGATACCGATATCAAGCAGCGCCTAGTTGAAGGTGGCATGGACGACCTGCTAGCAACCCACTTTGCCCACCTCTTTATTCGGGATCCCATTGTCGTCTTTGCCGAAGACCTCCAGGAGCTGGATCTCACCAAAGCTGACCACTTCGAGAACCTGCAGTCGACCAACTGGCAGCACATGCGCTTCAAGCCACCGCCAGCAGGCTCCGATATGGGCTGGCGAGTCGAATTCAGGCCCATGGAAATCCAGATCACGGATTTCGAAAATGCAGCGTTTTCCATCTTTATTGTCTTACTCACGCGTGCCATCCTTTCCTTCAACCTCAACTTCTACATTCCCATCACCCTTGTATCAGAGAACATGGAAACAGCGCACATCCGTGACGCTGTGTCAACGCAAAAATTCTGGTTCCGCAAGGACCCCTTCTCGACACACAAGTCAAGCGGCACGGGCACCTCCACGCCTGCGGAAAACTTCAGCAGGCCAGCAACACCGACAGGCCCTGTCGAGGACGAATACACACAAATGACCATCAACGAAGTCATCAACGGACAGATCACGTCAGACGGTGACGGCTTTCCTGGTCTCATCCCACTCGTCGAATCATACCTTAATAGCATGAACGTAGACGTTGAAACGCGCTGTGATCTCGCTACCTACCTCGATTTGATTCGCAAGCGCGCAAACGGCACGTACTGGACGGCTGCAAAGTGGATCAGACATTTCGTCCAGACGCACCCCGAATATAAAAAGGACAGTGTCGTGGACGACGACATTACCTATGATCTTGTCAAGGCTGCCGAGCAGATTACAAAGTCGGAGGGACGCGATGGATTGGGAGTTGAGATGCTGGGAAGGCGTCGTTGAGGGATGGGGCAAGATGAAGCAAAAGACAGTTCGGTACATAGACAAGTGTACATGGATAAATAGAAAAGTAGATTAATCTACAGTGTTGGCTCTCTCTACAATCCTTTATTTCGTGTGGATTCATCGATCTTTACTCTGTTGTACCATTCGTACCCAGTATCCACCATTTCTCTGCGAACGAACTTTGCTACCGTCATTATATCTTGTAGTGGCATCTATTTCTTTCACATACGACCATAGGACATCGACAATAGCGCTTCCCGTTCGCTCAGCGGTACTCAAGCGGTGTACCGGCGGATTAGTAGTCAGGTGGGTGACCACTGGCGAATCCCCGCTGTTGTATGTTTTTTTTTGCAGTTTTTGTGACCAGTTTGAGACTGAATTGATAGTAATAAGCGGCCAATGTTAAGTAGAAAACGGTTGAGGCGTGAAGTAGACGCCTGTGGTGAAGTCGTAACGTTTTTTTTTGCCTTTTTTTCTTGTCGTTGTCGAGTACTTGGCTAGAGATCTCTCAATTGAGCAAATAGAACTGGTACGGTCTGTACACATAGGAGTTATGTGAATGTACCAAGAGACGACAAAATATGAATTTTATGTACTCTTTATATCACCCAGTACCTTAAACAGACAGTTTCTGTAGTAGAAGAATCCACCAAACAAGTCTTGGAGCGTCTATCGATTCTCGCTCTGTTCCCCGGGAGGCCATGTTATATCATCCAAGACTAGTAAGTTTCATTTCAGAAGAACCGATTTTTTTTCGAACAATAAGATTAACATTATCCAAAATCAACGTAGAAGAACAATCCCATCCATACGTCATGCAGATAATGGTGAGGTTGTCGTTCGGCAGAACCCCAGCCTAGCGCCGCGCGCACATGGTCCATGCACTAAAAGTTCATCATCGCAATCATCATCGCAAGCACCGTCCACGAGCCCAACTCCACAAACCACCATCACCCCGCCCATCCATCTCACCACCCTCGCTTTACCAAACCAACCCAATTCGGAAATCCCACAGAATACCGCCAACATGGTCAAACTCGAAGAAGTCATGGACGAGGAGTTTGTGCGTGAGCAGGAGGGCCCGCACGACGACGATGAATGGGACACCGACTCTGGTACGAAACGAGCAAAACCCCTCCATCTTATTTCCATGCTTCCACTCCCCCCCTCTCTCTCTCTTTCCGCCAAAACAAGAACAACAATGTTCACTTAAAATTCCAATTTTTCCTTCCTGGAAAATGAAAGCGACATGAAATGCATGCTAATGTGGGGGGGTTGGTCAATCCAGAATCAGACACTTCATCCATCCACTCGCTCCACGCAGAAGAATCCCTCTACGAGCGCATCCTTGCCCTGCAAGACATGATTCCCGCTAGCACACGCCGCTCCGTCTCGTCGAAAGCGTCCACAATCTCCTCTTGGTTCAAGTCGGGGCTAAGCATGGGAGGCAAAACGCTGTGGGTCGTGAGCACGAGTGCCTTGCTGCTGGGTGTGCCGTGGGCGTTGGCGTATAGCGAGGAGCAGATGATTGTTGAGCAGGAGAGAGCTGAGTTGCAGGCGCAAAGGGCACAGAACGAGGTATGTTTATTTTTGAAGAAAGATTATCAAAGATGACAGTGGTGGGATTGAGATGATGAATGTGGAATCGATAAGATGCAAATTGCTAACGTACGCATAGTTTATGGCTCCCGGTGGAGCGCCGATGCCCGGTCAACCCCAGGGCGCAAAGCCGGCTTTGTAAACGACAGTGTCTTGGTTGGGGCGCATTTTGCCTCGTGGTCGCATCACTTTGAGCGACGGGCTCTTCACACATTGCTACGATAAGGGAAGATGGTGCATGGACGGGATTGTGACATGTGCATACAAGCGGCGCAAATGATGCCGTAATCATCTGTACTATATTTCTCGACTCCACCATAATGAATTGCGTAACGTTCTTGAGCCCACAGTCTCGGCTGGTGGTCAAGATACTCTGTACATTTCTTCTTTTCTTTCTGCCTGTCGGCTACGTAACTATACTTACAAATACAGCGTCTAGATCCGCACTCATCTGGCGCCACAAAGGTTCTGATTTGATCCATCAAATGGTCCGAGACATCAGATGCGCACCGTGCGCCGTCTACACTCGTGAGATGCTGTAACAAACTGTCACTCCAGCTGTGCGATTGCAAGACTGTACCCAGCCCGCGAGTGGTGGCATGGAGACATTCGCAAACTGCGCTCGCTCCAAGAAAAGGTGGTAATACAGCAAAGAGAAGAGTCATGGTATTATAGTCGGTACATGGGTGTGGAGAAGCGTTTAAAAGGGAATCGAGCCGGCTGACATTGCGGCGCCCTGTTGTTCTTGCTGCTCCATGACAGCCTCGTCGGCGGCTTCTATCGCCACGGCTAGACCGAGCTTGGCAGCGTTCTGTGTCTTTGTTAGCATGGCAGAGAAAAGATTTTGGGTCAGCGATGACGTACTTGCTTGTGGTCGATTTCCCCAGAGAAGGTTAAGCGAATTGGCGGCGCAATCATCTTCTCCAGCAAACACGACACCTTGCCCTGGTTGTCGAGTTGTGCCCTGACTGACGACTGGCGAAAGTCGTACTTGGCACCAATTGTGACATTGCCCTCCTTCTGCGGGCCAGCCATGGGCCCGCCAGGTCCGATTCCAGCAAATGCAAGATTGCAGTTGATACCCGTCTCAACCTTGTCTGTGAGCCTGCGCCAGTATGAAGCCTCCAGTACACCTCGGTCCGGAATAATCTGACCACAGGCCATCCAGTCAATAGCCCTGTAGCGGGCCGCATACGAAACGTTGAGCTCGGGGGGGTAGGCCATGGCGGGGCGTGTCCAGAATGCGTCAATACCGAGCGACAGCTTGGGTGTGACGGCCTGAAGGTAGCTTGCCATGAGCATACCAGTAATGCCACCATCCAGTATGGAGGGGTTGACAGCCTTGAGGGAGGCGGAGAAATCGGCACCGGTATAGTCATTCTCAAACGAGACCATGTTGCCTTGCGATGTGAGCTGGACGGCTGTCTTGGTGACGAATGCTGACGTCCAGCGCCAATTGAAGCGGCCGGAGAAGGCGAGCTCATTATCGAGGTTTCCTTGCATAAACACCTGGTACGGATCAGCTTTGGCAAAGACTTGTACGGACTCGCGCAACAAACTCTTGGTGATCCATAGAGAACCATATACGAGTATGGCGGCATGACCTGCGATCCCATAGATAACGAATGTGCAACCTGAAATAGCGGGGCAGCGCTGAAGGCCTTGGTGAGCTCGGCGCGCAGGCCGGAGAAGCTCGAGTTGTTCAGGAAGACATCGCGCTGGACTTCCCTCGCAATATTCTCGACCGTGCCGGGGTTGCTGAGTCCCAATGCTTCTCTCCGCTCCAGAAATGCATCGTATACATTTTGGAATTGTGCGAACGGGCCCGTGTTGGCGGCGCGAGGTTGCGAGAGCATGTCAGCGATGGCTTGCTCTTTTGCCGGGTTAAACTGCAGCGGGGTGGCCATTGCGAGAATATGCGTGCACGTCGGACTAGAAACTCCCTACGATGGGGAGGGCCGGCACAGGTGTGTTGGAAATGGCAGCAAATTGTTGGGTGCTGTGATGCGTCCCGGTTGCTTGGACGGTGACGATATGGGTGAACATTTTGAAAAGTTACCTGATGACATAATCCATCACGTGCCCGTTGTAATCGATTCCCGACGCTAACCCACTGCGCCATCCATCCAACGTAACATTGAACCGTTGAGCTTTGCTTTTGGGCGAGCTAGCTGCGACATTTCCCCTCCAAACGCTGCCTGGACCCTCCGGACCCTCAGACCCTCTGCGACGTGTCCTGGTAGACTGGCCGCGCTTGACTGTCGCACCTTATCCGCTTCCAAGTCTCGGCAAACTTATATCAACGCCCGGGTCCCTAGCCAGACTCGTATCCCTCTTAAACCACCAAACCTCAACCTTGCTTTATTTGATTGTCGACCGTTTCTCTTCTTCTTGATAATCCGCTTCTTCCCTACGCCAGTTATTCCTTTGTAGACTTGACCCATTTGCAGTCATGGACACCCTACTGTAAGTGCCATGACCCCACTTCCCGTGACTGTATCCAAGTACCAACGCTGCCAACATCCACTTACCCTGAATTGAATAGTACCGCAGAGATATATGCGAATTCGCCTCGCTTCCGGCGGCGGTCGAGTACTTATGTCGACGCAATCCACGATCTACCTACCAAGGAAGAAATGGCGCCCGCTCAACTCTATAGCACAGAATCGGGTCGCCTCTTCCATTCCGGGCGAATAGTCATCGCTACTTGTGGACTGCCTGCTCGAGGCAAAACCCATACCTCCGTTGCCCTGGCCCGTTACCTCC
The DNA here is from genome assembly GCA_034640345.1 of Drechslera avenae. Classification (NCBI taxonomy): domain Eukaryota; kingdom Fungi; phylum Ascomycota; class Dothideomycetes; order Pleosporales; family Pleosporaceae; genus Drechslera; species Drechslera avenae. Next base: position 845,667 of record JAXRVH010000002.1, read on the forward strand.
GGTGGTTGGGAGTCAAGACTCACGTGTTTCATCTTGGCGACTATCGTCGCGCTACTCTAGGTCCGGACAATGACGTGCCGGAGGACTACTTCTTCCTAAATGCAGCGCCACAATCTGTCCTACTACGCAACAAGATATTGAAGAAATGCCGCGAGGATATCTACCACTTTCTTGAGAACGACAAGGGGCAAGTGGCCATCTACGACGCCGTCAACGCTATCAGCCAAGGCCGCCGATCACTGGCCAAGGAATTCGCGAAGAACGGAATCCAGACGGTCTTCATCGAGTCACATTGCACAGATGAGCGCATTATCCAGGAAAACGTTCGTCGTGTCAAGATCTCCTCGCCGGATTACCAGGGGTGGAAGGATGAAGATGCAGTCCACGACTACCTAGCCCGCATTAATGCACGGATACCACACTTCGAAACCATGGAGGAGCCCGATCTGCACTGGATTAAGATGATCAACGCTGGCGAGCGAGTGGTCGTCAACAACTGCGCATTCGGATACCTTTCGCAAAGAATCGTCTTTTACTTGCTCAATCTGCACATCAAGTCGCGGCAAACGTACTTTGCCCGCGCTGGAACCACACGGGAGGAAGATTCCTACAAAGCCGATGCAAACCTTTCACCAGAAGGGCACGACTATGCAAAGAAGATGAGCGAGGTACTATTGCAGTACCGCGAGGAAGAGAAGCAAAAACTTGTCGAATCCGGGGCGACAGATGCGTCCTTGAAACCATTGACGATCTGGACATCAACACGTCGAAGGACTGTTCAGACATCAGAGGTTCTAGCATCCATGGGCTATCGAGTCAGACAACGATCGCAAATGAGCCAGATGAATCCGGGGGTGTGCGAAAAGATGTCTGAAGCAAAAATACGCGAGGAATTCCCAGATGAAGTCACAAAGCACGAAGCAGATCCATACCATCACCGTTACCCTCGCGCAGAATCCTACCATGACCTAGCTGTGCGCATGGAACCTATTATTCTCGAGCTCGAACGCGAAGAGAACGATCTCCTTATCATCGCCCACGAATCCGTACTCCGTGTGCTGTACGGCTATCTCATGGCATGCAATGCAGCCGATATCCCCAAGCTGCAGTTCCCCCGCGATGAGATCATCGAGGTAAGTACCAGGCTACTCCGTTCTCTCCCACATCCTCTCATGCTCACATTATGTTAGATCATCCCTTCATCCTACAACAATGTAGCAAAACGCATCAAGATCCCCAATCTCCCCGAATCAATGGTCCCTGGTAGCCCCGAGGACATCAAGATACCTGTTGCACCTTCTGGCGCGGTAAGCCCATTATCTGGCATGGGGACCCCTCAGATTCAAGTCGACTCTGGTGCCGCAACGCCCCGGGAACACAGTATTCAACCTTTGAATCTGAAGGCGCATATTAATCCGTCTTCGTAATTTAGGTGCGTTATCGGTGTCGCTACGGTGTTACGTTTGATAATGAGAGGGCCAGTCAACAGACAGACTTCGATCCCATCTGAAGGTCTGGTTGGAAGTTGGTGGATGAAGATTAACTTTCGGCATGGAAACACGGGTTTATGCTTGCGAGGGGCGTCGGGGCGTAATAGTGTTGTAGAATTAACAAAGTACATCCAAGCATTTATAGCTGCATTCTTGCTTACTTCCTAAGCTCTACAGGCTTGTTCGCAATGTTCATTCAAGATGTCTTCTATTCAACTTTACAGTTGAAAAAGATGAGCATACTTACGCCTATCCTTGTCTTATCACATCGTTGCTCTCGGTTTGTGGAGAAACGAGAAAGTTATTCCAGGTATGAGTTTGGAAGGCTGCTGAGACTAGATGACAAGCAAGTGAATACATCATCAGAGATAAATCCTCTCATTTCCAAATCAACCCAGGTAAACGCCGTCTGTGAAAGCCCACCCTCATCTCTGTAGCAAGAGAGAAGTAAGAAATTCTAGTCAGGAGAAGAGGACTCTCCAGGTCATTCCAGCCACCGACGCCTCCCACTCCAAACCGCCGCCACTCAGCTAGCCAGCTTTAGCCCATAAGCCCAGGCCAAACAATGGCATGCAAATCCTCAAAGCTCCGTCTTGACACAAAAGCCTCTCGGGTTAGCAAATGGAAATACTCTGTTTTACTACAAAATACTTACTCCCTGTCCCACCCGCTGCGAATCGCCCATTCCCAGCTACCCCAACCCACATGGTTACGCGGACGCACACGGAATGGCTCGCCTTCCTTGGCCTCGGGACACTTCCAGGTATCATGCAGGCCGCTGCCGAAGTAGCGAAGGCCATAACGTGCACCCGAGAGCTGTTGCGGGGTAAGTGAACGCGTGTCGCAGGAGAGCTCGATGGCGTCTTGCTCATGAGCTTGAATCTGATCTTCTTTCTGGTAGAAGAGGTTGGGGATGGAAGAAAGCAGAACAGTAACGTCGTCGTCGGCGAAATCGAAGTCTACTTTTGACGGGTAGGTGTGATCTTCAAAGATGTCCAACGGGGCAGCGGGGGCAGCGGGAGCAGCGGTGTGGGCTTGGTTGCCAACCTGTTGTTCGAGGATTTGGACGAGTGAACGAGGAGTCTGTGGTTTTTGTGGTTTTAGCGCGTACACTTCTGCGGGTGTGGGCCAACTGACAGGGTCCTCTGCGCAGAAGTGCGGCTGAGGAGGTGGTCTGGGCTTGGGGAAATGGAAGGGAACTGTAGGATCAAGGTGGTGTGACGGACGGCGAGGCATGTAGTTGGCATCGTTAGGGTAGATATCGGCAGCCGAGGGCTCAGGACCTTGATCAGTACGTTTGCTGCGGGTATACGCTCGCGAACGGCGGTGATATCCTCCACCAGAGACGTGACGTGTGTGATCATGGTGCTGTGGGTACTGTGGAAGGTCGCTGAAGCGTCGAGGATGGCTCAGTGCAGCAGGACCTGTGGGTACGTGCTGCGGCTCCATGGCATATATAGCTGCAGCGCTTGACTCATCAGCCCGAATCTTTCTAGACTGCACACCGCTAAATCCCGGAGGCGGCTGTACAATCGTAGTATTCTGGTCATCTCTAGACTCGCTCTCCTGAAGAGGTGTACTATAATCGCACTGGATACCCTGAGGCAGCGGGATCAGGCCTGCTTGACGAACAACCACACCGTTGAGGTATTGGGCTAGGTCATTAGCGGACATAGGCTTGTTCAGCGCCCGCCCGATAAGCTTACCATCGAGTCCGGCTAGGGCATTGGCATCAGATCCTCGAGACTTCTGTGACTGTGCTGAGGAGTCGTTAGTAGTGTTCCGCCTCTTGATACCAGGCAAGCCAAGACCCGCACTCAGTTCACCAACTGCGGGTGTACTGAAGTCGGGTTCATGGTCTAAGCGACCAAACAATCCAAGCGATGGAAACGGCGTGGGGCTATTGTCAGTGCATATAGGAAGAGTGTCGTGAGAAGCTATATCTGGACTGGTCAGTGCCGAATTCTTACATCTTCTTCAATGTGTTTTTACCTTGCTGCACCTCCTCGAACGTACGCGTCATATTCCGAAGCGGATATGCTACCTTTGCTTCTTGATGGTCGCGGTGGTTAGCACGCATAGCTCTAGTGAACCGGAAACGCGAACCCTCTCCGTGATGGTTAGCCAACGGCCCAGGTGTGTGGGTTTAACAAAACTTACCACCAAAAATATCCGGCATTCTTGTCTGCTCTTGAACTGCGGGCGGAGTTGGACCTGTATCCGCAGTCGCCATTGTAGCGTTGGCGATGCTGGGACTAAAAGTGGCTGCTTCAGGGTTGAACGAGGCAGATCTCTGCGGCACTGTGGGTTGTGCCGGCACCATCTTTGCAGTTGCTAAGGTCAACGGTCAATGAGGAGAGAGACTAAGGTTGAACTTGAGTTGCACTTCTTGAGCACGGCGCCAAGTCTCATTGTCATAGTGAATGTGGTAGTGACTTGCGTTTCAGAATTACCAGACACTCTCGTTTACGACGCAGGTCCATGGGCAAACAGAATTCGGTGCCTTTTCTTCCATGTACACAGGATCTTGCCTTTGGAGATGGCGACTCTGGCAGTACTTTTCTTGACGTATGAGGTCACTGGATATGCTGTATTCAAGGGGGGAGTGTCCCATGGCGCCGAAAAGGCTGCGAACAAGCCTATTGCAAAAAGTGCGACTTTGCATAGTCCAGGTGAAGGTGAGTCTGAAAGCGGTGATTTTGGAGCCCGGCATGGGCGGCGTCTGCTGTGCTGTGCAAGTGAAGGTGGCCATGTTGGGCGACATGCACGGTGTGTCTGGAAATGCTGCCTTTTGGGTAGCCAAATATGTGCCTGAGGCTGCCTTTCGATGCCACATACGACACTTGTCGGCTGTCGCGCTCGTCTGCAGTCGGAAACCCCCACCGAGTCTGTCAGCAGTGTGGGTATTAGCGTGCACGGGCAGCCGTCGATGACTGCTCGCGTGTGACTTTGAACGCAACAAGCCAATCACGAGCACCCGAGCTCATAGGCGCGGTCGCCGCTTACGAGTCTCCACGCCTCACTAGAAGGATAGACGGTAGTACAACTTTGACTTGGGCCCTCACACTGCTAAAGCCCATTCGACATCTCTACTCTCCATTCACATTGCACGCAACGCTCGACTTCACAGCTCACTGTTGTATTTTGCCGGGGTTTTTTTCCTTCGCCGGCCCGTGGTTCACCACAGACACGCGACCCGTACTATCATTTTGCACTTCTAATAATGCACCTTAGCTCTTTTGCGAACATCAATCACCAAATACACCAACCAGACGTTCATCCCCACAATGCCCATAGCATACGTGCCCGACATGGCGTCGACGTTACCTGGCCAAAAACACCCGTTTGGCTCTCCACAATACGGTCACCAGATTCGGTTCGCTAGCAAATGTGGCCATCGTACTCACCCATCCAGCGCAGAACACACACCCTGGTGCTCCTCGTGTGCGGTATCCCAGGCCAGAGGGAAATCGGATGTCGCACTGAAGAAGCTGGTGGCCGAAGGCGGGTTGTTTCCACCCGAGTACATGCGCAACCAGCGGTGGAACCGGGCAAGGAAAGGGTACGTGATCGCAAAGAAGCGGCTCGACAGAGCGAGAACAGACGAGCAATTGCGCTGGGAACGTGAGCAAGCGTGGAACCATGCACACGAACGAACCGGTACCCAACGCCCCCAGGCAGCAGCAGTCTTACCTGAAAACTGTTCGCTGTGCCCGGCATGTGACTCCATGGTGGCGTCTTACCCCACGAATATTCCCGAGGCCCAGGTTGCAGCCTATGCGGCTTGGTGGGAGCGACCAGGCGCTCTTGCTACTTCCACGCACCTTTTCGGCCACAGCAGAAAGCCATGCCAGCGCCACAATCAACATCGCAGGTACGCGCCAACCATGGAAACACATCCGAACTTGCGCCAAATAGTGCGAGATGTCCGCAAGCAAACAATAGAGAAGGAGAAGCTGGATCGAGCCTGGTACGCGCGAAATACAGCCGAACGCGCAATACGCAACAAATACAATCTGGGTCTGGACTTTGACATCCCCAAAGACTTCTGGGATAGTCCTTTGTCGCTCCTGATCAGTCGCCTGGTCTACCAACAAACCAAAGATCAGAATCGCACGGCGGAGCGATATGCGCGCGGAAGCAAGTCACGACCCATTCCGCCACGCAGTCCCTTGTCGCAGTCACAGTCATTGGAAGATCTGCAGGTTGATCCAGGCTTTGCAGAGAAGCTGAAGGAGGAAGAGGAAAAGGAGAGACTAGGGCGACAGGTCGAGAAAGTTGCAAGAGAGGTTGGCTATCTCTATTTCGTTGGCAACAGGAGTAGTGATATGGGGCCGTGGAACGAAGCTTTTGAGCAGAGCGACAAGCTGCTCGTGTGTAGAGTGCAAGGGCTCAGCGAATCATCAAGTAGCGGGGAGGACATGGATGAGGATGATGATGACGATAATGATGACGATCATAAGGAGGCCGACTTGGATGACATGGATATCGATGAGTCTTAGGACAAAGAATGATGATGATGGTGTCTTTCATCTCTCCGTGCAATACGACACATCTTCACGTCGTTAGCCCAACTGTATACCACTTTACAAGAGAAACGAACTTAAACCTCCCCTGTATTGCAATGAGGGAAGAAAGGCTTTACATAAATATGGGTTCTGTTGGTACACTAGGCTTTTGCTAGCTAGAAATATGAGCCTACCTTCCCTTTCCCTTTCCCTTTTCCTGTTCCCAGTTCAGCTTCCAGCACCATCCAGCGGACGAGCGATGTCGCGGGGCTCGGGAAAGCCCCCCGTTTCGAGACCATGGAGATGGCACCGAGGCTTTCGATGAGTGGTCCAGTTGGTGGATGCACAAAGCGCTGAAGGAAGCCGGGCGCGCGGGGCTCGTAAGCTAGGTAGCGAGAAAGCTTGTGTCGCGCTAGCCCATATCGGGTGCCCTGCAAGACGGATCCGGGTAATACCCGATGCACGTGGGGACAAACTCTTTAGTGTGTGTTTTTTTCTTCTTCTCTTGTTAACCGTCTTTTTGCGGCTAACTCGCGAAAACGAGGCTGAGATTAGCAAAGGCTGCGAATATTTTCCGGGCATTCGAACCTCTTGGCCGAGACTTGGCTTTACACATGTGCTGTGTTCATTGGCTGTGTAGGTGAAAACATGGGCAAGATATTTTTGCAAAAATGTAATTTTATTCGGTGCTAATCTTGCCCACCCTTTCCGTTGTCTAAAAAGCAAAGTAACCGGTAGGGCTGTTGTTGCTCTCTGCTCGGGCAGCAACGATACGTGCCAACACAATATGTGATCGAGATGTTACAACAAGCTGGGACGGCATAAACAGACTCCTTCAAACTCCTTGTCATTTCCCTCGCTCGCTTCTAGTCGTAGTAGATGAGATCTGCCAACCTCATAAGCATACGCGTGGACATAATCCTGTTTGATCCCTTCTGGTTAGTAAACTTGCCTAATGCGGACCTAGCCCGAGTGACCTGTTTACAGCCTGGCATGTGCTACACGTATTAACGTGGAAGGACGACGATAAATGGACGAGTTGGAAGCATCCTGGTGCATTACAATGGAAGGTAGATCCTTCTAGTACAGCCAACAATGCGCCTCGTCTCCTCTATCGGCTTCTACAAATGTGAGCGTAATACTTTTATACTTGTTTTCTAGTTTGTGCAGGCTAACTGATGATGATGATGATAACTAACAAATACTGGAGAATGTTTGAACAATGTAGAGTATGCATGGCAAGTATAGCTTTCATAATGCAATGCACAAGTCACAATGACGCCCACTCGTCTGGATCATGGATTTTGTATGGCTTTGATGCTACCATGGTAACATCCTATGGCTGAGTGACCCCCAAAGAAAGGAGCATAATGGCAGGATATCTATTTACTCATCTGGTGGATAACACAATTTGTTGCATCTTCAGAATCCGCCGAGGACTCTGCAACGTGCAAAAAAAAGGGGGAGGTGAAGCATTTCACACAAAGTGAGAGTGGGCTATTCTAGGATTTAGTTACCTACGATCACCATTACCCAGAGTCCCAGCTAAGCATGGATATGGCGATCGTTTGCGCCTGAAAATATTTGGCATGGTTGTATTTCGGAGGATCACCTTCATATCAGTGATCTTACGGGCTCGGAAAGTGGTGCCGCCAACGGTCACACGCGGAGGCCCGCCGAAGACGCCCGTTCATAACCTAGCCTAGCCCGGTAGAATGCTGGTAAAAGCGGGAAGATTGGAACACTCAAACGCCCTCACTGGCTTTTGAACCGAGGCCGCAATATTTGTGGACAAATGTGAAATGTGTAGCGGGCCCACTATCAAAGATCTAACTACTTCTCGATATTCTGAAGGGATCCAGTTCGCGTTATCGTGATAGGGATCGGGAAGAGTGGCCGCTTAATCTCAGGCCTAGACCTCAATAGATGGCGGTCACCAAGTCGTTTGGTACCAATCTCTCTCTTCTACTCAGTCCAATCTAAAGGTGCCGTGAGAGACACGCTGCACTTTTACCTGGTGATATGGGATATGTGTGCTACGTGTCTATAGTGGACGGGCTGCCTGAAATGCTGAAAATGAAGCCCAAAGTCTCTCACCTTCTCATCATCTTCACCGCCTACGGACAGCAAGCACGCAGCAAACGCGGGCAAACCCAGTGATAGTATTGCTGAGGAGCATATACTCAAGCCCTTGACCTGTTCCTTCCTTGCAATCCTCACAACTACAATGGAGTCCTCCAGTCCTCCTCCCGCAGCCCCAGGTACGTAGAATATACTCACAAAGAGAGTGAATCGTGCTCTGCAGAGTACCTGCCAGATGAGCGTCAGGGCGACGAGACTAATACTGTGTAGCAGGCAATGAGTACTATGAGATCCGGACGATTCCTGGCAAGGGCTATGGCTGCTTCGCATTGAAGCCTATCACGCGTGGTACCCGGATCCTGGTAGATGATGCACTGTTGATAGTCCCCATTGCCGACTACATGCTATGTGACATCGAAAAGGCCTTTGCAGAGCTGACACCTGACCAAAAGAAGCTCTACTTCTCGCTGCATTCCGGTCACGGTCAAGATCCGAAACAGTGGCCATCCCACATCCATGAATCGGTGGAGCCTAGGGAACGTCGGCGCATCGAGGAGCAGCATGGAGCTAGAACTGGGAACGAGCCCACTCTGATCAGTATCTTCCAGATTAACTGCATGGAGATGAGTCGGGGTGCAGCAGTCTTTCCATACGCCGCGCGCTTCAACCACTCCTGCAACCCAAACGCCTGTTTTAGCTGGAATGCAAACATTGGCAAAGAGACGATTCACATCATGAACGACGTGGCTAAAGACGACGAGATTACACTATCTTACTGCGATATGATACACGACAAGGTACTGCGGTCGTATGAGCTCAAGCACTACGGTTTCGTTTGCGATTGCCCAGCATGCGGTAAAGATGAGGATGAGTCGAGCTTCGCCTACCAGAGTGCCGAGAGACGCTACAGGCTCCAGGAGTTGGAAATGGCGACTCGATTCCTTCGCGGCGCAAACTTGGCTGAAGGGGCTAAACAGGACGACTTTGTTCAGAAACTAGTGGAGATGGCAGCTCTTCACACGCTTGAAGGCGACTTCACTGCCAGGCTGGCTGCAATGTGAGTAGCATCGCAAACTGCCCTAAGCTCATACAGAACTAGCTGACTTTGACCAGATTCCTTGATATTGCGCTCGTCTGTGAGCACAGGGGCGACTTCAAGATGGCCGAGGGTGCGGGTACCAGGGCTATGCAGATAAAAAAAGACTGCCAAGGCACCGACTTTCCCAACTATGACAGATACGCAGATTCGCTCCATCGTATCAAGATGAAGCTGGCTCTGGCAGATGCGCAGAGGCGTGCGTAGGGTCTGGTATGATGATGGTGGCGTTCGGGCTGAGGTGTAATAGTAGGGATCAGGGAATAGTCGGCTAGGCCAATGGGATAGTGTGGTCGAGGAATGATATCATGGCGGTCGTGCAAATGGGTAGACAAGATACGAATGGTGAATGGAATTACCGGGAGGGTCTTTCGTTGCAGCATCACGGTGATGTTGTAGTGATGGGATGAATGGCGGTCGCGCGCCCTTCAGGGACGTTTGGTTAGCGCCGGACCCTGCGCAAGAAGACACGACGGTGAGACGGTGAGACAGGGTGGGCATCACACCTGTCCATCTCCACAGTCGCCGCCACACAGCACAACACAACCGCACACGCCTTCGGCCATGACTCAGACGTCGGATAGCGGCCGGCTTCGCGAAGAGAACGGACGGCCAAACATGTGAAGAGATGGCGCGTCTTCCAGGCGCGCATAGGCGCTGAGATTACAGCGGGAGCTAACATCAGGCCTGGAGAGCCGCTGACGTGCATGTGCTCGTACCTGCGCGAGTCGTCTCAGAGCGTGTCGCAAGTGTGCCATGTTTCGGGTTTTTGTTCTGTTCAAATATCCAGCTCTGGTGATGCTGCAGGTTCTACACTACATACCTACTTCACACACGCTGCTTCGTATCGCGGCCGCTGATCGATCCTGTAACAGCCTCTAGCTTCTCGGCCCAGCTTGCTTCCGTCCACAAGCTGAACCAGCATAATACATAGACGCCCGAGCGCAGACACCAGCCCTATCTTTCAGTAGCCAGCTCAGCATGGAGTCGCCAGATAGTAACGCAGCCGGAACTGTGCCTCGACCCATTGCCATTTCGATACCTCAACCAACAACCACGCAACTGCCCTCACCACCACACTCACGATCCGACCACATGGCCGACCCCAAGCCCTCTATGGATGTCCCCGACGATACCACTCCACCCTTTTCGCCCTCGAGCCAAACACCAGTTCTGCAGAAAGAGCAGGAAGAGTTTGAGGGCACCGCCCACGTCAACAACGACATACCAACAGAGAAGGATCTGAACGCCATCGCAGACTTGCTCATACTGGACGCGCAAGGGAAGAGCACGCCGTTCAAAGACATCTATCAGGCACCGCATGTTGCGTCGCGGCAACTGATCATCTTCATACGGCACTTTTTCTGTGGGGTAAGTACCACTGGTACACATGATACAAGTGCCAATGACGAGAGCTGACATGCTGCAGAACTGTCAGGAGTATATCCGTACCCTCGCCTCATCCATAAAACCCGACCATCTCCTTGCGCTGCCCACGCCGACGTCCATCACTGTCATCGGATGCGGCAGGCCCGACCTCATACCCATGTACATCGAGACTACGGGCTGCCCCTTCCCCATCTACGCCGAACCGACGCGCAAGCTCTACGACCATCTGGGCATGACACGCACCTATAATCTTGGATCGAAGCCTCAATATATGCAAACCCACCTGCTCATCAACTCGGTCCAGTCCATATTTCAAGGCCTCAGCACGGGCAGGAAAGCGCTAAAGGGCGGCGACTTCAAGCAGGTCGGCGGAGAGTTCTTGTTTGAGAACGGAGAATGTACATGGGCGCATAGAATGAAGACTACTCGAGGCCATGCCGAGGTGTCGGAATTGAGGAACTTGATTGGGCTGGATGGCACAAGGCCGCCTATGCGGAGAAAGTGGAGCCACGATGTCAAGGGGCTGGAGAAGGATCGAAAGAGGGTTATGAGTTGGGGAAGGCTTCGAAGCAAAAGCAAGAGCACCCGGGACTCTTCGATAGACGGTAGCAGGGGGGTAACGCCCGAGAAGATTGTAGAAGAGGACCCTAAGCAACTTGCAGGACGTCCTGCAATATGAACAACTACGGCAGAAGGCGTGATTGATTTTCGAGCAAGGTGTATGGTTGTATTTGTCAAAGGCTAGCTCTATACCAAGACATTGTGCTTACTGGACGTGTCATGTCCTTATCCTCTTGACCCATGATGGATCCCAGATATCCGACGTACTGTATGCCAGCGCTAATTAGCGCATCATCTGGGCCAACAGCGTGAAAGGAACGAGTCGCTGAATGCGCCGCACCGGAGCGCGAAATACATTGCTGAATGGCGTAGGCCTATACATCAGTCTGTCGTTTATATCGTCCGAAAGCGGCAAGTAGGTCCGCAGCACGACTGCCGAAGCATAAGCTGAGGCATGGGAGCTACCACTTCTCCACATGTAGCTAAGATGCCCGGCCTGCCGCGGCCAATAGTCATCAATCGTGTCTAGAAGCCGTGACAGCCAGACTATTCCGAGCCAGCTACGAGTTTGAGCCTCAAGGGCGAGGATCGCGCGATGTATACCGAACCGCGCCCGCGAATGAGGGGCATGGAGGGGCAGCGTCGCAACATGACGCTGTGCTATCGACCCAACCCCACATACTCACATAAAAGCTACCGGAGCCGCTCGCGCAGTACGGAGTAGCTTGTATTTCCCCTCAGCCTGATTCCTACTTAACTGACATCCTTGAATACATCTGAGAGAGCCATTCAACTCAAAGCACACTCACAATGTCCGCAGACACTGTCGGAAAGGTACGCAGCAACGCCCACGACCCCGCCATCTACTTTGCGGCCGGTATTCGTCGTGAACATTAGCTGACATGATTTTGGACAGACCATTACCTGCAAGGTACGTTCAAATTAGCAACCCAACCTATGTTCTTCAATCGCGTTTCCCTCCGGCTTTTGTGGTTCAAGCCCTATGACCGCATGGGAAGCTTGGCATGCGGACCCGCAGAAGCATTGCGAAACACTGCTCGCCAGCGAGAAGCATGCCGATGCGGAATGTTGCCGAACGAACAAGCATAGCTGACAGCAGAATAGGCCGCAGTCGCCTGGGAAGCTGGTAAGGACCTCTCCATTGAGGAGATTGAGGTTCTTCCCCCCAGAGCACACGAAGTCCGTATTCAGATCTACTACACTGGTGTCTGCCATACCGGTACGTGGAATTCACAGCATCACGGTGCATGTCCAGTAGCAACTTCTAACGCCAACAGATGCCTACACTCTCTCTGGCAAGGATCCCGAGGGTGCCTTCCCCATTGTTCTCGGCCACGAGGGCGCCGGCTACGTCGAGTCGGTTGGAGAGGGCGTCACCAATGTGAAGCCCGGCGACCACGTCGTCGCTCTATAGTACGCCAGTCTGCTCCCAGAACTACTGAAGACTTTCTAACAATACGAAGCACCCCAGAATGCAAGGAGTGCAAGTTCTGCAAGTCCGGCAAGACCAACCTGTGCGGCAAGATTCGCGCAACACAAGGAAAGGGTGTCATGCCCGACGGCACATCGCGCTTCAGGTGCAAAGGCCAGGACCTTCTCCACTTCATGGGCACATCTACTTTCTCGCAATACACCGTCGTAGCAGACATCTCCGTCGTCGCCATCACCGAGGACGCCCCCATGGACCGCACTTGCCTACTCGGTTGCGGCATCACCACTGGCTACGGAGCGGCCGTCATCACTGCCGGTAAGGGCGGTGTCGAAGCGGGCTCCAACATTGCTGTCTTCGGTGCCGGCTGTGTCGGTCTATCGGTCATCCAGGGAGCCGCCAAGAACAAGGCTGGCAAGATCATTGTAGTCGATGTCAACGATGCCAAGGAGGCGTGGGCAAAGAAGTTTGGCGCGACCGACTTCGTCAACCCTACCAAGCTCGGCAAGCAGAGTATCCAGGAGAAGCTCATCGAGATGACTGATGGCGGCTGCGACTACACCTTCGATTGCACAGGCAACGTCAACGTCATGCGCGCCGCTCTCGAGGCCTGCCACAAGGGCTGGGGAGAGTCCATCATCATTGGTGTCGCGGCTGCTGGCCAGGAGATCTCCACCCGCCCATTCCAGCTCGTTACCGGGCGTGTGTGGAAAGGTTGCGCTTTCGGCGGCGTCAAGGGCCGCACTCAACTCCCTGGCCTTGTGTCCGACTACATGAAGGGAGACCTCAAGGTCGACGAATTCATCACCCACCGACAGCCGCTCGACAAGATCAACCAGGCCTTTGGCGACATGAAGGCTGGCGACTGCATTCGCTGCGTCGTCAACATGCGCGAATAACTACACTCGGGCCCCCAAGACCAAAGTGTGAAAGCCAGACTCTAGTGTTTTGAGCGATTTCTTACTTTTCTTGGTTCTACTCTCATACACGGTGCACGGCTGGAGATTAGAGCGGTGGTGCATGACGAGGTGTTGTAGGAGTGATGAGCATGAGTCGGCGTTGATGTGGTTATGGATGATACTTTGGTCGGGTTCCGATGTGTTTATTTACCTTTAAAAAGTACAATCAACTACAATTAAAATATGAATTTCTACTGCAGGAGAGTTGTGAGTGTTGTGAATGTCACCAAAGACTTTGTGACCGTTGTAGAGACATTACCATTATCACATATCTTTGCAGGTCTCATGATGACCAACTAATTAGTCTACCCTAAAGATTTCATGAAAAAAGAGTGATACGCCACAGCAGCATCCCGAATCCCGAAACATGTATGACTAGAACGTGAAGAAGACGTCAGCTCAACCATTGCCGCATGTGTGACTCGGAACATGCAAGGACATTGCACTATTCTGAATTCAGCGACTTGACTTGATTACTATAGGGTATGCGCAAGTTTGATGTATGTATCTAGTGATCTGAGGAATTGGTATCTCATAAGGAGCTGGCTATATAGTGCCCGGCATGGCCCATGCACTCACAATCATGTGACACTTACGGAAGGCGGGAAGCATATAAAATGTCGCACACTCATGCCTGTGCTTCTTTCTTCCCTCCTCACACACTCACATGTTCCAAAACTTCACTTTCTAAAACATTAAACAATCAATTCCATGACTTTTTCTCTATGCTTGGTTTGGCATACATGAAATTATGGTCCCAAAATATCCACAAAAGAGACTATGGGGATATTGCTCCTGCCTTTCCCGCACATGCATTTTTTGCAGTTTACATTTCAAAAGCTGTCACATTAAGCCTACAGTAAGAGTAGCCCTCTTTAAATGTACACAGCTGTAAAATTACAGGTTTCCTCAAAGAAAAAAAACCATATGAGAACGGCTGCATGAGCGTGTTGTTCTCTGCTGCACAATCGTAAATAAGCAGTACAAGTAACCTACTCTGCGGAACAATGGAGTGTATATAAAAATCCCAACACAGTTTTCATGTTCTCCTTCTTTCTCAATTCCTTTTACTCTGCTCACCTCTCTTACCCCGTCAAAAAATCAATTTTCAAAAACACTAGAGGAAGGGGGAAAAAAAGTTCCAACATGCAACACATGTGCGTTGCTTGATTTGCTCCAAGAACTTCAACCATGGAGTGTTTTTTTTCTTTCCTGTGCCGGTGTGCGAGTGTGTTGGAGCACAACTAAAAAAAAAGACCACGATGCCACTGATGATGTTTCTCCTTCTCTCCTCTTCCCCCCTCTTCAAAAAGAAAAAGAAAAAAACGTGCTGCTTGACTATGACTCCAGCAAAAAAAAAGTCAAAAAGGGACATAAAGAGTCCTGACAGTTTGGTTTATCAACAATCCATCGAAACTGTCTTGATGGGAGAGTAGTAGTAGTAGTAGTAGTAGTAGTAATAATTGTAAGATGGCATATTCTGTCGTCTTCCCACCAGATTCCAAACAAATAAAAACTTACCTACCTTGACTATTGCTGGCCATGTACTCCTACAAAAATAAATCAAACTTAAAAACCATGTACGCACGCGTTCGATTTATCATGTAAAACAAATGGATTTTTTTAAACAGTTGTTCCCATGATATTGATGCCTAAATATACACCATGGTTTAGCCATGTGCCTAAAAAGGCAGTAGGGCAATCTACATGTTCACTTTCTCTGCTCCTCTCATGTCCATGGCTGAATGACTCAACGTCCTATATTTCAAATCATCGTCAGCTACTTTGACCTGGGGATCATTAGTACAGTAGATTACGGCGACTATACAATGAAGCTGTCTGGCATCGTTGGACGGGTACTCAAGTGGGTATGCACGGCTCCCTTAGTTACTATACTACAACTTTATTCACCTCTTCACACTCAAACTTTTCGTGATGCTTAGAAGATGGGATAAAAGGGTATACTTCACTCCATCACAGCTCTCTCCTCTTTTCTGCTTCATCCTCCCACTCGGCAGCCTCAACCCCTTTTTTCAGATCCACAAACCCGCCATCGTCCTCCAACGCATCAACATCCCCCTTCTTCCTCGCCTCCTCCTCCTCTGCCTGCTTCATGTCAGCCTCCCTCTGCATCTGCTCATCCACCTCCTGTCGTTCCACAATCTCTGCTTCTTCGCCCACCTCCGCCGTCAACGGTCCTTCGCTCTCTTCGTACCAGTCCGTCGTTTCGGTCCACTCGATAATCTTCTCCTTGGCCGTCTCGCTCAAGGTGTAGTAGCCCGGATTGTTGCGAGGCTCAAACATGGACATGTGGGCCCAGGTTTCTGCCGTGGCTTTATCATTTACAGCCGGCATGAAGTAATCCTTGAGCGACCCCTTGGGTAGGTTGCAAAAGGTACGGTCTTTGCCCGCAACTTTGCCAGTCCAGCCGTGTTCTTTGTTCTCGCTGTTTACAGCGTGGCCTAGTGTGGTGTACATGTTACAAAAGCCGAGATCCTGGGTCGTGGTGATCTTTGCAATCTTCTCCAGTCGCTTCCGCATTTCTTCGGGACGGGCCAAGACTCCGACAAATTCCAAGTGCGAGGTTGCCCACGTTACACCCTGAGTTATTTGATCCTTCTTCATGTAGGCTGCTGCGCCACCCGCTGCTATTGCACCCGCTGCTCCAGCAAACATGGCCACTTTGCCGTATCTCTGCCATAGTGGTGCCGATGCTACGTCTGCGGTGGAAGACGCCGAGGGTGCAGGAAGCATCTTACTGGTATCGACGGCGGTCGAAGCAGTATCCTTGGCACCCCATCCGAATGCACCTGCGAGACTGTTATAGGCCGAATATGCTGAGCTCGCCGTATTCCAATGCTTCTCCGCGCCATGTGCCACTACGCCTGGCGCGATACCCAGGTATGGTGTGTCAAAAGCCAGAATGCCCTGTATGTACGGAAACATGAGGGTCGAGTGGTCGGACAAGGAGCCTGTGGATCCCGCGGCTGTTTGCGAATTCGACTGCGAGTGAATGGGTTGGTCGGCAAGGATGGAGAGAAGTGTTTCGGCCGCAACGATGCCCCCCATGGAGTGACCGACGAGGATGGTGCGCACAGAGGGGTCAACCGTCGGCGAAGGCGTCGAGTTGGCGACCTCGAGGTCTATGACTTTGTTCTGCAGCCATTCTTTGAAGCGACCAACGCACTCGTGCAAGTCGCCTCGCGTCTCGAACTGGGGATAGGTAATGGCCAGGACGGTGACCTTGGGCAGCGCGTGCTGCAGCAGTGCCTTGACATGGCTGGGGAATGTGCGGAATGTCTCGTCTCCACCCTATGGATACACAATTAGCATTGCTCTTATCCTCGGTCTCTTGTCTGCTGCTCTCGCAATGGGGGGCGGCCCCGCGATGACGTAGTTGGCCAAACATTACTCGGAATACCAGCATCAAGGCCCACATCAACACGACGTACCTTGAAGCCGTGGATGAAACACAGCAATAATGTTCTCCTCATGGTCCCCGACTGTGCTCCTGCATGGTGGGGCCACGTTAGCTGAGGCCTGAGGCTGGGAGCTGAGGCCTAAGGGTGGGTGCAGCCAGTCTTCCGGTGCAGTTGCCCCTCGCTTACCTTGCAGGGGTGCTACTGCTAGTCGGCGTCTTCATATCCCCGAAAGGCCGTCGATTAGCTCGTGAATGCATAAACTTGGAGGACGTAGTCTGAAAACATTCAATGTATCGGTGAAGCAGTTAAAGTAGACGCCAAGATGTGGGGTGAGGCCATAGTATGCCTGTGCATTTTGATTCATCATCGCATTACACTCGCTCATGGATATCCCCTTGCTTGCTATGTACTTGGTACATTTAGACATTGCCTCTTCTGCTTGGCATATACACGACTGTTTTGCGCTATCCACTGACAGGCTCAGCTGGCTGTCGTCGTCGTCATCGTCGTCGTCGTCTTCCTCTGGCCATTCCAACAATGTGGGTATATCTAATACAAACATGCAAATCCCAAACGCCATGTCATGAGCCACATGGGCAACGCGGTAATTCAAGAAACAAACGCTGCAGCGCAATCATGCGCACAGGACGAAGAAGAAAGTTGTTGCGAGCAGAGCCACAGCTGCCATGCCAAACGTCTCTCGCTGAGACGACGAGCCAGTAGCTACAACGTCAAAGGGCGACCCACCACCTGAGTCTGAGTTGGATAGTTGCGCATTTGGCGTGCTAGTTGGCGTTGAACTCGATGATAGTGATGCAGCTTGCGAAGTGGGCGTTGGCGGTGCGGCGACTCCGCTCGTGGTACTGGGGTCCAGTGTCAATGCTGCAGTCGTCGATGTTGAGGCTGGCGCTGAGCTCGTCGGCCCATCGTCTCCATCCCCATCCCCATCGTCAGTCGATCTTGATGCAGTCGACGTCGCTTTGGTTGCCGAGCTCGTAAGAGTTGTACGTGATGAGGCCTGTGTAGTCGTGGCGCCGGTCGAGCTCTGCGTACTCGGCTTCGCATCACTTGAGCTGCTAGTGGTAATTGTGACGCCTGGACAGAGACTCTGAATGCCCAAGCCATTCTGGAACACGCCGATGATGCTCAGCTCGCCCGCATCTACACCCGCACACTTGTCGCTCACCCCCGCGCCAATCTTGGAGAGACCTTGCACGCATGCGTTCGTGCACGTTGCGCCGGCCTTGAAGTCGTCGGCGGTACATCCAGAGATTTCTGTTCTATAGACGGTGTTGCAGGCTGTGGGTAGGTTGTCGACGCGTGGGATGAAGGAGGCAAGAGAGACTGTGGCTGCTTTTGTGCTGCATGCAAGGGCTAGAGCCAGTACGGCTGCGCGTAATGATGTCGGCAGCATCGTGAGGTTTTGTCTAGGTAATGTGAAGAGGGAGTCGATGAACCCCGAGGCTGAAAGGTAGCTGTGCAAACACCTGTTGCCAATGTTCAAGCGCCTTATTTCTCCAAGCTTGGGCGTCCTTGTAAAGGGAAGAAGATGTTCCGGATGCGCTGAGACGGCTGGTGTTTGAATGTATAGTATGACGTTTTCTGACACGGGCGGGCCGTTTGTGTCGTGAGCAGATTGGGAATTCAATGTCAAAATGAATGTACTGAAATGTTCGGATGTAGTGACGTGCCGATGGCTGGATGTTGTTTTGAACCCTCTTCCTGTCAAGCGTTCCAGACAATGGTGTTGCGTCCACGCTCCGAAGGTGTGATCCAGATTAGACAAGTATGTTCTGATACGGCAGTGTGACTGTGACAGCAACGGTAGAGCTGACACCAAACAAACAAGCGTTTCTCGAGCGGCGTTTGTGAAGAAAGTGAATGATGACACTGAAGCCTGATCTGAGCGTTTGTTTTCTGGCGCTGGGCCTGCAAGGAGCGGCAATTCTGGAGAAGAAAAAAACAATGGTTAAAGTGGGGACGCGCAGCGTTATGCAAGAATTGAAACGCAAAAGAAGAAGAAAAGAAAAGAAAGAAGACAAGAGGGGGTGGAAAGGGGAGAGAGAGAGAGAGAGAGAGAGAGAGCTGTCCAGAGTGCTACGTGATGGTGGTGGTCGCTCAACAACCGGGCTCGTTCGCGCGGGCCTTGCAGCGGGGACGCGGTACATCTTAAGGCGGATCTACAGGGAACGCCAGGCTTGCCTCATCACTAACCTTCTTACCCCTTCGAGCAATGCTGCAGAGCAATTGGCAGGTTCGCTTTGGGACCAGTAGACCCTGTACGGCTGTGTCAGTGTCGCGAATGGCCGACATTTCACTTTCTGAAACAACCGAGTCTGCCAGCGATGGCCCACGCCGCGCCCTTGGTTCAGCCATTGGCCCAGCGAGCCAGTGCAAGCGTTACATGTCGCGACCGCGCTTCAGATGCAGGTACGCGGAGTTCGTACAGGAGCTCTTGGTGAGAGATGCGTATCGCGCAGCCATTCCATCGAAGCCCGGCGGCTCCGGGCGCGAACGCTGCTGGCATGCCACGGTTATGGCGGCTGCGTGGCTGTCGAGTCACGTGCAGCCGGCCCAGCTGAGGGTGCCAGCCCAATGCAAATACTTAGCACGCTCGGCGGCAATGCTGTGCGGCTTGTCTGCCTTGGCTTTTCGATGCTCAAAAGACACATCACTGTACTGGAGACACCTTGGCGCACGTTGCCGTTGCTTGAGCCTCCCGATACCCGTCCGCTGATGGCGAACGACTGCGACCATCCCGGACCTCTGCGAGTTAGACACACATGGACAGTACGGCAGAACACATTGCATGAACAGCTGCCGTTTCACTGTTTCCTTATTGCGTCGATTATAGTTTCCTGTCACTTCCCTCTCCTCCTGCAAGCCTGATCCTGGCGTCATTCTAGCCTTGGAAGGTTCCGCTCAACGTTTCCATCATCCAAACTACTGCTGAACCTGTTCCAGACAAGAGAGTAGACCCTTCCACTACTCCATGACGATGACGCTTCTGAATCTTACTTTTCCACTCTGCATATGCTGCACAGCATCCTCGACCTGGTCAAATGCAAACTTTTCAACCATGCACTTTACACCTTGCTTCTCGGCAAAGTCAATCGCCTCTTCGCTATCGAGTCCGTGGCCAGACGGCCATCCGTGAACCGACCGTCCTCCCATGACCAGACTAACCGTGTTGATCGGCACCTCACCCACGGGTGCAAGAACAAGCAGTTTGCCCAATGGGCCCAGCCCGTTGACTAGCGGGCCTATGATCTCTGCGTTGGGCGCCGTGACAACGATGAGGCTTGCCCCACCCATCTTCTGGAGCCCCTCTGCCGCACTCTCCTTGGACGTATCGATGTAATCCGTGGCGCCCAGTTGGAATGCAAAGTCCTTCTTGTCGGCAGACGAAGAAAGTGCAACGGTGCGGTAGCCCATCTTACGTGCGTATTGGAGCGCCAGATGACCGAGTCCGCCGAGTCCCTGGATAGCAACGGTATCGCCCTGCTGAATGTGCATGTTGCGTATGCCATTGAACACTGTCACGCCCGCGCACAACAGAGGTGCATATTCGGCCGCGTTCGCATCGGCGGGAATACGTACTGCGGCTTCGCTGCGGAGGGTACAGTATTCAGCGTCTAGACCCTTCGTTAGACATCTTCTCGTCAACGTGAACATTCACCATGTTGCAGGCTTGGGAGCCAGAGAACCCCCCTCCCCCCCCCTCCAAAAAAAACAAAAAAAACACAAACTCACATCCACCGTCCCTGCTAACTCCATTGATAAGCTCATTCTCACACATCTGGAAGAGACCACGATTGCACGCCTTGCATAGCCCATCATGCCCGCCGTGCCACCCTCCTCCAACACGATCACCAACCTTCCACTTCTTCTCCCCATCGCCAATCGCAATCACCGTCCCAATCACCTCATGTCCTGGAACTCGAGGAAACACCTTATCTCCAAGGTGACCCTGGTGAAGGAAGCTGTCCGAGTGGCAGACGCCGCAGGCAAGTACTTTGATCAAGACCTCGCCAGACTCGGGCTTGGAAACAGGGACTTCCTTGATGGTCCAAGGTGCGCCGACTTTCTCTAGTACCACGGCGCGGCAAGAGGAGGGCATGTCTGAAGACATTGTTCGATTGGCTGGGTGGGTTGGGAGTTGTGCTAATTGGGATGAGTAAGACGAGAGAGACGATGTTGTATAAAAGCTTCCAACAACTTAGAAAGGTTTGAAAATATGCTCAGGATTCGACTACACAGTGAAGCACTGCTCATGACTACGCGCGATCCTAGCTCTTTATCTACGACCCATCATCAGTCTAAAAAAACCCCCAACTTGTTATCACAAGTATGCTCCCCGCTCTGCACCTACAGCCAACTACATGTACGTCACCGATATCTAAGCGATGCGCTCGAAACGTGATAGGATGAAGGAATAATCCTATAGCTTCCAGCCTGATCACATGTTGCATCATCGTCTATGCAATCCTTTCGGTAGCTCTCAAACCCCACCATCCCCGCCCCTCATTGGGCTACACTTACTGGTGATTATGCCATTTCGCGTTACGGCTTGCGCTTTACATGAACGCGAGCGGAGTCATGAGCATTACTTCAGCATGTTGTGTGTGGTTGCCAAACATACCCCTCGGAATAGTCAGCTTCTCGCAGCTGACGTAATACATGGTTGGCCGGCTTGGTCGTATCTCATTGCTTGCTCAACGATAATGGCTGCTTGGCTTTGAGTCCTGGGTGCGAGAAGGGACATTGTGGGGTATCATTTGTAGCGTGCTACTGTACGTCTGGTTCAGCACGCTTTACCAGGCATCAAAGTTACCAAAGCCACCAGTCTTGGCTTTCTTCTTGACAGGCGCTACATCCTCCTCTTCATCTACATAGCCGACAATCTCATCATCGCCCTGGTTTTGTATCTCCTGTTTCGCGGCTTGAAGGTACTTGCCTACGCCCAGGCCTTCCGCACTGCTGTTGTCAACTGTGCCATCTGCACGTATGCGCTTGCCCGTCCAAGTCGTCTTATCGTCGGCCGTGCCACCCTGCCTTTTGATTTCTTCGGCTTCTAGTTCTTTGTTCTCCTTGTCTTTCCGCTCTTTCTGCCACTCCTCAAAGGGGTCTACAAAGACTGATATGTCTAGGATTTCGATATCATCAACTGGTTTGTCCTTGTCGCCGACCTCTGCAATCTCCATGGAGCGCAGTGTGGTGTCCAGCCCGCCTACTACGCGTGCGAAAATCGTGTGTTTGCGGTCGAGATGCGGGACTGCACGGTATGTGATGAAGAACTGGCTCGTGTTGGTGCCCTTGCCCTTGTTCGCCATGCTCAGCACTCCCCTCGCATTATGTCTCTCTGGTCCCTCGAACTCGTCTTCAAACGGCTTACCCCATATGCTCTGACCGCCTCTCCCTGTGCCTGTAGGGTCACCGCCTTGTATCATGAAGCCTTTGATGTTTCGATGGAAGATGGTGTGGCTGTAGTATCCCTTTTGTGCTAACTTTACAAAGTTCCATACTGCGCGCGGTGCGTATTCGGGAAGAAGTTCAATGTTGAGGTCTCCAAGAGAGGTGGATATGCGCGCGTAGCCCTTGTTCTTTACGCGCTTCGGCTTGAGCATATAGTCTTCGTCCGAGAGGAGGGCACGCTCGCCCGAGGTATGTGGCGTGACGCCGGTCGAAGTGAAGGATGCCGCAGCTTTTCCAGACGTATATACGGCCGCATTGTAGGCGGGTTTCTTCGGCGCTGCCATGGTCGATGCTGCTGTACCGTTTCTGGCGGCAGTTGACAGGGCTTTGGATGCAGGTGTGCCTTGTTTCCTAGCTTCACGCGCTTTTGCGACGGCTTCCTTCGCCTTGAGAATTTTGGCCGCGTTGCCCAGCGCCTCCTTGTTCACACCACTGTCTGCTTCAGCCACGACCGTGTCACCATCCTTGACATGCTTGAACGAACTGAAGTCTCTCGATTCAATACTCTGCGGATCTTGGAGTGTGATGATGTCCTTGCGCGTGAACTCATCATCGCTAACCAAGTCCTGCCAGTTCTTCGCCTTGATGTTGAGTCTCTCCACGGTGTCCCATGCAAACACATTGCCACTCTTTTTTAGCGCGACGATGTGCGTGTTATCTGTAAAGACCTTGTATGTCACCGGGTCTACATATTCACCATCTTCGTTCTTGGTAAAGTTCAGCGTGATGAGGTCGGCGCGCTTCAATGGCGTCCCATCGACCGGGTTTGTGTCCGGGTGTTTCGACAGCCAGGTGAGGATGTGTGTGAGATCGAAGATAGTACCCGATGCCGTGCATACGGGGTCTGTGAAGGGCTGCAACGAGACGGCGCAGTAGTTGAAGGGCAGGCGCTTAAACGTTGATGAGAGGCCAGCGGCAGAGATTCGGTTTGAGCTGTTGGCGCCGCGCGCATTGCCAAAGGCGTCCGAGGACGACCACTCCGAGTGAGTAATGTAGAGCTTGTCGGTTCCCTTGCCCATGTCGAGTCGTGTTGAGCAGAGGCGCAAATTGTTGGAACTGCGAGCAGAGATGACGCGCCGGCAACTTTTGGGCGGTGCATGCTCTTAGCGCGAAACCATGAACCCCAGCCTCTCCTCACCATAGCTTCGAGACAAGGTGCCACGCCCCATTTCACCACAAACTGCTTTTACTAGCATCCAAGACTGGGCTGGGGTTGAATACCACGAAGGATGAGATACAACCGCTGTACCAAATGCAAGCAACACAGTGTATATGCCCACCTCCTTCTCTACACACCTGGCAAACATAGTACTATCATACTTATGACTGTCATCTACGTATGTATGTATTTTCCTTGATGGTCAAACGTCGCAGCCGCACGATTATGTTGCCAGTATACCTATGCTGTGACTCGGTGTACTGGCCGTCGTCACTATAGATATCACACAAGTACATAAACTCCCCAGTACTCAATCTCCCTCCCTTCTAATTTTAACAACGTCTTTCTCTACTCCGATAAAGGAACGTTCACTCCACCAACATCAGCAATGCCACGCAACTACCAAAAACACCATAAACGGCGACTTCTCTAACTGCCGCTTCTGATGCTCGTCGAGCCCCTGGACTTATCACTCCGACATTGATCACTGTTCCAAAGCAACATATTTATGGCTCTCCGGTGAGGCTGCACTTTAAGTAGCATTGCTGGTCCCTAGGGATTGCTATCTGAGAAGCAAATTATCGGGCATTGAAGATTTCATACTTCTACTGAACATATGACCTTGTGTAAAACATTTACTAATGCCCCGTGAGCAACGGGTAGCAAGCAGTGAAGCACAACTAACGGTATTTGTACCATAACGATATGCATGATATCCAAGTAAAATCAGCCTTTCCATCGCACGCTTGAATCATGTCAGCTAGCTCGATCCAAAAATCAGAACAGATCCGACGCACACGCGAAGATGAAGAAATTGAAAGCATCCACGCAAATCTCACAGTAACTATACAAGAATATCTGATGAAGGCTATTGGTATGGTTCAAGGTTGGAAGTCTGCATGCAACCGTTGGCAAGAGCGATTACAAGATGACCCATTGGCAGCTCCCTTGTTACAGGAGATATCTGAAAATGACGCCGCCCTAACCAGACTGATGGATATCTGCACCAGAAAGGCTGCGGATCTGACCAGTTTCCAAGCAGGCCTTAGGAATGGGTGGGGAGACTTGGCAGATCGATGTTGGCAACAACGTCAGGAGTTTATAAGGGATAAGCATAGAGAACTGAATAGACTGGGTTTGGCTTGGAAAGAGGAAGTTGATCAGGCCTTTGAAAATGCTGGCTTTGATATGTCAGAGACGAATAAGTCTGGTGGACAGTCGGATGCGTAGGTAGATAGCCATTACAACGTTGCTCTAGAGACTTCTCGTTTCGAAGTCATCAAACAACCCTCTAGGTCAATTACAATGTACAGCTCAATGTCGCGATCATCAGCTCAACCACCCGCTCGCAAAAACAATACAGATAAGATATTTCTCGTTTGGGGCTGCGCTCATAGTTTTGTTTGTCTCAAAACTGATAATCGTAGATCGGCCTTCTCAATGCGTAAAAGTTCCAAGGCGGGTGGCACATGCATTGAGATCCACACTCCGCGGCAGCTGCTCGAGACAATGCCGGGGTTCGTGCTACTAGACGGGCTAGTCGCTAGGTTCTGCCAGCTTCTCATCGTGATTCGATGCTTGCTTCGGCGATTTGGGCTTCTATAGTTTTCCATTTTCAAAAGTGACACCGCATAGATCGACAGCGTGGTTACTCCAAGAGAGTGCGCCAATACCTGGACCAAGCCGGAAATTTTAGAACAATCTCCACTTGCCAATCGACATCTACGTGTTTGCCGATCAAGCGAATCCAAATCCCATGCCCAATTATAGGTCTCTTTACCACATTAGATAAAGTGGTAATTGATTGCCTAGATCCTGTTTACGGAGCATGCTGTGCGCCCGCACAAAACGCGATATCCGAAGCCGTAGCACCAGGCGCAGCAACCACGCGCCGGTAAGGGATACCGATGAGAGTCTCCATGTGTTCGTCTTCGTATTACGCATTGATATCTAGAGATTCAAGCAGGCTTTCCGTAGATTGCTAATTATATTCATTCTTGTAATATCGAAAACTCTGTAGTGGTGGGTGCTAAGCAATGCCCAAAGAAAAAAAGCACACACAAAGCAAGTCTCGCATCTTCCTTCGCCACTGCATCTAGAGGGGTACTGTTGAGGGAGAAGGACGGCGACGCAAAGCGGTCAGCAGCATGATCAAACACTCTGTGGTATGTATCTAGAAAGTGGTGGCAATGTAGAACATGTATACGTGGAGTGGCTTTCCACGAGAAAGACGGTCGACAAGCAAGGAGTATGGCCGGAGGCTGTGCTAGCGCATCTTTTCTAGGCTTAGACGATACTCTGTGGTGGGGAGGCGTCATCACGCCTTTCAGCCACGACAGTTGTTATCCCACCATCACACAGCCTCTCCACCTAGTCATGTATAGACGGGTCTCATTGCGATCTTCCATACTATCAATGTACCTGCTTGTGACCCCTATCCCACAACATCACAGACGCATATCCCCTTGCGTTCCTTTTTCACTTGGCTTCATTGGTTTCAGACTGGCCTCCCGCAAGATGTGGTTTTGTCCACCTCAGAAGTACTCACCCGAGATTACGCATTCAGTTATACGAGTGGAAGCACCACATACTGATCTAAACATCTTTGAGCAAGCCACAAGCGTCCCTGCTTTTGCCTCTTGTTCTGGCACACTCGCAAGCCCTGCAGCTGGTCACGTCTCCTGAAACGATCGTCTTCGATATACCATGTCGCTACCGATCAGTTGGTGTGGCTGCCCACAATGTTTTGCTCGGCTTCTTTTATAGCCTTGAAGATGCCTTGATCATGTCCTCAGTTCAAAGGGTTGCCATCTCATCATGTTCTCTTCAACAGTCACTCGTTTATCTGTTTTGCTCAGTTGTTTAATAATAAGCTCATATGCCGCTCCTTACCCAAAAGACACACTCCCTCCAACGGACACACTCCCTCCAAACAACGAAACAACCAAATGGAACAGCCCAGAATACAAGTGGATCTTTGAGAATCCTCTGCCGATACCTCCCATTAAAAAACCAAAATTGTGGGTGCTGGAAAAGACGATAGGCAGCTCCATACCATTACTAACAAACAAAAACAGTACATACACAAACAATGAAACTGGTGCTGACATTGACTACTATGAAGTCGAAGTCGTGACCATTGAAAAGCAGGTGTATCCTAATCTCCCGGCCACCACTCTATACACATATGATGGAGTGCAGCCTGGACCGACATTCATGATGCAAAAAGGCCGGCGTAAGCCTGAGATGATCCACTCCTGCAAGTCAGCGCTGACCTCATCCCCCAGAGGCCGTGGTACGATTCACCAACAACAGCCCAACGAACTCGTCAGTCCATGTCCACGGCCAGTACAACCGCGCTCCCTTTGACGGCTGGGCTGCGGATTATACTTTGCCCGGCCAGTACAAAGACTATTACTATCCTAACGCACAAAACGCAAGAACAATCTGGTATCATGTTAGTCATCTTGTAATGCCCGGTTGGATACTTTGAGCTCCTATTAATGCTTTCCAGGACCACACCGAGTATCTGACTGCCAAGAATGTATACAGAGGTCTTGAGGGGTTCTACATTCTAACCGATGAGGAAGAGCAAGCCCTGAAGCTTCCGGCTGGCGACCACGATATCCCGTTATCCTTGAGCGCGAAGCAATATGCCGCTGATGGCGCTCTGGTAGACGAAGAGGAGAGTGCCACTGGTATATGGGGTGATGTTATCCAAGTGTAAGCAGATCCTGTGATATATCAAGTTCTACGACTGACATGCAAATAGCAATGGCCAACCTTGGCCTTTTCTGAACGTCGAGCCACGCAAGTATCGGTTTCGCGTGCTCAACGGTGCCGTTAGCCGATGTATGTTTTACCGATCCCTTGCAGTGCCTCTCAACTTGCTAACATGAATAGCCTTCGATCTCTCCCTGGTAGAGGATAAATGCAACAAGACAATGCAATTCGACGTCATCGCATCAGATGCGGGTCTTTTCTCCCATGCAGTCAACACTGAGCATTTCGCAATTGCCAATGGCGAGCGTTACGAGATCATTGTCGACTTTGCCAGCTATGAGGGCAAGAACATTACCATGCTCAATGAGCGCGGTATGACGGGAAACCTCGACTTTGCCGCAACCGATCGCGTCATGCGCTTCGTCGTTGGTGACAAGACGACCAACTGCACCAACAATGGCGAGATACCAGAAACCCTCCGCTACATTCCACCAGCACCGGAAACCACGGTCACCAAGAACTTTACATTCTCACGCATTGACGGCGATTGGGTCATCAACGGCGTGGGTTGGGCGGATATCGAGAACCGGATCCTGACAAGGCCGGTTCTAGGCGAGGATGAAATCTGGGAGTTGAGACATGGAGGGGGCAACGCATCCCATCCTGTCCACATTCACCTTGTCGACTTCCAGATCTTGTCTCGCGAGGGCGGCAGGAATACGGTGTTGCCATATGAAGCAGCAGGCATGAAGGACGTCGTTTGGATCGCTCCAGGTGAAGTGGTTAGAGTTGTGGCAAGATACGCACCCTGGAAAGGTGTATACATGTTCCACTGCCACAATCTTATCCACGAAGATCATGAGTAAGTGCTCAAATCATGTTTTTGACTCTAATGCTGATCAGAAAAAAAGTATGTTGGTGGCCTTCAACGTCACCCAACTGGACAAGTGGGGCTACGACAATACGACAATATTCATCGATCCCATGGAGCCCCAATTCCGACCCAAGGACGTCAATCCGGAAGAATACACAGAGGAAGCAATCTTCGACAAGCTAGATTGGTTCTACAGCCTGGACGCGTACAACCAGACTTCGGAATGGGAGGCCAGCTCATAGATTGATGGTCTCAAGTAAACTGCCATATGTCCACTCAGCGGGTCTGTTGACATGTATCCGCGTTTGCAATAGGCTGTTCGATTAAGCCTGGTCTGCAACGCACTAATAGTCTCACTCCCATCGCCTCGTAATGACATGACAATATAACCAACCATCACTCTACCAGTCTCTTCCCCGTGTCTCTATTGCCTTGATTCATTGTTTCATTGAAAACACGGGCGAGTAGAGTAGTGAGAGCTATATAGATGACGACAAATGTTCAACACCCTTGGGGCTGGATTCGAGATGCGGTAAGACGAGAGATTTCCGGTCTCGGGCTTGGCAGTCCGCGGATCCGGCCACGATGAAGATTCTTTCATTATATGTGGATCGCGAGCCCTGACTTTCCATCGAACAGAGGACCATAATCCCAGATAGTATAGTGGTCAGTATTTCGGCTTGTCATTTCCGAACAACACGCCGGAGGCCGGGGTTCGGTAAGTGCAGTCCAAGACGCAGTATTCGATTCCGCCTACTTACAGCTACAAGATTCCCCGTCTGGGAGCTCTCAGCATCACAACAGTAGAGTTTTTTTTTTGCTCAGATAGAGTCTTTCGTAGCGGATACAGTGATTAACTGGTTGAGGTAGTTTCAGAGCTGTGGTATACAGAATGGCGTCTCAGGGAATATTTTTGGTCTCGTTGAACATGCCAACTCCATGTCTAGCCACTCTTTCCTCTTTTGGCAGCTGTAGACTAGACTACGCTAAGAAGTCAGGGTAAAGTGTGCAGGCATGGTGCAGGTGGGTGCAGTAGTCGGCCAAGGGCGAAAGACGCCCCTACTGTCGAACAGGGACCAGGAAGGAGAAGGGCGAGTGCCAAGGTAAGACGTCTGTATAGAAGACAATCCTCATACTCGAGTGTGGACCTCTAGAGCGCTTCAGATACACGCTTGAAGCCGAGCTATAGTAGCCTGTGCCCTCACTATGGGGAACTTGTTACGCGCGCATGCAGCAAGCCGGGCCTCCTCTGTGGCGTCCAGCCGGAGCGAGTCGCGGATCCGGCGCTCGCAAGGAGAGAGCAACGTGGCTTTATTACGGATTCGGGCTGGGTTAAAGCCGCACCACGAGCACGAGTGCGGGGAAGCGGAAGGTCGAGTTTGCTCGACGAGCCGGGAAAGAGATGAACAGGATTGACGGGGTCCAGGGCCCTTGCACCTGTCAATCTTGGACCGTCCCATGTGGCCAGCCATCCCCGTTTGCAAACCACGCTCTAATGTAACCATGGCCATCCCGTCTGTGCACAGAGAAGAAATTGTCCGTGGTGGAACCCTGGCAAGTTGGCCACATCCTGACCCCAGATCATCGCCTCCCCGACTCGCGCATTTGGAGTATTTGTCGCGTGCATCACAATGTAGAGTAGGAGACTGGCTGGCGACTCGTGCACGCAGTCTCAAGTACCTAGGTAGTTTGACAAGGCGTGTCAAGAGTTTCAATTGCCACGACGTTGCATGCAAGCTCACCCAACGTGTGACAAGGTCGGCCATCTCTGCCTAGTCGACTTGGCGGTTCGTGTTCCGGGCCCGAGACATGAGCGACGTGGACGATAACGTTATCGTACCGCCAATTTCTTCTTCTCTGTCTGGTCTCATTTTCCATACGAGACCAATAATCTGCTGCTGCTGCTTCTTCTTCTTCCCGTCCCATGGTCATCATTAACATTAACATTAGCATCGTCGTAATCTACACACGTACCCCCTCCGCCGTACGTACCTACGCCGACCTTGACCGTTGGCCCGAATCTAATCCACATGAAACAACCAAACAAAACGTACATTTTTTTCCCCAGCTCTCCTCCCCTTTCATGACCCCTCATCATGACCCCCAAAGCTTCATCATCTCTGGAGAGGAAAAAAAAAGAAATGTGTTTCGTTGTGGGGCTGCCCCAACTTGATAACACGCATCTGTGTCTTGTGTAGTATTAGTTTGCCCAAGTACCATATCTGCCACCCATGTACGTACGTACGTATGTATGTATACGTACGTTATCTGCCATATCCGCCGCAGGCCGTATGGAAGAAGAAGGAGAGGAGGAAAAAAAAAATTACCCCCACCACCAACAACAAACTAGTCCACATGTACCATTTACCCCCTTAGTCTCTCCAAATCCGTAAATCATAATCGACTGACTATGTACTTGTGCCGTGCCGGCGCATGGGTATTCACGGGTAAATTTCAACCCCCCTTCCCTTCCCTTCCCTTCCCTCCCCTCCTCCACCAACAACAACAACAACAAAAATGTAAACTTGGCTTCATCACCTCTTATGCAACAAAAGTTGGCCTAGCTAGTTTGTGATTCTTCTTCCTTCTTTCCTTCTAAACCATGGGGACAACGATGCCAAGGACATGGTGGGTTGTCGTAATCCGTCCTCGTGATGAGCCAACGAGAGAAAGCCGGAGGGGGAATTTCGATCACCAAACTCTCGGCCCGATTTGGCAGCACTCTAGTTCCCTCCCCCTCCTCCGAATAAGCTTTGTACGGCGTAAGTAGGAGAGGAAGAAGAAGAAGAAGTGGGTGGAAAGTTCCGGGCAATGCGGCCGTTGTCATGCGCAATGTGATCGAGAATCGGGGCATTTGCGGTATTTACCGTGAGGTAGCGGTTGAATGGAGGGGCAGGTTGAGCCGGAGAGTTTGGCCGGATCGACTTGCCGCGCCGTGGTATTGTTCAGGCGTGGTGTTGGAGGCTAACACCGCCGACTGGGCGGCAATACAGTAGTAGGCACGAGGTCAGTAAAAGTGCAGTGATAGGGAGCAAGCAAGCAAGCCATAAAGGGTATCATATGATTGAAATGACGTGGCAAATGATGCCCGTCTCGTATATCATGATTCTGCTATGCATCTACGCCTGTAGGCCCGGCAGAGAAGCTTACCGTCTACAGCGACCATCACACTCGTTGTAAGGAAAATCAATCAAGGTACTACCCATGCGCCAATGCTATGCGAGAAAGAAGGAAAGAAGAAGAAAAAAACGCCCTAGGCAACAGATGGAGAAGGTGAAAACAGCTCATCTACTCTTCAAGCACACCAGTGGCAAGCATGCTTTCCTTGAGAGCCTTCTTGTACTCCCGCTCCATACCATGCTTGACGGCATCGAGAACGGTGTTGACGATTGCCTTGGGCTCGAAGCGGGGCTGAGTGCCATCCTGGAAGACACCCGTCTTCACGAGGATTGAATACCAATTGGCATCCTTGGTGTGCTCGTTGTACTCGTTGGTACCCCGAATGTCCGACTCGGGTGTGTCTCCCACAAAGTAGACGGTTGAGGGAGCCGCATCGATGCCGTGAGTCTCTTTGCGCCACTCCTTGAGGAGGCGAGTGGCGAACTGGAAGGTGCCGATCTGAGGCTTGCCAAAGGCCGTCGTCTCTAGGTTACGGCCGGTGACGGCCTTGAACATGGCCTCTAAAGAGACGCGGAGAGCACCCATACCAATGCGAGTGAGGTCATGCGAAGCACTCCAAACGACGTCGTTGTGCGAGAAGAAGACTGGTGGACCCTCGTCATAGTTGGCAGACCTAGTGCCAAGACGACCCTTCTTCGACATCAGCAGGTCTAGAATGATCTGCTGGTCTGAAGCCCAGTCGCGGGAATCGGCAAAGACGAAGATAGCCTCAATCTCGACTTCGGCAAAATTCCGGGTCCGCGAGTTCTTGTACTCCTCTTCTGTAAGTTTGCGGAATGGTGTAGTGTCCTGGTTGTCCTTGATAATGTCTCCAGGGGTGACGCTAAAGCCAACGTTAGTGACTGTCTGTGCGAGCGCATGGACAAGGTAAACCTACACATCCTTGAAGCCGTAGCCTTCGGCGACGATGCGGCATTTCTCGCCCTCACCACCGACGACGAGAACAGTATTGTACTTCTCTGCCATCTCCCTCATGGGAGTGTGACCGCAGATGAATTGCCCAGGCGAGACTTCCATCTCCAATTGCTTGCTGAGCTGAACGCAGCGCTCGGCTTCCGTCTTGCCGCCACCGTTGGTAACGAAGATGTAGGGTACTTGGATGCCGTACTCGTTCTCGCCGTTGAGCATCTTCATCGCCTCAATTGCTTCCGGGATTGGACGACCACCTCGGATGAGGACACCGTCAATATCTACGACATGTTAGAACAAGTCATGACAGAGTGTGGCTAAGCCGACTTACCGAAAGCAAATGCATATTTGTCGGTGACTGAGGTCTCGGGAGGCGTGTAGCCAGGCGATCCAGGCGTCTCAAGATGGCGTCTAGCTGTCTCGAAGCCGCTGGCAACTTCGGCTGCATTTGACGGAGCCATGAGATGTTGTGGGGGAACGACGACGGTTGGGCCCATCTTGATGTTCTCACGGGTGGCCTCAGTGGATGAGAGGCGACGCACGAAGCGACTCTCCGTGGAAGGAATTGCAAGAGAAGCTGTCGACATGGTGAAAGCTAATTTTGGGCAACGATGGTGCAGATCAAAGAGGTCTGAGCAAATCTTCACTCGTGGCAAGTGAACAAGTCTGGTGGTTTGCGGGCTTGAATGTGGAAAACGTGGGAAGTGTAGTAGCCTTTATAGCACTCGAGCCCGGCAGACAGGTTGGTTCTCCAGGAAACCCCTCAAGGGTGGAGAGAACTGTGGGTAATGTGGGTATGTGGGTATGCGGAGGTGGGTATATTGATGGAGGGTTGGCTTGTGCGAAGATACTGAGATATTTTATACCCAAGAAACAAGGGCTACATTTTTGCTAACATGCACTCTGCCCGTCCAATGGCAACTCTAGCGGCGAGGCTCTGCACGTCTACGTCGCTGTGCCGGACCCTGAATGCAAAGGCTACCGGTTGGGATTCTGTTGGATGGCATTGCGTAGTCCGATGTCGTCACCCGTCAGAATTAGAGCAAGGGACGCTGCCTTCGGACATGGGGATTGCGATAGCGGTAGGCTGTGCCTAGGCGTGAGCTTTCAACACGCACGAGATTGTGGCATGTTTCTCGATGGCCATTCGATAAGCACGCCCGGCCAGGTTGCAATAACAGTGGGTATGCGGCCGCGGTTCAGGGTCTCGTGCATACCAGGCCGTTTCAAACTCTTGCCGTGCTATGCGCGCCATAAGATAGACGGCCGCGGTTGATGGTGGTTGTGTGGAACGGTATTGCAGAATTTTGAGGTACTTCGGCGCTATGATGTCAGCGATGATTAACTTGCATATCGCCTCGGCGCCTCATGAGCGGCCATCACCATCGGCTTGTGTCGTCCGCAAATGAAGAGCCTCAGGGACTCAGGGCAGCCCTGAAGGTAACCTTGGACATGAGCCCACGTGTAGCTTAGCATGGGCACGGATCGACAGTGTCTCGTTGCCGGCGAGAACAAGTCGGCCGTCGTTCTCGCCAAGCTTCCGCGGCTGGATGAGGCAACTTGAGGCTCAAACGTAGGCTATCTCGGCAGACATGCCAATCCTTTTGGCGAGGACGCCCGTATTCAGTAGCTGGCATGTTTCACCAAGCGGCTGCGTACAAAAAAGTACCCTCGTCTAGCAATAGCCCATGTGCGTAGCAACATGGACAATGCTCTCGTCGCTGTTCTTTCACATGTCACCCGAGAACGATGGGCGCATGCGATGAGCCATAAAACCCCCAGCTTACATGCAGTGGGCCGCCAGTAGAAGGAGTATCCACAACAAGAGTCGCAGCCTGTAACACTTGACGCTTGACGTAACTGTACAGGAAGATACACCGCAACTTACCGAGCTGTTGTGGTATTGACTGCGGCAGCAGGCTTGCGCCCCAGCTCTCAGGGCCCAACCAGGCCGCCATGTTGAGTAGATGCAACGTATTTACAACCATCTGCGACTGCATCTACTTCCTCACAGCCTGCAAACGACCATGAAACTGTCATGGTGAGAGGACGAGGTAATGAGGCATATGGATGCCTTCACACCACTCAAGTCAGGCGTTCTATGTGAGAGGCGCTTCCCATGCCGCAAACCCATGGAAGACGGCAACCCGCGCTGCTGCATGGAGCAGTGATCCCGATGATGGTGCCGAGAAGGTAGTGCATTGTTGCAACCGGCGGATTGCTTTTGGTCACAAAGAGACGGATGGAGGGAGTTTGGCGTGGCGATCCTAGGACAGAGCCGGCCTCTGACTGTCAATCAGTCTTCTCCACGTCTCCACGTTTTCCCCAGGCGTGGCTCCAGTGTTTCAACTACGGCGACCTCGGTCCTAAGTACACAGAATGCAGACGCAGCGCGCACGTCTTGCCACACATGTCTGACATTGCAATATTGCAATGGACGGCGGCGGCGGCGGCATGCCCACATGCCCATCCGGTCCCTGCTTCCGCACCCCTTCACTACCAACGTGGACGTGAAAGATTTTCAACGTCCTGGGGTTCCCGTCGCAGGGACTCGGTTTATTTACGGCGCTCCACTGTTTTTGCGGAGAGGAGATACGCAGACGCCGATCAAGCTGAGAGGGTGGGCCTCCTTCATCCGTGGTTGGTTTGTTGGCCGGCACGCCATATCCGAGCATGTATTGCGCGCAATAAATGAATGTACGCCTAAACAACACAGCCGAGGACAAGGTGAGTGGGTGGGTGGGTAATGCGAGGTGCGAAGTGCGTATAATGATGGTGAAGGGGATGGGGAAGGAGCTGCTTGCCTTGGACAGGCAGGCACAGGTAGCAGCTCTCGCAAAGACCAAGCGCCTAGCTGTGTCATTCAGCTCATCTCCTCCAGAACACCCAGCAGTCGCAATCATGAACTGGACAGGAGGGTCATTGCAGCGCACCAAGAAAGCCAATACAGGCGTAGTGCAGCAACAGAGAGCGTACTTTGCCAAAGCGCGAACCCACTTTCAGATGGCCACTAACTCGCCTGCGGCACCCGGTTTTCCGAACTATCTGCGCAAAAGCGAGGACGCTGGATTCTTGGGGATACCTTTGTTTGGCTCTGGTTCGGTCCGACATACAGGCCATTCAGCGACGCTTAGAGGTGGGAGAAGGGTGCCAGAGCTCCCACCAAACGACGCGTGTCCCACGACGCGGTACCATCGAGAGCCACCCCATGGATTGCCTCATGGAGGTTCCATCGATGGTCCTGCTTGGTCACATGACCCACGTGGCACTAAAGCAGGTAGCTGGAACGAGCTGCTACATAGTCGTAACGGTCACGTGAAGAAAACTAACGACCAGACAGACTTCGGTGGCAGAAAACGCAAGGCTACGAACAACAATACTGAGCTTGAAGTACTCGAAGCAAAGAAGAAAAGGCTCCTGGCACAGCAAGACTGGGTCGGAATTGATGCATCCAAACCGGTCAGCCTGCGGTTCCCATCAAGCAAGGAGAAGGATAAGTTCGGCAAGCGTAGGACAAGGCCAGGAAGCCACCATGCTACCCTTGGGAGGAAACTAGACGACGACTTTGGCGGATGTCAACCTCATGCTGCGGGCGAGGCTTTTACCGGGGCCTTCAAAGGTGGTGCCACACGCAGCAACGTCGAGGACATCAAAATCCGAATCGGCGCAGATGTGTTGACGAACGCTTACTCTACCCAAGCGGAGGAACATGCGCAGTCGTATGCTTCGTCAGACTCTATGCTCTTCGACCAAGAAAGCCCACCTTCACGGCAGCACCCCGGGAAGCTGGATCCTGCACCACCGGCCAACCCTCAGCTTCATGCAACGTTGGATGCTTCAGAGCAGATTAGTGATGCTTCCCTTGCACTATTGGCCGGTGAGACTTGCCCGTACTGTCACGGCAATTGGTACCGTGGACGTCCTTCAGGTCGAGATGCTTCTGGGCAAGGAATGCTCGCTTGCAGCAGCTTGCTCGAGCTGCATGTACAGCACGCTGCCGTGGAACCCAAAGCAACCGACGAGTATACTGGTACGCCTGATTACCGGCCCATGCCCTGTAGCCATGGTGATGCACGCTCTCCGCGTCTCGTTTTCGGCGGCTCTCCAGATATCGCGCCGGGCAGCCACGAGATCGGTGAAACGAAGGACTTTGACGAATCAAAGTTGGCAGCGGTGTCCCAAACAGAGTATGTGCGTCGGGCCAATATTGCCA
This sequence comes from Drechslera avenae, assembly GCA_034640345.1. Classification (NCBI taxonomy): domain Eukaryota; kingdom Fungi; phylum Ascomycota; class Dothideomycetes; order Pleosporales; family Pleosporaceae; genus Drechslera; species Drechslera avenae. The sequence continues at coordinate 882,157 of JAXRVH010000002.1, forward strand.
TGGAGCAATCATATGCTGAAGAGGCTTCGGCCGCACCCGCCATCGTCGATGAAGGTGATTGGAAAAGGTATCTCGCCATTTTTGATACAGCCGCACAGCCCGAAAACAGCACGTTGCAGCATGTCTCCGCTGCGAGGCATGATAGTGAAGCTGCAGCGAACTGGTCGCAGTACGCTACTGCCAGTCAAGGCCACGGCGCTAGTACGTCCTCAATTTCCGCTTTTTTGCCTTGTGTGAAGCGGGGGATCGGGAAACACATATCGGCACATTCTTTGGCCATCGATGCCGGTTGCCAGGGTATACGAGATGAGACGACTCTCGAACGCTTGGATAATGATGAGAGGAATTGGCGAGCGTTTGTTCTTGGGAGTGACGACCAATCGTCGGTACAGTCGGCAGATGATGTTGGGGGTGAGAGCATCTCAAATTACTCGGAAGATGCATCTCCAATGTATCTCCGACTTTCTGGGGATGTCAGCACTGTCAGAACTCGCCCGGTCAGTAGGGAAGCCCGATTCGCTTCTTGCATGAGGCACAACGCACAGAAGCTTGCACCGCCTGCGCCACCGAGGTCCTGCAACGCACGCTCACCGGCCTTTTACGGCCGCATTGAATCAAGTGACGGCGAGCGGAAGGCGGCAGAACTGGAGGGCAAGGTGTTGGAGAGGCGGACGGCGGCAACACATGCAACTCTGGCAGACCACGCATCCTGCGATCTCGTCTCTTCCAAGGTCGTGGATGCTACCAACACCACCGCCACCACAACGTCCCGCAGTACGCTAGAACTACTCACACGTGCACGGGCTCCCTGCTACCCACCAGGTACAACGAGCTTAGACGGGTGTAACGTGATCCGAGACTCCAGAGGATCCTGTTCATTCTACGATACCCCGGCCAGCGATGACGAGGCTCTTGACATTGTCGATCCTAACAAACGGTAATGGACGTGATAGGTGCACGCGTCGTGGCCGTTTCAGCGGGGAAGCCGGAAATGCTGAGGAACCATGGCTCGACGAGTTTACTTGCCGCTTAGGGATTGTGTCTGCCAATATGAGTGGGAAGCAGCGTGGTGTGTATAGTGGTGGTGGTAATGTGCTTGTGGGTTAGTGTAATGTACGGGTGTAGGATGATGCTGGAGCGTGGGTGGTGAGGCTGAAGGTTCTCTTGGTCTTTCTTGGCGGCGGTCGTTTGAGAAGAGCAGGTGTGTCACATTGGGAAGGCAGGTTTGGGATGGTAGATGCAGAGATAGCTAGGCGGAATATTCTTATCGCCCGTGACTCAGCTGTCTGGCCGCTGGCGCAGCGTTTTTCAGCAGTGATGGACTTGGTCAATGCAGGGACAGTAACGGTGACACAAGTAGGCAGAGGTAGTATGCGTTGATACGGTGCAATGCAAAAGGGCGAGAGTCAATGCGGCGCATCTTGACCGCTATGCATGTCATCGGTTGCGAAAGTTTCAAAGGGGGGGGGGGGGCTCAGAGCAGGCGTCGCTGCGTGCGTCGACTATTCCTGGGGGAGCCCTATGGATTGACCCAAGAATTGTGACAAGACAGTGCCGGGCATCCTTGCTTTAGCGGACGGCAGTCCTTTGCAGGCCAACTAGCGGTCGCTGGTGCCCAAGGGCCGAATGCAAGTGCAATTGGGTAATTTACGAGGCACGAGCAAGGCACGAGTGCTGTGAGCTGGAAGACGGCGAGTGTGAGTAAAGAAGCGATTGGATGGGGTTGGAGGATGGGCACAGCAGCATCACACCGCCACCAGGTCACATGGACAGGTTCGGGGGAGAGGGTGGAAAAAAGGGCAGCAAGGCGGCACGACAGCGTTGCGGTGCGGGGGCGCGGTGGGCTGATTGGCGCGTGGGTGTTGGAGCTCAGGGGCATCGTGGCGCTCTGCCTGTTTGCAGGGCTTTGCAGGCTCCGTGGGTTTGTTGCAAGTGCTTCCAGAAGATTGCCTCTGGTGGTGTCGAACGGCAGGGCAAATCACGCGGCGCTCGGACGGCGTGGGCAGGGCAGGGCAGGGCAGAGCGTTGCGGATGTGAGCATTAGCCGTACCGCTGTGTCGCGCCATGGCGAGTCACTCGTGGACGAGGCGAGGATTGTCGAGGATGGGCGGGACGTGCTATAATTGTGAAGCAGCCAAGGCTAGGGAAACTTGGGCTTGGACGGGCATGGTTGCCGATTTGCGGATCCCTGACCTTGTTCTTTGCGCCGTCAGCAACCGTCTAATGATGATCGTACCGTAGTGCCGGCTTCGCACTTTGTTTCAACTTTCCCGCGCGCCACGTGTAGGATGCTCGACAACAGCCACACATGGGGCGCTGCGACTGGACAGTGGGCGTTGTTTGATGGACAGTGGACGGCCGACGGCTTCGGCCATGGCCGCTGGCTGCTCAGCCTGCCCGGCCACCCAAGGGCGCAGCTTTCGTGTTACCTCGACTCACCGTATCGTCGTCGGCAGCGCCAGTCAGCGGTACTGTTGGGGCACTGGGGCGGACCACAATTCGCATGCGCACTGCTGCTATCCTTCATCGTCTGCTCTGCTTGCGCATCGGCCGTAGGCGCCCATTACCAATTGACCCTCGTTGCTGCGACTTTGAGCATCGACGTTACTGGCGCAGAGGCCAGGATGTTGCCTCGTGCTCGGGACCGACTCAGCGCCTTGTGTCCCGGGGCGACGCTGGCATTGTGATGGACATGCGCTGGGGGGGAGGGGGGAGTCATCGTTTCGCAGCAGCAGTGGCCAGCGCACAGCGAACAGCGTCAGGGCAGTTGGCCGGTGGCAGTTGGCCGGATGTCACGGCAAAGTTTGACAATACCGTCTCGCGCTTGCTGGCGAAAGCTGTACCGGTAAATCCTGCCTGGCGGTGGTGGTGGTGGTGTTGGTTGGTGGTGCGACTTGGCCGTTGCCTGACCACGGGACCCGGCAGGCCAATGCATGCTGCCCTCTCAGGCTGCGTCAGTCGACCGTCTTCGACTGCTAGTTCGTACTGACTTGTTCGATTGTCGACCACTTGTGCTGCATCATCTCGCTGGACCGTCTTTTTGCAGCGAATTGTGACATGCAACGACGTGGGTGCGAGGCGGCCATGATTGGTGGGCGCCGTGCTATAGGAGCCGGCTGCGTCATACAAGACACCGTTGCTCGGTGGGGCCCTTAACCAGTGTCGCGGCGTGCACTGAGGGAGCGCTAGCACAGGAGACAAACAGGGAAGGCCCCTCGGAGCCCGAATTGCGTCGAGCGAGGGCGGCCGTGAGCCCGAGCGACCAGGAGTCCCAGCGAAGAGGGCGTGTGGTTGTAAGATTTAGCTGAAAATTCCGTGTGCGGCTTGACTGTTCCTGGATTAAAAGAGGCCGCCAAGCGTCACCGTTGCCCATATACCACCACCCACCCCCTCCTCCCCATCGCCCTCCCTCAGGCCATTCCGCACCACCACGACGTTAAATCACAAAACCCAACCTGCAACACACTTGCTGCTGCTGCTGCTACTGCTGCTGCTAGTACTACCACTACCAACTACCATCTACCATCTACCAACACCACCACCGCTCCTACCACTACTACTACCCACCACGCAAGCAACACCCGACCACCAACTTGCTGCCTTCTCCGCACTTTGACTGCATATTCCGTATACCGCATACCGCATACCGCATACTGCAGACTGCATACCGCATACTACCGCACCCACCGAGGCACCCACCGAGCCTTGCTTATACGGGCCCGCCCCCAGTCTGCCCAATCGCTTGCCAACCCCCACGACTGCTCCGAAGGACGTCCAGCTCTGATCCTAAATTACCCATGCGTCTTGCATGCAAGTCAACGAGACAATAATCCCAGCTGACCTGCGTCTGCACTTCGCGCAGCGCGCGCTTCAGAGTCCCAGTCCGTCATAGCCGCAACGCATTCCGTCAGTCTCACGATGCGAACCAGCTCTTAGCCTGAGCGACACCTCCAGGACCCAGCAGGCTGTTGATCCTATCTGCTTTTATTATAGAGTGGCACCCGCCCTCCAAACACGCTCCTTCCCCATCACCACCACCCGCGCCATGAAGAAGTACTAGCACACACGACCCGAAGCTTCTTCGCCTTGCCTGCCAACAAACAAACATGTCGTTGCTCCACGACTCGTATGCGCGACCGCGCATGCCCTCGCCCTCGCCCTCGTTCCACCGCGCCATCACCATCCCAGCCCGTGCCAGTCCCGCCCTCACAGCCTCCTACTACAATGGCTCCCTCCAGTCCACCCCCGAAGGCATCGTCCCCGTCTCCTCCTCGCTGCCTGCCATTCCCTCCTACACCCTGCCCGAGTCGCTACTGCCGCCTCCCGTCTCATCGCCAGCGCCAACCTCGTCGCCTTCAGCCATGGCCGAAGCACTCGGAAAGGGCCCTGGCCTGATTCGACGAGTGAGCCGTGGCGCACAGGGTATCCCCAACCGCTTTCGTCGCGGCAACGCAAACACACAGCGCGACAAGAGCTCTGGTCCCGTCATCATGCGCCGCCGCAGCGACAGCAGGACTGCCGCCGACGCCGAAGCCCCACTCTCCGACTTTGACGCCTTTGAGGAGGAAGAGGCCATCGAAGATCCCTTTGAGCCCTGCCTTGGCCTTGGCATATCCAATTCCACCCCCAGCATCAGCTCCATACCGGACGCCGCCGTCGTCGCCCCCGTACGCAACGCCCGCCTCGAGCAAGGAACCGTGCTAAGGAAGATTACCAAGAAGGAGAAGAAGGAAATCAACCTACGCCTTGACCTCGAATCAGCAAAGGTCTTCTGGGACCCCTCCAGACCCTCAAAGGCCTTTTACATTGACGATGTCAAGGAGATCCGCTCAGGTCCAGAGGCCAAGCACTACCGCGAAGAGTGCGGTCTCTCCGAAAACTGGGCGCCCTACTGGTTCACCATCGTATACACCGACACCACACGCTCAAAGGGCCGCATAAGAACCATGCACCTCATTGCACCCGACGTCGGCATCTTCAACATGTGGACTCAGACGCTCGAGTCGGTATCACGCAACCGCATCGACCTCATGGCCGGCCTCCTTGGCTTTGCCGACAAGAGTGCCAAGCTCGTCTGGCAACGTGCCATGAAGAAGCGAGGCGAGAGTGAAGAGTCTCTCGACTTCCCCAGTACCGTCGAGTTGTGCCGTAGCCTGCACATCAACTGCACCGAAGCCACACTTCGCGCCTACTTCCAAAAGGCCGATACGCTGGACGCCGGAAAACTAAACCAATCCCAGTTTCTGTACTTTGTCCGCCGTCTCAAAGAGCGCAAGGATATCAAGATGATCTACAAGTCGTATACCTCTGGATCCAAGATTGAGATGGACAAGCTCACCTTCTTCTCCTTCCTGCAGAAAGAGCAAGGCGTCGATGTCAACACAGACCTCGACTACTGGACGGCCACGTTTGAAAAGTTTGCCCGCGCAACAAGGCCAAGGGCGACTGCCACTCCAACCGAAGGCGGTGAAGTCCCACTACCGCTATCCATGAACTTTCCTGGTTTCCAGACATACCTCACATCCGCCGCCAACCACCCTCTCAGGCCGGTTGGTAAAAAGCAGGAGCTGAACCGACCCTTGAACGAGTACTACATCTCCAGCTCTCACAACACCTACCTCCTTGGTCGCCAAGTCGCGGGCGAATCAAGCACCGAAGCCTACATTACCGCGCTTCAGAAGGGTTGCCGCTGCCTCGAGATCGACTGCTGGGACGGCGCTGACAACATCCCTGTTGTGATGCACGGCCGCACATTGACCAAGAGCATCCTTTTCCAGGACACCATCAAGGTCATCAACAAGTACGCTTTTACAGAATCACCCTATCCTGTCATCCTTTCGCTCGAAGTGCACTGCTCCGCGGCTCAACAATCTGCCATGGCCAAGATTATGATCCAGGAATTCGGCGACAAGCTAGTTCTCCAGCCACTGGATTTTGAGTCGCAGTCGCTTCCCAGCCCCGAGGAACTGAAGCACCGGATTCTGATCAAGGTCAAGGCCGCCGCTGGTGAGGACTTTGATACCAGGGCTCTCGTGGGCGAAATCACGTCACGAAGACAGCGCAGCTACAGCTCCCCCTGGTCCCGACCGGTGCACTTGAACGACAACCTTATTCCGAACTCGCCTCTTCTTTCCAGCCCGTCTTCCTTCAGCCCACCAGAGCGAGCCGCTACGTTTTGGGCAACGCCGCGAACTTCAAACAACACGCTACCCACTTCGGCCGTTGTGAGCTCAGCTGAAGACAGCGACAGTCCCAATGTAACTACTGCTGAAACCACCGAGCTTGCAGATGACCGACGCAAGCCGAAGAAAAACAAGACTAGCAACATTACAAGGGAGCTTGGCAATCTTGGTGTGTACACGAAAGGAGTCAAGTTTACCGACTTCGCTAGCGCGAGTGCGAACACCTACAACCATGTCTTCTCCATCAACGAGCGAGCTTTCGATAAGCTTACCAAGCCTGGAGCTCGCGAAAAGCATCTGCTTGAAGAACACAACATGCGTTGCCTTATGCGTGTATACCCTCACGCTTTCCGCATCAACTCTTCCAACTTTGATCCTCTCAAGTGCTGGCGTCGCGGTGTTCAGATGGCTGCCCTTAACTGGCAAACGTACGATCTTGGCCAGCAGCTGAACGAGGCCATGTTCGCGAGTGGTGACGACCGCACAGGCTATGTCCTCAAGCCTGCCGCTCTCCGTCTCGAGTCGCCCAATGTTGATCACAAGAAGGCGCCCAAGAAGGAAGTCAAGTTCACCGTGCAGATCATTTCCGCCCAACAGCTACCGCGACCCCGCGGTCTAGGACAGGAGGCCAACATTAACCCGTATGTCGAGTTTGAGATGTACTGCGCTGAAGACATGGGTGCAAATGCCACAGGTGTCGGTGGCCAGGATGCGTCAGCTCGCAACGGCCACTCTGGAATCGGCAACCCTCTGCGCAAGCGAACACGCATCGTCGAGGGCAACGGATACAACCCCGAGTTCGGTAACGAAATTGACATGACAGTTACGACAAGGTACCCCAGTCTTGTCTTTGTTCGCTGGACTGTCTGGAACTCGCTCGACGCACGCACAACCAACCATGCCCCTCTTGCTACTTTTACAGCCAAGCTTAGCAGCATCCAACAGGGCTACCGTCATCTCCCACTCTACGACAGCAATGGCGAGCAATACCTGTTCTCCACCCTGTTCTGCAAGATCAAGAAGCAGGACATTGTCGATGCACCCGAACCTTCAGGCATCGCTTCCTGTGGATCGTCTATTGAGCCGGCCAGCCCGCTTCAGGAACCTACAAGCGCTAAATCGAGTCGCAACTTTGTCAGGCGCTTGATTAGCCGGGCACCCAGTGAGCGCAGAAGACGTAAAGATGAGCAGCGCACCGGAAGCGAGTCGCGCGAGTCCGACTTTGACATAATTAGCCGCTCAAGCACCTTTGAGCGATAGCGAAAGCTTGTACAATGACGCCACTCTTTTGCAGCTGACGACGCCGCCACGCCTCCGGTTCGGCAAGCTCTATCAGCTGCAATTGTATCATACACCTTCAGTTTCTACGGCGACTTGTACCGATATCCTACCCTTTCCGGGCTGGCTTTGTGCCGCAACTAGGGCCTACGGCTTCTAATTCCGCTCCCCTCCCCCACACCAACAAACCCGAACTGTTAATCGGATACTGATTCATTTACGCAACGACTCTGCATTGCGCACTTCCTTCCGACGGCTATCGAGAATCCATCGAACTACAGTGCCTGACATGGGGCCCATTACGGTCTCGGCGCCTAGTTCACAAAAGTTATCCCGGATTGTCGTCCAACTGGACGTCGATCGCTTCATTTCTTTCGCTTCCATTCTAGCATATACCCTTTCTCGACCAACATTTTGTTTTCAGATCGGTCATCGGCGCAGCAATACTATGGGAATCTACAGGGTTTGCCGGCGAGCAACCGTACTTTACTGCATTTTGGCGATATCCTATAGACTTGTTTTGTTCTTCATGGAGCTTCGTTGCTCGAGCATTACCCTGTACAGACCGTTTCTTTCTCTCAACATGTTCTTTGTTTCCTCTGTTGGCAGCTTTACGACTTTTACGACCAATAAGCATTTCTGTAGTTCATTTGGCCCCGTCGTGTGGAACTTTGGTGGTTCGGTGCCGATCATGTTTTACTTTTTCACCTTCTTTTTTCTTCTCAACTACCTACAACTTCCTTTCTCATCCTATCCCAATGGCCTGTGGTTGTTGGGAGCGGGCCGATTTTAGCTTCGATGCTGGGCATGGTTTGGAGGAATCTTTTCTAATACGTTACATGGGTCGGGCCGGGGCATTTCGTAGGCTTGCAGGGAAAGGGTGCATTGGCCAATGCTGCCCTCTTTTGTGGCTTGGGAAATACGACTGGGTCATCATCGGCGTGGCATTGCATGGGATCATCACAAGGCGGGGGACAATCACAATCAGGAAGATACCACTCAACATATAGAAATGATACCATAAGCTTCAGCGCAGCGATGCGTCAAGTCGAAGTTTTTAATTCTGACACGTAAAACCCGTTTCCAACACTTCCTTTTTGCCTGCGTAGTGTTGTGTACATGTTGTATATCCTGACATGTTGCAAGCGAATAAAATACGTCAGTTCCTTTGCGCCGGAAGGCTGCATGGAAAACCCATGCTACGAAAGGAAAGATCCGTCGCCAGTACATATGCAAAGCTAACCATGCTGCCCACACACACCTTACCTACCCCAACACAGCCCCTCCCCATTTAACCTTTGGCATAGTAAGCCTGCCCAACCCCATGCCTTGTCGGAGCCGCAAACAAAACAGTCAGGTGGCCAAGCTTAGTGTGTTAAGCGTCGATACCCAAGTAAATCTTTTGCCTTGGGTCCTCCCTCCTTACGCGCGCGCACACACACACACAAGAAGAAGAAAAGATGAATCCACGTTGACGTGGCACATGCACTCCTGCACGTCCTTTTCTAGCTCCCTTTTCTTTCTCTTGAACCTTCTCCCTTTGTATCCAACTAAACCCCTTAGCCTTGAAGCTTTTTTTCTCTCTAGTCTAGCCGATTATCTAATACAGCCCCTCCCTCCCCTTGGCCCCCCCCCATATGGAAGCTTCACTTTTTTTTGTTTAGAACATGTTTTCGGCATTCAGTTGGCTTGCGGGGGGTTGATGATGCGTTACCAACGCTTTTTGGAGCTTAGCTCTTTCGGGAACGATATTTTCTTTTTTGCTTCTTCTTCTTTGGGGTGGTCATGTACCATGTGTTTGTATCATGCGTGTATATATGTATGTATGTATGTATGCGTTGGTTTTTTTTATACGCAAGGGGAAATCGTATATATCCTGTCGGCAAATATGTCGCTGTGGTATGTGCCAATGAGGGTGGGGTTGGGCAGAGAAGGAAGGAAGAGAAGGAAAAAAAAAGTGCCAGCGCATTTCTGCACCTACTGGTTTTATTTGCAATGACATGGTCACCTGCTCTCTGTTTCTCTCTCTCTCTCTCACACACACACCAACACGCACTAATGTTTTTCGCAGCCGCATGGAATGATGTGGATGCTACCTCTCCCTCGGCTCAAGGCGATTAAACGAAAAATTGAACCCCACACACCGATAGGAGAGGGATTTTATTTTCTGCGACTCCTTGTGGTCGGCCTGCTGAGCCGAGGCGATTGTAGCAATTTTTTCTCTTCTCTCCCTTTCTATTTGGAAGTTTTGCTAACTAAGCGCAACGGGTTGTGGAGACGAAGTCTTGTGACTAAAAGAAAGAGAGAGAGAGACACACACACACGGAAAATAACTCCGTGAGGTGGGTGTAATGGGCATTGATCATCAGGGTTTGCGTGTTGCTGGTAACGGACACGTACCAACGTACAAGTCACTAAGCAAAGTCTCCGAGGGAACAGCGTACTATGGTAGACACAGAATGCCATGGACATTATGGATTTGTGAAAGTTCTCGTTCCAAGGTAGACCACCCAAAAACAAATGTGTCATAAAACTCCTTAATCGTCACCGTCATCATCAACCACCGCTACCACAAAAAAGGCCCTCTCTCCCTCCTAGCACTACAATAACCTATCCGCCGTTCCCTCTCCCCTCTCAGCACCAATCTATCCCGCCCCCCTCACTTCATCTCACCTGTTTTCCCAACCGGCGAATTCCCTCAAACGTCCACATTTTTGCTTTTTTTCCCACGTAGCGGGAACCGCCCGCCTCGGGGGGGAGGGGGGAGCAACCAGCAGCAGCAGCGCCCCGCTAAGCCCACGCACGCTCCTCATGTCTAGCCGTGCATACGTACCGTGCATTGAACGCTGCGGGCGGCCAGTGGCGGCGGAACTGTGGGTTGATTGTTCCCCGCAAGCACAGACAATGATTGCTGGCTGGCTGGGACACGCAGTTTGACGGGAAACGGATAACGGAAAACCTTTTGTTGCACGCAAGGGGAAGGAAGGAAAGGGAACGGGGGAGGGGCTAGGCTGGGCTGGAGTGGGCGAGGCTCGGCGGTTTGGCCGGCGAAAGCGGCATTGCTGGAAGTTTTTTTTTCTGCCGTGTTCGCTGTGGCTTGCTTTACGATTCTTTCCCTTGGAGGTTAAAGGGGGGAATTGCGATGGATGATGGGTTTTTTTTCAATGGAGATGGGTGGGGGAGCGGGTGGGAGCGGTGTGTATATGTGGGTTGGATTAGGCGCGCGTGAGGGCGGTGATTAGGAATGAAAGTTTTGGAGTACGGTTTCCCTGTGTGGGCTTCGTTAGGTAGCGAGGTACAGTGTAGGTAACTGTGACTGTAAAGCAAATGTGAGGATGAGGTCAACAGCCTCGCTTCGGCGACTCCATCATCCTTCCATCCACCTTCCGCAAGCCTCCTTCGCAACAAACACCATCTGCGGCTGTGCAATCCTCCGCATCACCCTGACTCCGGTCCTGCAGTCACCCGTATACAGTAAGCAAAAGGCTGTGCGCACTTTCTTCCCCTCCCCTCCCCTCTTCCCTGTCGCATATCCAAAATATACCTGTGTCTCCCTCCTCCGATTTACTACGGAGCAGGTTGGGCGTTCTAGTTTCGTAACATCAAACCACAACGCTCGTGTACCGAGTCAGGGCCGGCAGCCACCGCATCCATCACATCACATGGCCGACCATGCAATCCTCCCCCGCCCGTCTATGCGTGCGTGCGTACGTACGTGCTTGGGCCATGCTATGTTGTACAGCATGCACGTCAATGAAAATGTGCAATGTGCGGTCCGAGCGCTTGGTTTGTCTGACAGCATGGCCGACGCGAGGGACAGGACTAGGCGGTGATAAGGCGTGCTTAGCTGTTGTATGGCCGTGGTTTCTTCAGTAACGCGCGCCAGGCGAATGAAAAAAAAACACAGAGGTAGAAGCACAAGAAGAGAAATGAGGCTTCTAGTCTTTGTTTGCCGTGGATAACCCGAACATCAATTTCCTACTTGTGTGGGAAATCGGAGATGAGGCGCATATCTCCATGCAGAACATATGCGAGTGATGCTATCATTTCTAGACTAGTCTGCGATTTTCTTCACTCTTCAGCCTAGCTGCGTTCTCCGAGCACGAGGCGTGGTGGGGCCCGAGATGGATGTATGGCGTGTTTTTACATGTATCTGGGATTCGCTGTGGTGCGGGCATGACAAGCGGACAGGGCGCGCCAAACTGTTTGCAAGCCTTATCTCCTCGGGTAGACGACCGATAGCACTTCGCGTGTCGTGAGCGTGGGTCTTGTGCCTTGCGTCCGTGTTGCTGTACGACATGGAGTAGGGCCGATTGGCACTATCTACAGCTACGTGATACAGATGCGGAGCTGGTTATGCGTGGCAGCTGAGGCTGACACTGCAGGCTTTCCGCTTCGAGAATGTGACAGCCTGACCCAGATCAGATCGTATCACCGTGCTTTCAGGATGGGTGAAGGAGAGGCTGCTGCCTATTGCTTCTGTAAGCAGTCATTGTGTTCGCCTACACAAGAATAGTATCAGATCGTTTCTGGGGCATGGCTCGCTTGTGTGGGGCGTAGTCCTGTTCTGTAAGGACTCGCGGATTTGGTAAACTCCGCAATTTGCAGGATAAGCGCGCTGGACGCCCTATGTCTCCTCTACCTGGTCGGCATTGTCGTTTGGGTAGATTGCTGTTTTCCGGTCAAATATCGCGTCAGCGTGTAACCAAGTTGCTGCATGGCCAATTTCATGCATGGCAACCATGGCGCAATTTATGGAAGGTTACGCTTTCATCGATCGCCATATTTCGCAACAGGTCGGCTGAGTCGCAAGCGAGCACGCGAACCTGCATTGGATGGATGCTGAGCAACGTGGTACCAGTTGTGGGGGCTCCGCATGAACTGATAGCCGATGGTATGACAGCTTCGTAAACCTCCAGTAAAGGTTCGTCCTTTGCGAATTCAGTCATTCGCATGATCCATATGCAAGGCGTCGTCTTCTGACAGCTGTAGCGCTCGGCACCAGTATCGTGTTGTGCTTCCGAATCAGTGGAGACGCATATGCATGCTGGGGCAGGAAGCCTCATTCTGCCATTCGATCACCACTTCTCGGTATCTGACTTCTGGCCATGCTATATCCCCTTCTTATAGTGATAGATGCACATTGATGCGTTTCTTGATTGCATGTCCTACAAATTCATGTAGCTGAAGTCCCGAGTCTCCAGGATACGCAGCTGAGATGCATGTAAGTTCTGATCCAGTCTCGGTCGCATCGTCGACCCGGAAAGGACAAGCATCAATGTAGAAGAATTCCGACTACTAACATATGTTTGGTCGCTTCAGAAGCCGGCAGTTGCTTTCCAACGCGTACTCACGGACTGCTAATGACTGTGCTTAAGGCCACTTAAAAGCGACCGATGCTCGCAGTGATGTCACTGACGATCGATGCATCAAACACCTGGATACTACCTGGCAGTCCAGTTGGAAAGCAGTCGTCTCTCTTCGGTCCGATGTTTCAGCAATATTGAATGGTCCGGGACTGGCCCTATTGTTGAGTTATCATTGGACCCGCCTTTTCCGCGAGAAGGTGGACGCAATCCGTTTGGTTCTTGTAGGTTCTTCTTTCCATGTTTTTTTTACAACAGAACCGTCCTTGTGCGGACTGCATGGCTGATTGGTCGACCCGGGCATCCTGTTGTAAGAGAGATGTCAGTGGTGGATGATAGATGCGAAACCTGCACCCCGCACCAAATAGACGAGCTTTGATCGATCACCCGGCCAGTCCCGCACGGCACGCTTTTACCTTGCTTCCCGGAACCGACTAAATTACTTTGCTGTTGCAGTGGTTGCAAAAGAGTAGAAATGCGGGGCGTCGGAATGCTCTCCGGTGCAGGTGCGAGTGCTCGTGTGTTCATGTGGTATGGCGCCGGCACGACCCAGCCTTCCTGCAAACCCATGATGGAGGGGTACAGTAGACACAGCGCTATATACAGGCACAATGTTGACATTCCGTTATACAAGCGTGGGGGGCGGTCAAGCTCGCTTGGATAAAAACTATCGATTGCATGAACTCAATTTCATGTTTGTACATGTTGTACTAGAATGAGATGGTCCACACATGCGGCTCTGCTGCGTACTGGTACGGTGTATAGTCGAAGGCCACTGATACAGCTATTACCAAATGCATAACCTATCATTACTGCTCGTTATAGGTAGCAACTCGGTCGAAGGAGTGTCTGGTGAGGGGTTATAGTGAAGCGAAGTGAGTATCAACCATGGCCCGCCATGGACTTGCAATCGCTCATAGTTTAAAAGTCATGGACTATATCCTCTTAAAGACTTGAGTATCAGTCTCGTTTAGAGGGTTGCGAGTAGGGTAAGTGAGTGTTCCGCAGCGTGAAACAGAAGGAGAGGGAGAGGGAGAGGGACTGCCTCTGGCTCAAACGGCGCCAAGGGAGTTGTGCTCCGACTTCCGACCCCGCTGAACTTCCCGGTGGTTTGGCTGCAACACAATCTTTCGCCGCCACACCAACGAACCTCGCGCGTAAACACCCTCACACATACTCACGCGCGCAGCAAGACTTTCTCTCGCTAGAAATGGTGTGAATAGTCAATCTAACTATTGCGACAGCCCTCGACAAACTCAGCAGCGACAGCCCTCGCAGCCCAACATTCGACCCCACGAGCCGCGGTGTAGCCTTTATTTATCGTCCAGGAAGAATTAGGAAAGTTGTACAATTAATTAGAGGGAGCTCTAGGCGCAAACTGCCACCATGGAGGGCGCCTTTACACACATGGGCAACCACCTCGTGTCCGACTCGGCCGCCACCATCAACGCCGGTGATGTAGACGAGGGCATCTTGGACGGCGACCTCGCCCGCGGCGGTCTTTCTCGCAGGCGACGCGCCGATGACGACGAAGAGTACGACGAAGACGACTTGGAGAGCATGGCCAGCATGCCAGTCGGTGGAAGAAACGGCCAGTCGGCCATGCGGGCCGAGGACGCTGAGGTTGAACTCCCGGCACATGCCTGTACGTCGGAACTGGTAGATACACACTGTCGAATCTCCATTCTAACTTGTTTTTCTCTTAGGCGCGTACTGCGGTATTCACAATGCCGGCAGTGTTGTCAAGTGCCTCGCCTGCAGTAAGTGGTTCTGCAGCGCCCGCGGTAACTCGTCATCGTCGCACATTATCAATCATCTTGTCCGCGCCCGTCACAAGGAAGTCCAGCTGCACCCCGCCTCTTCTCTCGGTGACACAACGCTCGAATGCTACAACTGCGGCACAAAGAATGTCTTCCTCCTCGGTTTCATCCCCGCCAAATCAGATACGGTTGTTGTTCTCCTCTGCCGTCAGCCATGTGCTGCCATGCCCTCGCAAAAAGACATGAACTGGGACACGTCGCGCTGGCAGCCCCTGATCGAGGACCGCTCCTTCCTCCCATGGCTTGTACCTGCCCCGACCGACCAAGAGCAGCTCCGTGCCCGCCACCTCAGTCCCCAGACCATCGCAAAACTCGAAGAGCTATGGAAGGACAATGCGAACGCCACCATTGCGGATTTGGAAAAGGGTGCTGGCCAAGAGGAGGTTATTGCAAAGGTTCTGCTCCGCTACGACGACGCTTTCCAGTATCAGAACGTTTTCGGTCCCCTGGTCAAGATCGAAGCCGACTATGACCGCAAACTGAAGGAATCCCAGTCACAGGACAATCTCATAGTTCGCTGGGACATGGCGTTGAACAACAAGCACACTGCTAGCTTCATCCTCCCGAAACTCGAACTGGGCGACGTCAAGCTTGCAGTCGGGGATGAGATGCGACTACGGTACACTGGAGAACTCCGCCCACACTGGGAAGGCGTTGGATATGTCATCAAGATTCCGAACAACCAGTCTGACGAGGTCACGATTGAGCTGCGCACAAAGGGCGACCACAAGTCGGTCCCTACAGAGTGCACCCATAACTTCAGTGCCGACTACGTCTGGAAGGCCACCTCCTTCGACCGAATGCAGCATGCAATGAAGACATTCGCCATCGACGAGATGAGCGTGTCTGGCTACATTTTTCACCGTCTCCTTGGCCACGAGGTCGCATCTGCGCCCATGAAGATCCAGATCCCCCGCAAGTTCAGCGTCCCAGGTCTACCCGAGCTAAACGCTAGTCAGATCAATGCTGTCAAGAGTGTTCTCCAGAAGCCGCTTAGCTTGATCCAAGGCCCACCTGGTACTGGAAAGACGGTCACTTCTGCCACCATCATCTACCATTTGTGCAAGATCAGCCAAAGCCAGGTTTTGGTCTGCGCTCCCTCCAACGTCGCTGTTGATCAGCTGTGTGAACGCATTCATCTTACTGGGTTGAAGACTGTCCGTGTTACCGCAAAGTCTAGGGAGGATGTCGAATCTCCTGTTGGCTTCCTCTCCCTCCACGAGCAGGTTCGCATGAACGACACCAACGTCGAGCTCAACAAGTTGAACCAGCTGAAGAGCGACGTGGGCGAGCTTTCGAGTCAGGATGAGAAGAAGTTCAAGCAACTCACTCGCGCAGCCGAACGTGAGATTCTGATGGCAGCGGATGTCATCTGCTGCACGTGCGTTGGTGCTGGTGATCCTCGACTCTCGAAGATGAAGTTCCGCACTGTCCTCATCGACGAGTCTACACAATCTGCCGAGCCAGAATGTATGATCCCACTAGTACTCGGATGCAAGCAGGTCGTACTCGTCGGTGATCATCAGCAACTGGGACCTGTCATCATGAACAAGAAGGCCGCGACTGCCGGACTTAACCAGTCTTTATTCGAGCGTCTTGTTATCCTGGGTTGCTCCCCGATTCGACTTCAGGTTCAGTATCGTATGCACCCATGCCTATCCGAGTTCCCTTCCAATATGTTCTACGAAGGCTCTCTCCAAAACGGTGTCACCATGCAGGAGCGTATCCGCCGCGATGTTGACTTTCCTTGGCCTGTTGTTGACAGTCCCATGATGTTCTGGTCTAACCTTGGTGCTGAGGAGATCTCAGCCTCTGGAACTTCCTACCTTAACCGTACAGAGGCCCAGAACGTTGAGAAGATCGTCACCCGCTTCTTCAAGGCCGGTGTACAGCCTGGCGACATTGGCATCATTACCCCATATGAAGGTCAACGCAGCTATGTTGTCAGCTCTATGCAGGCAACTGGTAGCTTCAAGAAGGAGAACTACAAGGAGGTCGAAGTTGCCTCTGTCGACGCTTTCCAGGGTCGTGAGAAGGATTTCATCATCCTCTCTTGTGTTCGTTCCAATGATCATCAGGGCATCGGCTTCTTGAGCGACCCTCGACGTCTCAATGTCGCTCTTACTCGTGCGAAATACGGCCTTGTCATCCTGGGTAACCCCAAGGTTCTCTCCAAGCACCCACTGTGGCATTACCTCCTTCTTCACTTCAAGGAGCGCAACTGCCTGGTCGAAGGTCCTTTGACCAATCTGCAAGTCTCACTGCTGCAATTCAGCCGCCCAAAGCAAACCTACCGTGGCCCCCAGCGTTACCAGATGGCCTACCAACATGCTAACGCCATGACTTCCGGTCGCCCCGCCGCCGGCTTCAACGGTAACAAGCCTCGCCAAGAGTACAATGACAACGGCTCCATTGTTGGTTATATCCCAGACGATGTGTCCTCGGTCCACTCCTCTGCACTTGGTGGTGTCGGTGTTCCCTCCAACTACCCTCCCATGTTCTCTAATTTCCAAGAGTCATGGCCTCTACCAGGTCGCCCCAACGGCAAGGGCAAGAATGGCGCACCTCCGAGCATTGCTGGAGAATCGGTTGCAGCTAGTGAGCTCACGGATACTCGCAGCGATGCGCCTGGAGGTATCAGCCTTTCCGGTCTCAGCTTGAACGATTACAATAAGCCTACATCTCTCAGTCAGTCAGACCGCCTCAACCGGTTTGTCGAGTCTACTCGCCAAGGTCCAAATGTCGGCACTGGCTTCGGTGCCAGCCGTGGTCTACGTGCTGGACTAGGCGGCTTCGAGGATGATGACGCTCGCAGCGTGTCCACGGCTTTTGCCAGCCAGATTGGTACTGGCAATGTTTACGACTGATTTTTTGCTTTGTGATACCATGGGAAAGAATCCTACTGGTACTTTACATGATTTTGGCTGCGAGCCACTCTTTTCCGCACGACTGAGTAGGACATGCGTCGCTATCAACTGTCTGGCTACGGCATGTCTGGTCGATAGAATCAGAGAACGCGACTGCCAGTGCGTTCGCACCGATATCGATAGAGGGTCCATCCCGTGCTGTAGCTCGCATTAGCCACTGTCGCATGGATTCATGCCAGCAATCAGCCCGCATATCAACGCATGCGAGCCTCGTGAACCTTGCATCCCACGTTAGTCTATACTGGGAGAGTGGGACACGATGCAAGAAAGGGTCATTCCAGCTACAGTGCGGGTAGGCCCAGGATGAGACGAGTATTTGATTCCTGTCACTCTTTCATCATCCCATAGGAGCTCGTTGTAAATGGTGTACTACTCAAACGGGGGCTGAAAATCATACTACAGTTGTTGCTAGATTCATAGTTAATCGTTTTCCAAAATGTGCGGTGCTGCTGCCTTGTTTGCTCTGAACTACTTGAGGCTAACTTCTATACATATAACCAAGTAGGTTTAGACACGTCCAAAGTCATTCAGAGTAGAAAGTGAAGAAGAAGCATACAGCAGCGGAGCTTTGTACAAGCGAATACTTATTGGCATTGGAGAAGCTACCCCACCATCCAATGCCCCACTTGAGTAACGCAGCGCGTCTCTCACCCCATCGCCAGCTTTGTTCCTACCCTAATCTTGCTTCTTCCTCGATCATTTTTTTTAATAATCGCTCTGTGACAGCTTCTTGGGCTCCCTTCGCCCCACAATTATTCGATACCCAGCTACAATACAGCAATTGCAACAATGGCACATCCTGGTATCGCTCACAAGTACTCTAAACGTCGCATCGCATTCGAGCACGCGTCTGCGCCCTCCTCCCCCTCCTCCACCACACCAAACACACTACTTTGGGTGGGCGGCCTAACAGATGGTCTACTCACTGTACCCTATCCTTCACAGATTGCCAAATCGCTTCCACCCAACTGGGCCATAGCCGAAGTCCTCCTCTCCTCATCCTACAAAGGCTGGGGTACCGGTTCCCTAGCCCGCGACGCGCGCGAAGTCGGCGAATGCGTGTCCTACTTTAAGAAACTACGGCCGGGAAAGAAAGTTGTGGTCATGGGACACTCGACGGGATGCCAGGACATTATGGAGTATCTTGTAGGAAGGGACAATGAAAAGCGGGAGGGGCTGGATGGTGTTATATTGCAGGGGGGAGTGAGTGATCGTGAAGCATGGGAGGATTTTGGGAAGGAGGGACAGGAGAGGAAGGCTTTAGAGGAAGCAATCAAGACGGCAAAGGACATGGTTGGTGCAGGCAAAGGCGAGGAAATCTTGTCGCGTGAAGGCAATGCCGTGTTAGAAGAGATGGGCGGCCCACTCAGTGCATATCGAGCGTATTCTCTCCTCGCAAAGGGTGGAGACGACGACTACTTCTCCAGCGACCTTTCAGACGACCATTTCGCGACAACTTTCGGCAAGATTCCAAACACGACCCCCGTGTGTTTCCTGTTGGGATCAGAGGACCCGTACGTGCCTGCGTCAGTCGATAGAGCTTCTCTGCTTCAGCGCTGGACGAGAATCATACGCCAAGGAGGCGGTATCGTCGACGATGAAGATGGCGGCGTAATTCCAGGAGCTCACCACAATCTCGAAGGTGATCCAGATCATGTGGTCGACGATCTGGTCAAGAGAGTATGCGGTTTCGTTACTGGCTTAGAGAGCGATCGGAAGTGGAACAATGGCCCATCTCGGCTTTGATTCTGTGGGAAGAAAAAAAATCCAAAGTATTTCATAGAAATTGCGAAAGAAAAAAAGCATTTGATTGGTGTCTTCTCAGTCTCATATTGCGGCAAGTACAGCATGAAGAACTATTGGCAATGCGGCCAAAGAACATGTAAACTATTCCCCTGCTGAACCTGGAAACGCTACATGCATTCAGCATTCGGTCTTCCTTGGTTCCTGGATAGATTGAGTGATTAATTTAAGAATTGGGTTGCCAACCCAACTGTCAATTAGTCTAGCCCGAACGAAGCATTTTGCATTGCATATGAAGAGGTACGGCAAGTTGAAAAAAAGAGAATTAGAACAGAGAGTGGAATTTTTGTCATTTATTATGAGCGAGCATGTCATGGTAACTGTTGATGAGAGCTTGTCTTGGGAAAGAGTCAAGGTAAGTGAATGGATAAATGAACACAAGGGTTTCAGTATAGTTATTCGAAATATTTTCACAGTAGACTTATAAACAAAACGTGCTATAGCAGTGAGTATATTGCTACACTGCTAAACTAATAACAGCCACCTTTTTGGCTTATCCCACAATTCAGACGAGTATCCTGTCGCTTTTTGAGGTATCCTTGTTCCTGTCTCTGTCTCTATCCTATAAGCCGGTACCATTCCGCATAATTTTCATAACGACATTGGGAAGCAACCTTCCAATCCAAACGAGCTTCAGAGCCGCTTCACCCATATACGCCCACGCAATGCATACCAATAATCAAACAACCAACTAAAAGACATCCATCCATCCACCCTCTCTCCACCACGGACTATTTGTTACCTCTCTAATTAGACTTCTCTAGCTTTGACTGAGAACAAAGGTAGCTTTCAAGCCGCCTCAGGCGGCGTGAAGAGAAGGGTTTCACTCCTGTCTGCTCTCTCGTCAACCTTCTACCAGGACTCCTGCAGCAGAAAGCCTATCTCCATCTCCATCAGCCTTCTAGGCGCGACCGCCATCGACAAGAGCAGGTGGCTCTTCAAATCGCGCCTGGACAATCCACTGCTCGCCGAACTTGATGCCCTTGCCACCACCGATACCGGCGCTGCGCCAAGGTTTATTGACGCCAATATCGACAATCCAAATCAGCCATTGGGGATCTCGTCCGGCGCCATTCTGGAGAGCTTTCAAGAGCCCCGTCCGCGGCGCACCGAGGCATACAATGTACTTTGCGCGGACTTCAAGGGGCTCACCCTCAAGGATGGAGACTTCGCCTGTTAAGCCACCCAAGCCTGATGGCGTTTCGACAGCGAGACAAGCGGCGCGCGACTTATTCGCCCAGCCTACAATGCCTAGAACGACCCGTTGATCTTCATTGCCAAGTGCTTCGAACTCCTTGTGACGACCTAGCAAAGCGTCAATGATGAGTTCAGGTGGTGCTTGGAGCCGCTTGAGAGCCTCTTCCGTCTCTCTCCAGGCGCGGACTGAACCCCCGAGCTTCCTGAAGAGCTCAACTTGTCGCCGTATGTCCTTGTCCCAATCAGCGTTGCGCTCGAAGCCGAGAAGGGCGACCATGACTTTCGGACCGCGTTGAGCAAGTTGCCGTGCTGCAGCTACGGCCCGTGCGCCTCCTCGGTGATTGCCTGCTAGCACCACTATCACAGGGTTGGGGTTGGGGTTGTCGCGTGCAAGTCGTCTGCCACCAGGGTTTATGGCGGTCAGTGCAACCTCAGCGATACCCCGACCCGAACTCTCTGCAATGAGATCTTCTGTAAGCCCAAACTCCACCTCGGCAGTCTCTTCGACTGCCAGCATGCTACCGGGAGTGATGGCAAAACACTTGCGGTTATTCGAAACAAGACGCAGACAACCCTTTGAGCTGGATTCGAGGGGCGAGTCAGGTGTAGTAACGCGCCCAGGCCTAGGACTACCAGTAGCATGAGAAGATGTGCAAGGTCGGTTGATGAACGAGCGGTTGGCACGGAGCACACCGGAGCCCATCATCTCCAAGTCTGCCTGTACACCGACGCCGCTGCCTTGCCGTGTTGGTGCTCTCTTGACAGATGCCCTTGACATTGCTCGCCTAGAGTTACGCCCACTACCAAAGTCCGACGCCTCATCAGAGCTTGTATTAGTCGTGCTTTTCAGCTTCCGGTCCAATACATTCTCTGTAGGATGCAGGTTCTTCCCACCGTGTGTTCCGGGCCTGGCTAAACGATTGAAACTGACAAGTCGATCCTCATCTGCAGTTGTGTCCTCATTTCTGATTTGGTTGAACACAGTCCGCTTGTCAAACTTGGAGAGATTGCTTTGGAAGTCGAACTCGGGTAGTTCCTGGATGTCGGTTGCGTCTTCCGTAGCCCAGCCGTTGGTTGCTTCAAGAGCCTGCTGCCGCTTTGTTTTGCGATTCGAGGCGTTTGCTGCTGCAAGGCCGACCCGTCCGCCAATAAGACCAGGTGTCCTAGTCTCTGATTGCTCGGCGGCCTGTAGCATGGGCGTATTCCTCCAACCATTACCTTTACTACTACCAGTTAGCTTCTGTAGAACAGACTGTCGGCCTGCCTGTCCCAGATGTAAGAATCGCACGTACCTTTTCCTGCCGGCATCAGGCTCCAAACCGTTCTTCCTCTCTTGAGCGGCAAGTTCCTTCTTACGAGACTTACCACCTCTTCGAGTCCTTTTACCACCCTCGTCATTTTTGTGTGGACTTGAATCATCCATAGGCTTGCCTGTTCTAGTCGTATTGATGCTCACCCTGTGGGCCATGACTTGAGCAGTCCTTGCCTCGCTATCTGCCTCCTCAGCATCTGCAATATCCAGTGACGAAAACGGCCCTTCCAGTGTAGCGGCGCTTGGCTTTCGGATACCATGATGCTTCTTATTTGATACAGCGGTAGTGCTCGCGGTAGTCATAGGCTTGATTGGTGTGGCAGGAGCTTCCTGTGGTGCTGCAGCCATAGGCTGGACCAGAGAGGAAGCCCTGGATGTACGCTTTCCCATACTGAGTATGGCAGGATCGACAAAGGGCACAGCTTGAGCGGGCTGGGGAGCGGTCTGGCGTGAGGTTTGGCGAACATGCATGGGTTCTCCAGCGTACGGAATAGACGACGGTTGGGCGACCATGTGCGGCATGGGTTGGCCAATGTGCTGTGGGGCTTGCTGCGCATGGGTTTGCGCATGTTGGGAGTACGAAGGAGGGTGTAGAGGAGCAGGCGCAGGGGCGTTGACCTTGATATCCGCGATCATATGTCCTTCTACCTTATACGTAGCTAGACGGTGGCCAGAACTCGGGAAGAAGACTACACGTTTATTAGTACATTTCTGATACTCGGCCAAACATGTTCGGGTACCTCCGCATTACATTGTGATCTTGTCTCAAGCTCGGATGAACTGGACTGGACTGGAGAATACAATACTGAGCAACATACCATCTTGAAGCGTCAAGGTAGACGTCTGCGAATCGACACCACTGACTACGCCGACCAAAACAGCCCCCCGAGGATTCTGCAGCGTCACTGCGACCGAGAGGCCCACAAATGCCGCCATATTTACGGAGAGGAGGGAGCGATGCTTCCCCGGGCCCTGCGACGGGCGGGGACCTGCAACGCGAAAGCTTCCAAGGGACAGAGCCGAACTATGTGTGGCGAATTCGAAAGGTGGAGGTAGAAAGTACGGAGTAAGTCTTGGAATTGTGTTCGAGGTGAAAGCCAACTTGGATCGGACGAATGTTGGAGAAGGCAGAAGGGTAGGAGGTCGTGCGCGCGAGCCCTGCCCCGGGTGTTCCTCACGACCTGGGTGCACTTGCACTATTTCGCGGATCGAGCTAAGGCACCAGGATTCAGCCACAGATCAGCCACTAACGGCTGCTGATGTAAGCATGCATATCTTCACATGCTGCGATACATTGGTCTTGCGTTTGTATACTGGCGCACTCTAGCGTTACACAACAGGAACTCCATCAAGTACATTCAATTCTAACGGGCCTACACTAATTGCCAAGTACCCACCAAGATCCAGGGGATTATAAATTGATAAATTACCATCGTCGACATCATTGTGGCTCCACACTCCTGACCTGAAGCTTGCACATTGTGGACGTGAGATGAGCCGCGAAACAAGCTTTTCATATAAACTCTTGGGTTTCAGATAAGCTCCCAAGATGCCACGCAGCCAAAGTTGCATGAGTACGCCGTCTTGTTGTTCCAAGTGGTAACGCTCATGCCCCGAGCGTCCTTGCCATTGAAAATTGTGACTGCATTAAGTCCAATCTTCTGACCCGGTGCACCAAGCTCAATTCGAGCCACGTCAAGCCACCACGTGTGCCCGTCAGTGTTGAAGGGTTTATAGTCTGGCTTGCGGCCATCTCTTCCAGCGATGCTCAGGAGCATAAGGTAAGGCGGGCCCTTGCCGTGGCGGGCGTTATCCCAGTGCGGACAGATGGTTGAGAATTGGAAACGAACCGTTGCGGGCGCGTGTGGGTCATTTACCTTGATTTGCGCCTGCGATGGCTCAAAGGTTCGCTCGCCTACACCGTGCTCCTTGAATGCGTCGCCGAAAACATGTACACGTCCACCTTGGTCATCCCGCATGAATTCCTCGTACGAGACAATACGCCCGTCAGTACGGAACTGGTGGGAAGTCTCTCCAGGGAAGTGTTTCAAACCAAACTCGTTGTTGTCCATGATGAACTGGCTCGGGTTGAAAGATCGTACATATCTAGATGAGAGTCAGTAAAGTGTTGGAGCTCAGAGGAAACGTTTGAAGCATCAAGGCCGTTGAAACATACCCTTCGCCCCGCATCTGACACCCAAGATGCCCAGCTCCCCAGCAAGAATCAACGAGCTTCCACTCTCCATTGTCAATCTTGACGGCATTCCAAGCGTGAGTCGATTGGTAGGGTGGCACGGGCTGTCCAGGCTCCAGTGGAGCATAGCCATAACCCTTGCAAGCACCAGAACAAACCATAGCTTCTAGACCAGCCTTTAAAGCCAAAGCAGCGAACAGGCCGGCATAGCCCTCGCATACTGCAAGACCTGATGCAATAGTTTTCTCGGGAGTAGTAGGCGAAACAGTGCCATTGAAGAACGAGTGAGCATCATAATCAACATTGTGGTGTAGCCAGGTGAAGATGGCCCTTGCCTTGTCTGTTGGAGATGTGAATGGCGCGCAAAGCTGATGAGCAAGCCAGCCCACATCCGAAGAGGGAAGCTGAGTACGCGGAAATTGGGCGGCATGGTGATCTGGGCCTGAGAAGTCTCGGCATTTGAGACAACTTGCAACTGCACCTGGCTTTGGCTTTGAAGCCATGATGGCTTCGATATTGGGTCGGGACGAGCGTGGGACGGGTGGTGGTGTTCCAGCTGTTGGCGCAGAGTCTAATGTAGTCGTTGTGGGCCGGCTTGAGGGAACCGAAGGAGGGGATGGCATTTTATTATCGAAGCCCATCTCCAATGCTGATCGTCGCGGTGGTGGCGGTGCGACTGCCCTGCTTTTCTGCGACATCTCGTTCGAAGGCTGCCTTTGTGGCAGGGCGGGTACGGGCCGAGGTGATTTCTCGTGAACAATGGACTGTCTAGGAGGTAATGAAGGTCGAGCTGGTACATCTGTACGCAGTGCGCGTTAGTAGACTTCTTTGGGCCATCTTTGCTTTGTAAATTGAATGCTTACTCGGAGTTTTGAGCTTGGGTGGAAGTGCTTGAGCAGGTACATAGTCTCGCTTGCTCTTCATAGCATTCAATGTCGCACTACCCTTCCCAGAGTCTTCAGCCGCTCTCTTTGGTGGCAGAGGAGGCAATTTTGCAGGATCGAAGGCCGGGGCCCTGACCTGATACAGTGTGCCCGTGCTACCATTGCTATGGTAGGTGCCGTTAGTCTTCGTAGAGCCCAGAGAAATTGTTGAGATGCCTGAAGCGACCGTGGATATAGACTCGGAAGACTCGCGCCGGCGCACGCTCAACTCTGAAGCTTTGCGCGGAGGCAGCGCAGGTGACGGTTTGGGCGTGCTGGCATTACGTGGAGATGCGCGGGGAGGCAGCGCGGGCGAAACCTTTGCGATTGGTTTCGGGCTTTCATTTCCAATCATAGGCTGGTTACCCAATTGTCGCGCTGACGTAGGGGCGTTGCTGAGCACCGGTGGATTGTTCACGGTTTGGCGCGAATAGGCGGGTGGTCGCGCACTGGGCGGGGGTGGAGGTGGTTTCTTCTTGGAAGTAATAGCAGCGTCATAGCTGTAGGATGGCCTCGCACCAGGCACAGGCGTGTGAACTTCCTCGAGATTGAGGGCTGCAATCCTCGACTTGATGGAGCCTTCGGCCATCGCGTTCGCGCTCGGTGGGGGGATCGGCGGTCGGGGCGCGGAGAGGTCAGCTGTGGCTGATAAGGAGTCAATCGACAGGAGCTGCTCCCAATGGCAACAGTCGTCACACAGCCTCCCCTCGCCTTAGCAGTCAAGGGAAGAGGCCAACGACAGGGTGAGTGGATGGGCGAGAGTAGACGACGAGGTGACGAGGCTGCGTCTTACGAGTGAAGCGTTGTACGCCTTACCGCGAGAGTTATTTCCTTGCAGGCAACACAGCCTCTAAGGGCCAGCTTGGTTCGCGCCGATCCCTTGTCAGCCACCCTGCCCCACTTCGGGCCCGTTCCTGCCGATTTAAGCTTTGGGCTCTCGTCTCAAAATAGCCTGGCAGAGCTCTGGGACCGACAATGTGCTGCCATGGTAGTTTTGCGAGCAAGTGGTTGAGCTGGTGATGACGACGTTGTACAACGTAGCATCCACTAGAGGATGTTTGAAGACTTTCAATGGCTCCTGGCTTATTTTCCGATCAACTGCACGTGAGTTACCATGCCGACAATGTGCTGCTGTCCTGTAGACATGCTGACGCGGATTTTGTTTTTGAATAAATGGTTTTCTATAGCCGTAGGGACATCAGAAATGCAAAAAGGTCCAAACAGGTAACAAGCCTCTACCCGAAAGAAAAAAAACGTAGAAAACAGCGTAGAAATGATGTTCGCACGTGTTCGTGCCATGCCAGCGATCAACTCGACTCCGTGAGGGGACTTTTTTTTGAATAAATAAATCAAAAATCAAAATAACATTCACCTCGCAGTGCTTCTTGCTCCATCCGCCTAGTGAGAGCTTGAAGCGATTGTGGCGTTTCATAGCTGCACCAATGCCGTGCAACCGTTGCCAAATCCTCACCGGCGCAGGGGGTCGTGCCGCACATGTACATACCGATGACATAAGTGGATTGAACGTCACTCCTATTTGCAGACCGCCTTATTTTAATAAGCTGATCATTGAATGTCGTCGACTAGATTTTGCTACAGGGCCAAACAAAGTCGTGAAGGAGGGAACATATGAAAATACTCGCCAAAGCGGACAACATGGATGACCCAAACCCCGTCTTCCAGCACCCAGAACCTCTAACCCAGCCGTTGCCCCCTAGGAACCCATGCTCTCCCAACCAGTCCAGCCCGGTCTTATCCTATAACACCATGACAATTTTCAAATTTCGCCTTGCTCCCGTGGTACGCACTGGTAGAAATAAAGCGCGAAAACACACTTTTACCGCCCTTGGCAAGGAGCGGGACAAGAAGGCGCCAAAGCAATGCGGAGCTGCGCTATCCAAGACTTCAGAGACGAGCCGTCTGCAACTAATAGTGATGTCCAAGATGATTGTGCAGGGGAAATACGTGCTGAGCAGAAGCATCGAAGCCAAGCCGACATCGCTTGGATCTAACACCCCAACACGTATGCGTTCGCTCCCTACCTCTTGCGCTTCTTGCTTTTATCCAGGGACGTGCTCATCGAGTGTGCACCGTCCATTGGCATGTTGTATTCGTACATTGGGGGAGGGGCCATTGACGTCGCTGACGAGACCGAGTTCTTCTTGACTGAGACACCCATGTGGCGTCCGTAACGACCTTTTCTACCGTTACCTTCATCCTCGCTTACGCATCCGTCGGCACTGATGCCCGCGTCTTTGCAACGCTGACAAGGTCGCTGACGGTCACAGCCCTTCTTGCTCTTACGGCAGCGTTGGCAACGAGGCTTGCTGGAGAGGTCTTCTTCATCGACACCAAGCTGATGCTGGAAATTCAGTGATGCATTGGATGCCTTCCTCGACTGTGACGGAAGAGAAGAGGGCGACATTGGTGTTTTGCTCGTGCCATTGACCTTGGTCTTGCTCTTCGAGGCTGCGCGGGGCTTGCCGTGCTTGCCAGACTTGCTCGATACGGACCGAGCTTTGATAACGCCAGACTGTACACGATAGTTGTTGTGCTCATCCGGCATCATCTCATCACTGGCACCCTTGAAGGAGCCGTCTCGATCATCCTCATAATCCTCTCCACTGCTCTCGGCCCCGTCGTAGACTCGAGTGTGGTCATGCATTCCACGAGCAATGTTGTACGGGAGAGGGGGGAGCTCATTCTCCTCGTCACTACCATCAGCGCTCTCGTCACTGGAAGACGCTGCATCAGCCTTTCCACTAAAGGCATCATCCAGCGTGGAAGTGGATGTACGATGATTGGAGAAGTTGGACGCATCTCCCAACCGCATGAGCTGGCGGGCAACATCCTCATCAGAGATGACGCTGATGCTCGCAAGAGTGGTGTCAGGTGTGGGCAGAGCCCCACCGCTCCCAGAATAGCGATAATGGGCATATTGTCCTGAACCCCGCGCGCGTGATTTGTATCCTTGCGCCTGGCCGCTAGACGCAGAGTAGGGTGTGACGAGTCCTTGAAGATAGGAACTCTCGCCCTGGCCGTAACTCTGCGGCGAGGGCAGCGGGTGTGAGTATGAAAATGTCTGCTGGTTGGCGGAGTATGGAGAACCAGCAGTATTGCCGCTGATACGCCGTTGAGGGGACACGGACGACAACGAGGCAGTCATAGGAACTTGAGGTGGTACGAACAGAGGCAGCTCCTATGGAAGGAACGGGTGTCAGACTATTGTACGATGCATGCCCTCTGTAGGTACTTACCGAGCTGTCAAATTTGGCACGCTTTCGGCGGCCGCCTTCAACGATGTTGTCAACGCTAATCTCAGCACTTGCGAGTGGCTCTTTCCTTGAGCGGCGCGAGCTGGTCACAGAGCCATGCTCGCCTTCACTATCGCTGTAGTCGTCGCCGTTGGCAAAGCTCCCATGTGAGCTGTTTGCGCGGCTCTTGGCAGAAGGGCGCATACGCTTACTGGCGGAGACGCTCCTTCGGCCACGAC
Source organism: Drechslera avenae (assembly GCA_034640345.1). Lineage (NCBI taxonomy): Eukaryota > Fungi > Ascomycota > Dothideomycetes > Pleosporales > Pleosporaceae > Drechslera > Drechslera avenae. Next base: position 910,652 of record JAXRVH010000002.1, read on the forward strand.
CTGGTTGAGGTGAGTGACTCTGGCGCGCATGGCGAGATGCTGATCTGGAGCCCGTTTGTTGGTGCTGGTGGGGCGGGAGCATCTGGAAGGCTTCGTCAAGGTGCAGCCGAGGGCGACGGGGTGATATGGTCTGCTGTCGGGGATCAGGAGAATAGTCGTCGGCATCCATACTTTCTGGGGAGACGCGAACATAGATGGTCATGCCATGCTCAAAGTTCTCAAAGCGCGCGATGAGCGTGTTGCCATTGCGGTCCTCAAAGATGACGCCTCGGCGCTCGTACAGACCGTAGAAGTTCTTGACGGTGGTAATGATGGAGTCGGTCGTATCATGAGGGTAGATGTCGACTCGCATCGGTAATCGAGCCTTGTGGGCTGGCGACTGGGGTAACAGTAGCTCAAAGCTGACGTGCTTCTTGGGCACCTGCTTCGAGGGCGACAAGGAGCCATGCGCCGAGCCGGTCTCGGTACTTGGGTAGACATCCATGATGCCAGAGTCTTCTCTCTGGGTCATCATGTCGTAGTCGGGAGGCGACTGCATGGCGTCGTGGTGTCGGCCCGCTATGAGCTGTTCGACCTCAGGGAAGCGCTGTGCACCCGCAACCCGAGCTTCAGCAAGCATGTTAGGAACTTGCATGACCAATGTTCCCGGTGTTGGTCTTGTGTTGCAAAGCCTCTAAAGCGAGTCTTTGTATGTGTGTGTGGTTGGGGGGCGCACCGATCCTGCCGGTGTCGCAACGGACGACTTGGGACGAATAGCGGTCGGAGAAGGATAAACGGGTAGCGAGTCTGTACTATGTCGAGTTAGCAGATGGATCTCGATGATGTTTGATGGCATCTTGGATGCTTCTGGTGTTGTTCCACGAAGGCTGTGCTGGGCTTGAGCCCGTGGGGAGGTCGTCACCGCTGCCCGGTGACGGGCTACAGGGAGGGCAGCGCTGGGTGCTCAGGGGCCGCGTCGCAGCAAGACGTTCAAGCTAAGTCGGTCGCAGGACCCTATTGAGAGATATACATACCAGTAGTAGTGCTCAACGGCCTGGGTAGGCAATGTGGATGCTTTGATCTGAATCCGTCAACCGCCGCTGGCTGCAAGCATCAGGTTAGCGGCCGGAATGCGCAGAGCAGGATTGAGACAATCTGAGTGTTGAAGCGCAAACCCAGATGGACTAGTAGGCTGATGAGAAGGTTGGGCACTTACGAGAGGGAGGTGGTGGTGTTGGACTGGCACGGAGAAGCGTGGAGGTGGGTTGAGCAATGGCTCCGAAGCGAAGCACTTAAAGACAACCCCGACTAGGACCGCTCCAAGGTCACGACGCACTTTCCAGATGCGCCTCTTACCACGAATTGGCCGTCGCTCATGTATTCAAAACTACTTGAGATAGAAGCTACATGATCAAAAATGGCATACACGGCACCGCGCATCCTCCTTTCACGTCATATGCGATTGCGCTTCAGTACCTGACTGGCATGTACCTAGAACTCCCCTACCGGATACCATGCAGCCTTCAGTCACGCAAATGGGCGCTGAATGACATTGCATTCAAATCGAGAAACAAAAAAGATGCTTCAGTTACCGTCGTCTTCCATGTACTGTTGTCTTCCCATGTCGAAACATGGGATGACTCTGGGCGGCAGCTATGCGCCCAATTGTTGAATGAGCCTAGGGTGTGCATGTTACAGGACAACTCAATCGCGTGTGGATGACCATAGCATTTGGGAAAGCGTATTCCTGCTGCTCGACCACAGACACGGCCAATAAGCTGATGCGCTGTTCTGCTGCTCTGCTGGCCGAGTGCATGCGTACGTTCCATGTGAACAACAGGCGGACGAGGAATGGCACCGCTGGCACCCTAACAGCACAATGCGCAACCTTGAGTACTTGCCCAAGTAACCATATTCTGGATCGCATTCACGCAGAGACCTGGCTGGAAGGCTAGAGAGGCTTTCCGGTGCCCAGCGCCGGTGATGAAGCGCTGTGGATTCGTTGGCAGCTGATGGCGGGCGTCTATTGGAGAGATCTTTCGTGCGACAATCAACACCACACACCTGCATGCGTAGTTTTGCTCTGCATACAGTTGTCGCTGTACGAGTCGCCACAAGATTCCGACGGGAATTTGTGCGCCTTGTGAAATAGGCCATGTTTGATTTTATGTCTACCTACATGTGCCCCCCCTCTCCCCTCCCCTCGAAAGCGTCTGATCGCCTGGGACCCACACTAGCATGACGATGGTAGCGCAAAGTACAGTAATCCGTCCCACGCATAGTCGTCATGTCCGCGCCGCTCTGGACAGAGCTGGTTTCACCGTATCTCGCTGCTGGTTATCCATCCAGATTTGCGACCCTGCATGTGCACGAGCGACGTAGGTAGCGCGACATGCGACCTTTGCAAACCCGTGGCGGCTTGAAGCTTGGACGGTCTCTCGAGCGATGAGGGGTCGAGCAACGACTTGTACGTCTCCCGCACTTTGCGCAAAGAAGATTTGGGAGGAACCCCGGTCGCGGACCCTTTGAAAAGACGTTGTGTGCGTATTTGGCTCCATGCGACCTCGCTACGTGTGTCAATGGTCCACATGGCTTTGTCGGTGAGGCCCTCGGCCAGTACGCAGGGCGGGGACAAAGCAAAGGAAACATGCGATAACAAGCCGGGAGCCAGCGCGCCCGTCGCTCCCCCCCCCTTTGGCCAGACAAAGTATGTTGCGTTCACCCAGATGCCCTGTGGCAACGGCGCCGTTAACAAAGACTAGAGGGCAGGCTGCCGTTTGGTATTCCGTGGCAGTGTGCTGGCCCATAGGCTGTGGGCGGCGGGCGGCGGGTCCATTCTGCGCGGTCGAGACCAGCGCCGTGGTCGCGACCGCACTTGAGGGCATGGACAACAACGTCAGACTTCATCTGCCATGTTGTTGTGGTAATGGGGCGCAGTAAACAACATGTTTCAGAGAGGGCCGTCATCGGGTTGCTGCCACGTGACTTCGTGTAGTAATCTGAGGTAATGACGGCTTGGCGCGTTCACGTCCGCCGCTCCACGCACGTACGCGTAAGTGCAGACGAAGCCGTAGGGGCGGGCTAAAATCGACAAGGTGCCCTTTTGCATGCATTGCCATCATGTCGACAAGTTGGCACCCGCCCAAAGCAAACATGCGGTGCGGCGCATTCAAGAGATGGATTCCTGGTGGTGTTGGGGTCCCGCGTCGAGCCTCGGATATGACGCGATGTCAGGAGCGACCCGAGCGCCGTCGCTTAGGCCGTCGCTGGGCTCGTGCCGGGATCCTGGACGGAAGCTCGGGCTAGCTGTATTTACTAACAATCAAAACATCGCGCTCGAAGCTCCGTATATATTCCAAGCTGTTGTCGACAACACCCCTCTTCGTGCCATTCGACGACCTCGCCCCGTCTATCTCATCGCCGCCAACTTAGATGGAGAGTTTCATTATATCGGCCACTGTTTTGTAGCGCTGCGTCCTCTACTGCCCCTATCGCCCACTTCTCTTGCAACGGTCACTCATCACAACATACATCCCGAGACTATCGTCTTTAATCAACACACTAAACCGCATAATGGACGCAAAGGTAAGCTCACCCACCCTTTCTGGCCCTTTACCTGAGCAGCTGTTGTTGTCACGTTGTGCGTGCTGCGCGCGGCCGCTGTCTCCCGCTCTGGTTGAGCTGCACGGCACTGTGCTCCTTCCGTGCCACCAGGTGCTAACACATTTTTCCCTACAGCCGCAACGCCCTATGCGGGCTCTCCGCATACGCGATGAGAACGCGCAGCCCCAGTTGCCTGCCGGCAAAACCTTGCACTCCCGCAACAAGTCGACACCAGCATTGTCCACACTAATGCAGGTTGGAGGCATCAAGGCGGCCGCAGCCAAGCGAACCGTCTTTGGTGACGTTAGCAACACTACGCGACAGCCCCTGGCAAAGGATGACACGCAAGTCAATGGCAAGAAGAAGGCGCTTGAGATTCTAAAAGATACCGCCGTGGTCACTGTCAAGGATGTTACAAAGCCTAACGCGCTTTCACGACCAGCGCAGCGTCCTCTGGCAAACATCATCTCCAAGGCGAACACAACCACCGAGACCAATGAGGTCGTGTCCGCGGTCTCCAAGCACATCACCATCGACGCCAGCCAACCTGCGGCCAACATGCGCAAGGTAGTCTCCAAAAAATCTTCCACAGCCGTATTCCAAGAACCCCAATCAAAATCTGTCGAGCCGGTAGTTGCGCCTGCGTCTTCGCGGCAAGCTCTCCCTGCTCAGGCCCAGCCATCTTCATTTCCCAAAGTGGACCGTGCCTCAGCACAGTCCCAAGAGTCCGTGACTATCCCTGAAAAGGAGGACAAGGCCGAGTTGAAGGACGGAGCGCAAGACAAGCACGACTATCTCGATGCTCTCGAAGAGCAGGCGCGCGTCCTTGAAGAAGAGCGCAACGAGGAACTCGCCAAAGCCACCGACCTGACTGGCCATGACCAAGACGAGTACTGGGACGAAGAGGATGATGAGACCGAGACATACTACGAAACAGAAAACTTCACCACCACCGGCCGGTTGCGTGGCGACAACACAACCGGTGGAGTCCACCCCGTCCTTGCGCCGAGAATCACTGCAAAGACACAACGCGAGCTTGAAGCGGCCCGGATATTTGTCGAGGCAAACCGCACCGCTGAAGACATTGAGGATGAGCAGTGGGATACCTCCATGGTGGCTGAGTATGGCGACGAGATCTTCGAGTACATGCACGCTCTCGAAGAGAAGATGAAGCCCAATGCCACATACATGGACCACCAGGCTGAGATCCAGTGGTCGATGCGATCAGTCCTGATGGATTGGCTCGTTCAGGTACACAACCGCTTCACCCTACTACCTGAGACGCTTTTCCTCGCTGTCAACTACGTCGACCGCTTCTTATCGTGCAAAGTTGTCTCACTTGGCAAGCTACAACTGGTTGGCGCCACTGCACTCTTCGTAGCTGCCAAGTACGAGGAGATCAACTGCCCGTCGGTACAAGAGATTGTCTACATGGTCGACGGCGCGTACACGGCCGATGAGGTCCTCAAAGCAGAGCGCTTCATGCTTAGCATGCTTCAATTTGAGCTCGGATGGCCCGGTCCAATGAGCTTCCTTCGCCGCATCAGCAAAGCGGACGACTATGATCTGGAGACTCGTACTCTATCCAAGTACTTCTTAGAGATCACTGTCATGGATGAGCGCTTTGTGGGTTGTGCACCAAGCTTCCTCTCCGCTGGCGCTCACTGCCTTGCCCGCTTCATGCTGAAGAAGGGTGACTGGGTACGTCCACATTTACCATTCTTACCCTTGGTCATACTAACTTCTCTTAGTCGCAAGCACATGTCCACTACTCAGGGTACACACTGAGCCAGCTCCGCAAGCTCATCGCTGTCATCCTAGAGTGCTGCGAGAACCCTCAGAAGCACCATGCTGCTGTGTATGAGAAGTACACAGACAAGCGTTACAAGCGTGCTTCCACCTTTGTCGAGACGGAGATTTCAAAGGGCTTCTCGCTGCCTTTCTTGTCGAGGGACAGCACTGCGAGTCAAACCTGGAGGCGAAAGTGAATACACTTGTCTCCATGTGGTTCTGACTTGACTGCGTTCTAACAAGGATCACAGGGGTCGTGTGACATCGCATCTCATCGAGATGGTCCACCAACACCCATCGGCAAAGGCCACAGCAGTACATGTCCACCGGCCGGCTACGGCCCAGCCGCAGCACCAGCATGGCCACCACCGAAATCTCCTTCATTCTTGCTTATTGTTCTCCGACACACGGCGCTTTGGCGGCTTTTTAGAACAGACTCAACATCAGTCTACTTCGGTCCAACCTTCGTTCGGACATTTGGCGCATGGTGTTTATGGTTATCCGGCCTAAGTCTTTTCCATCGCCGTCGACGGCTCGTTCGACCCTCTCATCCCACACCCTGCCGTTTGCAGCATTCTCCGGTCTCAAAGACGCGTGAAGGAGCGCAACGGATCAACTTCACTTCAACTGTATTTTCTTGCATTGGACAGCGTCTGCGGACCCTATCACGATGAAACGAGGTCATGAACGCTCACCTACCTATTAACTTAATTCTCTAACTCGCGTGGCACGCCGTGATTCGGCGGTCTCGCACTTTTTTTTCTTTCCTTTCTCCTTGGTCACTTCTCATGGTCGGGTTTCGGCGATTGGGCGGGTCTTGGACGCACAGGAGTTTAGTCACGGTATCGCACAATGTGCATGATGGGTTTATTATCTGCGTTTCACGGCGGCACGATGAGCTCGTAATCTGGACGCTTTAGTAGAGTCATGAAAAGCGCTTAATACTTGCATCTTCAAGAACGCTCCTTTTTCCCTTGTAATGAGTGAGACGATCCAACAAACAGCGCGGCCTATAGGGCAACGATTGATGTGGACTTGTGCGGTGTGGAGACTAAGTGTTTGCATTTGTGGGGATCTCTCTAAACGGGGATAACACATGAACCAAGCGGCTTGTTTCGCGTGCTTACACACGAGTTGTATTCGTCCCAAAGCGCAGCCCACCAATCTTCGTCGTCCTGTCTGGTTGTAACTTCCAAGGAATGCACCCAGGTGCTTCCTCCACATGCGGGTATCTCAATCGCGACTGTGTTTTCGGCCATGGCCCTACTTCGGCAGCTGAAGCCGTCCGCCAAGTATGTCTTTGCCCATGCCTGGGGCTCTGCTTCGGCCAGTAATCGTACGGCAACTATCATTTACGAAGTTCCCTCTGCCGGCGCGATGAGGACTACTGAATCGCCTGTGATACTATTAGCTTGGTGTTCGCTTTCAAGCACAGTGTAGTCGGCATACCTCTTACAAACAGCATCTCACTCTGCTTCTTGACAGTCCGTACGCGGGGCTCCTGGTCGTCGTCTTCCTCCTCGGCCATGTATATCGTTTCTTCGACGTCTCCGAGAACAAGGTTACAATGCGAGTCGTATGCCTACGCCTCATCGTCAGTCCACCTTGTTTTGCACACACACACACACACTAGGTAGCTGAGCTGCGCGTAGACTTACATGGAGCCTTCCTTTTAGCTCGCGATCGCCGCGCAGTTTCACAATGACAACTTCGTCAATGCATAGGCGCACAAGATCGAGGGGCTCGTTGGTCTCTTCTTTTTCTTCCATGGCGGGTAATGTGTCGCGGCGATTGGCGATATTCGGAGCTGCGCGAATCGTGTCGCGGTGGACTTTGGCAAGAGTGTATGTCTTGGCAGAAGCGGGGGCTAGTACGCGAATCCGGCAGGCATTGCGTCAGGGCCCAGCCCCATCCAACATTTCCAGGTACACTCACTGCCTGACATCCACTGCCTTTACATCGCCTTGGACATCCACAACACACTACTGAATCGCTCCCTGGTACTTGACAGTCACCATAACTATACCACAACGCACATTGTAGAGCACAAGTCATGGCCAGTGCCCCGGATCCTGCCCCAAAGGATCAACATCCGCTTCTAGCCTCTCGCCCGCCGGTCACGGATCCCATCACATATCTTACCATCATCGAGTACAATCTCTCAAAGGAGAACCTCCCAGTTCTACACCAAGTCCTTCAAGATGCCGAACTCACATCTACAATTGGCTGGGATCTGATCCATCTGTTGCTTCCCATGTTGCCCTTATCGGAAGAATGTTTGCAGGACATTGCTGCCAAGGGCAACCCCAGAGAATGCATTCTCAAGGTGACGGAAGCACTGAGGATACTAGAATTTGAGGAGCCTCGGGAATCCACGGACGACGAGGACGAAAACGACAACAAGCTCAAAGTGCCAGAGGTTGGAGTTGGAGAATCCAGCACAAGTCCTGCTTTCCAAGCAACCATCGTCCCACCACTTGCCGTACTGAAATTTGAAGTACTTTTAAACATACTGGCCACCTTGCATCGACGAGTCAAAACCAAGTACCCAAGTCGCTTCCTCTCTACCAGTCTACAGGCCGTTCTCCTCGCATATAACAGGGCCAATACGCATGTCGAAGACCTTACGCTATCCGCCGTTAAATTCGTTAAAACACTGTCAGGCACTAAGAGGCCACATCTGCCATCAAGAAGGAGTAGCGGCATACTACTACGAACAAACAACAATCAGTCAGAGCCAGACCCAGAAGCGCAGAAGGAAACGCCCAGTAGCGAGGAGACGGAGTTAGTCAATCGCCTATTACAGTCTTTCCTCACGCACATTCTCGAAGACTACGTGCTTTCGTTGACATCCGACGACGACGTACCAGGTCTATCATGGGCGAGCAGACTGATGGAGAAGTATGAGCCAGGACGGATACCCAACAAACCGAACTACCAGAAATATGCGGATCGCTTTGCAAACGACGAGGATTTGACTTCAAGAGTCGCAATACTTGGGCAGATCGTAGCCTTGACAGACGACCTGGGGTTGAAGTACGACAATCTGTTGCGGACAGTAATGGATTCTGAAGATGAGAAGCGAGGTATTCCAGGAACGGAAGATGAGCCACCAGCTACGGCGGCAGACATCCCACTTTCGCGAACAGGTGCCTTGCTACTCATTGCCGCTCAGGATGTTAAACAAGAACTCTATGCATCCGCCAAGCAGGATGTGCCGTCATCAATTTCCATCTTTCCGGAACACGCAACCATACTAAACAACTTTATCGGAACGCTAGGACCTCAGACTGTCGGCATGGAGCCGGAGCCGTTACTTGACGCGGTCCTCACTTTTGGTCTCATTGCGCTTGAAAAGAACAACGTCGGAGAGCCCAAAGATGACGAGTCGTTTGCTCAATACCTACAGACGGTCTCACTAATTTCGGCAAACTCGCCGTCGCCGAGTTTACGAGGCCATGCGCATTATCTCACAACCACCGTCTTGCGCTCCCACCCACACGATCTCGTTCGCCTAACCTTTATCCGCGATACGCTGGAGCATTGTCCCTACGAAAATCTCAAAGCAAGCGCGGTGTCATGGCTAAAGGGCGAGACTCTGGAAGCTAACGGCCCTCGGGTACAGTCGGGAGATGACGAACACGAAGAAACAAACATCTTCGCAACCCCAGTTGCAATATCCACCGTAGCTCCCTACCTATGGCCCGATCTTTCAAAGACGTATGCCGCCAGTGCCAACCTAGAAGATTCTTGGATGCAGTTCCGCCAAGAGCTAGGCTTCTATGTTGCAGCTCTCAACTTCTACTACCTGCTACTTCAGGCTGAACATCTTCACGCTACGTTGGGTATCAAGGATCTAGACAAGAACCACGGTATTCAGTCGCATTACTTGGATGTACTCAAGCAGGGCGCAGCGCGGTTCCAGAAGGAGCTAGCTTCGGGTGGAGGTGCGCTTGTAGTCGAGGGCGAGGAGGCGCTGGAGCAGGCCAAGGCTGATGTTGGGTTGCTGGAAAAGGTTATCGAATGGGTTGAGGGCGGGCTGAAGAAGATGTAGATCTTCTACAATGTGTGACATTCTTATGTTCACCAAGTATCCAGGCCGACAAGACAAGGGCCTTGTTTTTAATGGTGTGATTTTGTGTATGTAATTTTGATGGAGATTATCGAATGAAGTGACTGCAGTTGCGTGACCGCTGGCGGTGAAGTTGCAAACACGGGATTTCAGGGGTTTATGGTTTAGGTATATACGCTTGCGTGCCCATTTCTTTCTTTTCACCGCTCAGTCTTTGGACTACTGCACCTTCGCGCTGTCTCCTAGTATTAGTGGAAACAGGTATAAAAAGAAAAAAAAAGGTGCACAGCCGGTTGTGTTGTGAATACGGAAGTGTGAGGTCAAAACCTCTTGTTATGTAATGGATCTTGTCGACGCCAGATTACCGTTGTCCTTGGATTTTGGTACATAAAAAAACCAGCGATTATGTATTCAATGTCCTTGAGCTATGCAAGATTTGACGGAATGATGTGTATATATAATTCTCTCTTGTGCTACTCTACTTCCTTTCTTCTTTTCTTATCCTCGCTTTCCTCATCTTTTGCATAAAGTCCGCCTCAAAATGGTTTACATGCTGTTCGAAAGAAATCTTAAAATCAAATACGATGTTTTCCTACGCTACTCTGGAGAAAAAAAAATCTTTTTTCTTACACATATTCTTATGTAAAAAAACTGATTTGATTATAAAGATATTCCTAGGACTAACTATCTGGACTACAAATTTTGAAAAAACAGACTTGGATAAAGGAGATGCCATGTCTGCGAACTTTGCAGTATTTGAATATCAAATCTATCAAGAACAAGAAGTATGCTTTCCTTGTCCGAAAGCCATGTAGGTATGTACCGAGAGTGCACCTGGACATGATATAAAAGAGATTCCGGTTTTTCTCAAAACTTGGATTAGACTTTATGTCTGTCGTGTCTGTTAATTGAAAACATTTACTGTAGGTTGCTATGGGCTCTTGACTTTGAGACACATGAAATCATAACGGCGTAAAAAGATCTCTTTTCTTTCTTTCTTTTGGCGGGACTTGTCACGTTGCAAAATCAGGATTGTTCGCTGAAAACCTGCGTGTTTATGACGATGTGCTCGGAGTTGGCGAAGCAAGTTAAATGCTGCTTACCAAGGTTATGATACAGTATATAAATCTTCTTTTTGCCTTTTTTTTCTACTTTCTTTATATACACCCTTTCTGAGTTCCTGTGTTAAAAGTAGTTGCCGACATCATGATGAGGTGTTTTTTAAAATTACAACCAACGAAAAAAAAAAGTTCGGGACGTTGTTGGAGAGGTCGACATCACACGTCCAGACGGAGATGGATTAAAATCCGGGCCAAGGTTCTACCGTTCTCTTGTATGTATATATATGTGTGTGTGCGCGTGTGTACAAGTGTCGCTAGAGACGAAAACAAAATTATCTAAATAAATGACGTCCACCTGTTCATGAGAGATTTCATTGTGCTTGGAACAGTTAAACTACACCATGTACATCATACAAAAGCGCGTTTCTAGGGACAACAGAAACAAAAAATACAAACCAAAGATTACAAATGCGAAACTTGGACTACACACGTGATACAACCTAAGCAAGAGGGATTCCCCGCAATTAGGGTATCATCATCACATCCACGTTCTCCAATACCAAGGTAAAATACAAGATTCCCAAAAGATACTAGACCTACATTTCAATCGTCATCACTCGCCGTTTTTTTTTCGTCTTCTTTCAAAATCCCTGACTATTCATTCCCCCAAATCCCATGCCCCCATACGGCCCATTCTGTGGAACCCATCCGCTAAAGTTGTCTGCTGTCAGATCGTTCCAAAGATACAAGTCGCCATTCTGAAACGCCGACGAAAAGTCTCCCATGTCATGCGTGTATGCTGCTGGATCTTCAAGAGGTTGTTGTGTTGGTGTCGTGGTATCGAGACCCATTCCATTCGTGTTCCATGATGGCTGCGTCGGATACGAATTTGCGAGGCCAAAGTTTGGTATTTGCAGTGCTTGTGGGGGATGGAGTGGTTGTGTGGTGGTGACACGCGATGGGCCGAGTGGAGATGCCGTAGCATGATGTGAATTAGGGCCCGCAAATTTTGGTGTTTGATTGCCAGTAGCGGGATCCCTATCGTTGCCTGTCTTTGTCTTTCTTCGCTTCAGGTCTCTGCCTTCTTTCCGCCACTCTTGGTATTCGTCCCACCAACTCTTCAACTTTTCCTTGAGTAAAAAGTTCCAATGACTTGGGTTCCGGCACTCTTGCGATCCTGCTGCTTCGCTTGTCTTCTTCAGCACAATATCGAGATAGAACTGCACTTTGAGGTTTTGGCTTTCGAATAATTCACCCATCTCCGCGTCGGTTCTGACGGCGTAGTCAGCCTTCAGCAACGTGACCAGAGAGTAGACTGCTCGGACGTAAAGGGCGTTTGGCGATTTTCGTAGTTTGTCCGTTGGGACTGCGATGAAGCTGTCCAGCATAGCGTGCGCTGCACTTATACATTTGGTAGTGGCGTTGATTTGGAGGGCTGATCGCGAGAGGAGGGACTCGGGTTGTACACAGTCGTCGTCCAGCGCGGGTAGCGTAATGTATCTGTTCCTAAACTCGATGACTGATAGAACATGGCATTAGCATCAACAAACATTCCTTTGAGTATAAGACTCACCATCGTAGCGGCCTCCGTCCATGCCAAACTCCCACATGGAAAGCATGTCTGCGTGATATTCCAGTTCAAGGTTGACTAAAAGGTCAATAAAGCACGTGCAAGGAGTTATTTTTTTTTTCAGATAAAACCTACGTGTCATGACATCGTCGGGGACCGACTTCCTCCAATCTTGCATTCGCCGGTCGAAGATGCGGAGAATGATTTGCATCCGCAACTCGGAGAGACTGAAACTAGTACTTGCATCGTCGAAACCAAATGCAGTATTAGCTTCATCCGCTATCCGTTGCAGTTTTAGCCATGCAAGGATCCTTTTATCATCCAAGAGCTTCGACTTTTCTAGAATGTTGGAACATTCTTCCATCCAGCTGTTGAAGAGCAGGATATTAGGTCGCTTCAGTCTCATGGAGAAGCCGGCGCTGATGATGTACAGCAGCAGGATAGTGCGACAGTGCTCAAGTAGTTCCTCTGGTGAGGAGATTTTGTGTAGTGTTCTAATCGCACGTTTGGGTAATTGTTCGTGGGTTCTGGGTTTGGATGTCAAGCCTAGCTCGAGCGCCATTGACGCCGCCATGTTAACCCACTGATAGATCTGAAGTTGGCCAGGCGTCTTGGAAGGCGAATAGTAGGAAACAGTAACAATCAGCGCCTGGATGGCTTGGACCGACTTTTCGCCCTTTATGAATGCAGACCGGGCATACAAGAGGACGGTCTCTTCGTGGAGTCTGTCTGACAAAGCAGAACCTTTTGACTGAGCAGCTGCGGCCATGATTGCGTGGAAGAGTGCCGGCTTGCTCGACCGAAGGTCAAGGACATCCCAGTGTTTGGGTATGGTGATGCCCGGGCAGGCAGCAACGAGCTCGTTGCGCCAAATACTCAAAAGCTCACGTGCCATGTCTTCAGAGATGACATTACGATCGATTATATCATGTTCCGAAGACCCAAAAAAGTCGGTTGGCGCGGCCGAGATGGCGGCATCCCCCGTCGATGCTTTGCTGACGGGTGGGGCGAAAGCAGGAAACGTCGACGTCGCTGTTGTGGCAACCGACTGACTTTGGAGGCTGGGGGTTCTGCCCTTGTCTCTCGCATGTGCTTGGTCGTCGGATTCGTCTTCAGATTCATGTTCGCTGACGTCATTGGGCGATTGTGTGTTTGTTTTCAACAGACTGCGCATCTGCTGTATTTCCTTCTCCAATTCCGTCACTCGCACGTCTGTTCTCTTTCGTTGTCTCCTCTTGGCGGGCGGCGCAAAAACGCAAGCACGGTTGGCCTTGGCGCATCGTTGACACTGCGACGAGCTCGTGTCGGAGTTCATAAGACAGCGAACTTTGGAGATGCGACATGCCTCACAAGCGCGATTCAAGGGCTGGTCCTGTGGTTTCTTCGGTAGCTCATAGTCTGGGCTGTTGACAAGCTGGTCTGACAAGTTCCATCGCGCGCCGGGTCTGTCGCTGCCCTCATTCGTCTGGCCTGTCATGCTGTTGCTCCAGCGTCCCCGTAACGGCAGCGTCGTGGCTAAGGTTGGGGGGCACAGTCTGTGGGATAGCGTATGGAATGTAGATGGCCATGCATAACGTCTCTGATTGTTCCTCGCTCTTGCTAACTGTGCAATTCCATGTTTGTCATCAAGGCGTCCGGCTAGCGCAAAGACGGAAGCGTATATCGGGACCAGCCCTGCGACGTGTCCGGGTTCAGGGTTGAGGATTTTGCGAAGACAACAAGAACAGCGCCCAGCTAAGCGCCGATAGGTAGGAGGAAGAAGAAGAAGACGTCGACGTACGAAGACTGATGCCTGGGCCAAGAGATGCCGACGGGACGGAGTTCAAGTCGTAACGCCAATACCGATTTGGAGGTTAAATGGGCTTAACGGGGCAAAGTCCCCATGCCTAAAGCCCGGCCGGTGCGACGCATGTCTGCTCCGGCCCAGGCCATTAGGGGTGCTTCCGTGCATCATCTGCGACGTCCATGTTCTCAATATAGCAACCATGGTTGGATGTTTGCCGACAAGGCTTGGAGCCATGGCATATCTAGGCTGGCAGAGATTGTGCGAACCGGCGTTGCGGAAACATGCCGCGCCCCAGCCACACCAATCAAACCATGGGTGCACGCATACGTACGTGTACGCGCAAAACAATCGCTTCGAGTCGTGTATTTTCGTATTTGCATGTGAAGGCATCCGAAGGCCAAGAGCCCCATGCGTCTTCTCCGAAACATGTGATAAAGTCACCAAAGCACACTATAGCATTGGCAGTGAAATGCTAGTGCCCCCGTAAGGCGCCCTGTAGTTTGCCGTCGGCAAAACCACTTGTCACCACCGTAGGGCGTGTCTGCAAGCAGATGGACTAAATGTGTGGAAACCCATCACCTCGTACTGAACATGTCTTCTTCACTTCACATTGCAATTTTTGTAGTTGGGTGGAATATGTATTAATTCGTGTCCAACAGCTAAAAAGGCTCCTTACATCTATTCATAACGTTCGTGTTACGAGAAAAGCGGAACGAACGAACCCCAACAAACATTACAGAACCATGTTCAAAACTAGCAAAGCCAGAACCAGAACTTCTCAAGAGCGTTGCGCGGGATTTGCTCGGGCCAAACCTCGGCGTCGAGCGCGGCCTTTCCACTCCAGATGTCAGCCTCAGCCGGGTTGACCTGCTTGGTGCGCTTGAAAACCTTCCAGAAGATGAAGAGGAGGGCGAAGATGGCGATACCAATGTAGGCGGTGAAGAAGTCAGTCAACTCGTCCGGCCCCCAGTTCTTCTTGGTAAACACCTTGAAACCGTTGAACAAGATGATGAGAGCAAAGTAGACAAACGCGGCCCAGGCAGTGTATGGCTGCCATCTGCTCCGGAAGATCAGGCTGTTGCGGTCGACATTCTGAGCGATTTGAGCCTTGCGGAAGCAGACATAGGTGTAGCAAATGGAGCACCAGGTGAAGAGCGAGGCAATGGTGACCAAGTTCTGGAACCACGCAAACACCTTGCTAGCACCACTGCTGACGCTCATGTACGTGAGCAATGAAACGGACGCTGTTACTGCAACGCAGTAGACCGGAACACCCTGCTTGTTGCACTTGAGGAGAAACTGGGGAGCCTGTCGGTTCTGCGCAATGCCGAACAGGTAACGCGAGCCAGTGTACAAGAAGGCGTTGCCGGACGACGTTGCCGAGGTCAAGATGACGGCGTTGATGATGTGGGGCAGCACGGGGATACCGGCGTTCTTCATCGCAATCACCCACGGAGACTTCTGGGCACCCTTGGCGCCATCAGCAGTAAGCTGGGGGTCGTTGGAGCTGATGGTAGTTCCGATGACGAACGAACCGAGGACGTAGAAGAAGAGGATACGCCAGAAGACACGCTTGACAGCCTTGGGGATGTTCTTGCGCGGGTTGGCCGCCTCACCGGCCGCAACTGCGACCATCTCAACACCACCGTACGAGAAAGCTGCGTTGACGAGTGTGGACCAGAGACCAGTGAATCGTCCAGTGTTGCCCGTGCCAACGTATTCCTTCATCGCGCCTTCCTTCCAGTACCGGAACCCACGCCTGTCCTTGTCAGGAGCACCGCCCAGCATGATGACCAAACCGGCAATCAAGAGACCTAGAATCGTGATGATCTTGATGGAAGCGAATATGAACTCGGCTTCTCCGTAGATGGACACGGCGAAGATGTTCAGGCCGATGATGATGAGGATGATGATGGTAATCCATATGGCAGGGTTGTATCTGCAGACTCGGGTCAGTACACCATCTTACCATGTTCTCGAGTAGGCTTTGCTTACTTTTCTTCGGTATCCCAGAAGTTGATTAGAAGAGCAGCAGCAGAGATTTCGGCACAGAGTGTGATGGAACTGTTGTACCAGTTGTTCCAACCGACGGCAAAACCAAGAGCAGGATCGGCGTAACGAGCAGAGTACTGGGGAATGGCACCGGGAAGAGGAAGCCATGTAGCCATCTCTCCAAGACACTGCATCATACCGAAGACTGCAACACCAGTGATGGTGTAACCAAGGAGGACAGAGACCGGGCCAGCGTTGGCAAAGGCACCACCGATACCCAGAAAGAGACCGGTGCCGATGGTTCCTCCAAGGGCGATGAACTGGATGTGACGAGACTTGAGACCTCGCTGCACGTATCCATATTCCTCGGCTTGCTGGGCGGATCCGTAGAGACCGGCAGCCTCAGCAATGGCATTGTCCTTGGAGTCGTGGACATCTCCAACACCGTGGTCAGAGGGTGAGTCGCCGGCGACAGCGAATTGCTGCTTCTCATGGTCGTTGACCTGCATGATGGGGTCTCCGTGTGCCTTGTGGGCGGTGACAAACAGGGATGAGTGCGTAGCAGCACGACAAGCACAAAGGTGCGAAGGAGAGGACAAAAGCTGACTGTCTTAGCAGGCGGCCAGAAGAGAGTACCAGGATCGTCTTTATATTAACAGCTCCGCGACGGTATTCCAGCCATTTCGAGTGCATATCATCTCAGCACCCCGGCCCGCCGAGCACAACAGCAGGGCATGGGCTAGACTCTAGCGGCAAACGACAGGCTGCAGACTAGTTGGGGCGTAGCTCTGGCGGGCTGGAGTGTTACTGGTGAGAGGTGTACCGACTAGCGAATAAAAGGGCCCCAAGGACAGCGGCGATGCCGTTCCCAGACGCTATGTGGCCATGAACTGCCTAAACTTCACCCAGGGTGCATGATAAGGGTGAGGCCATGCGACTGGGGGTAGCCAAGTGATGACCACAACTGCGGCACATCGTTGCAGTCGCCGCTCCGTCAAGCCGCCGTGGGATGCTGCTGCTTTCTCACCAAAAGCCGCATGCCGCGGGACCATGTTGGAGAAGCCAGTTCACTGTCTGGTGAGGTGGCGCTGACGCCGACGCCGCGCAGACTGCGTTTGGACCCCCCCGGGATTTCCCCAGTCCCCCCCCAGCCTTGTTGTTGCAATCGCTTTCATCCGGGTGGCATGTCACTTGAGCAGCACGCGACAGGGAGATACGGGGCGTTGGGCGTTCCAACTCGCTTAAGGTGAGATTTGGCATTGGAGACAAGCCTCAATAGCGCTCAAGCAAGCAGCTATCGAGCCTTTTGGCGCGTGCGCTAAGCAGTCTGGGCAGGTGGATCATGCTTAACAGCCCATGATACCGCATGCCACTATCGCTGGCTGACGACCTGTCGGAGTAGGTCCAAATCAGGAGTGTTTCTAGAACGCCTGGCGCAGGCATATCCCGACAAAGCGCCGCTCGCGGAAGCTCGCGCGAACCATTATCGTGACTTTGCCCTCCAGACATTGCGAGCAAAGGCCCGTCTAGCATGCATTCCACATGTAGCAAATGCAGCAGCCAACGGACCAAGGGCCACATGTGGGTGAGCAAGTGTAACATTGTCCCGGTAGTATCCTGGACACGCACGCCAAGTGAGTATCGCCACACACTGCGGCGACCCAACGAGGTGCAGCTTACAGGCCTACACACCTGCAGATGATCACCGGTAGCTCGTACTCATGTCAAAACGCAGCTTGCGCGGAGCGAATGGGGAGTCCAAGATGCAAGGGGGGAAGCGTGGGTGAGCCGAGCGTTGTTGGCTGGATAGCCCGGTCTCCAAGGTGCTTGCGTCTGGTAGCTTGGGCTTGCGAGCCTATCCGTCAATCGGCTACCAAAGTCACCACATGTGTAATAATAACGACAAAAAGCCAATCACGCTTTCCCCCCTCGCCTGGTGGTGTAGCAGTCTGGAGCGAGCTGGGACCATAGCCCGTCGCCTTGTAATGCGAAATCGCGGATTTCTTGTCATGTTTGTTTGGCGGTGTGAGAGTCGCCGTACCGCTTACATGACGTTGCCCGCCATCAACCAGCGCCCTGTCCCTTACCAGTATCTCGGGCAAAGACCGCGCGGTCCGCACTTGTGCGCCGAGCTTGGGTTGCGGGGTGCTATCCAAGCTGCCGCATGGCCAGCTCACATACCATGTACATACCGATATCTGACCGATGGAGCGATTCCCGTCTGATGGTTACCAACTAGACGGTCCTACTCTCCAACCATTGCGCCACACACACACAAGTCCAAGACCTGGCAAATCTCCAAACTGGGAAAGTTCAGGTCTGGTGCGGGCAGCAGATCCCCAAGCTGAATTCCATCGACATTTGTATACACACATACTATCAAAACCCCAACGCGCTTCCCTTTGCACCATACTGGCCAAGCTTGCCATTTCTCGAGTCCATTCATATTATCCTGGTAGTACTCATGCTTTTCAAGTGACGCAAGATGAACTGCTCACACCCCTAGACGTTCCCGCATGTGCATAGGCTGTATGACAGCACGCCGTTTTTCCCACATCTTCGGATCGCCTAGTCAGGGGAACTTGTTGTGATGGATATCCAGGACACCCTGTCTCCATTGGCTGCTGAGCTGTGTACAGTGTATGAGCTGTGTAGGCTTGCAGCCACCCAGCTCCAAGCGCGCTTTAGCCAGGACCAATCTTCGGCATGTCATGGTGCTCGCTCAAGCCGCTAAGGTATTTGTTCAGCTCCTCCACCTTCTCCTTGTGTGTTTTGACGCCCTCCTTCCTCATCCTCTCCTCCAGCCTCTTCCGTCGCATTTCATCGTACCGTTTCTCGGCTTCAGTCTTGTGTCTGCCACCACCCTCTTTTATCGATCGCTCCGCGGACTCGGGTGATAGCGAGCGACCTGGCGTGCCTGATTGTGATTTGGACGCGTCCTTGTCTGGTGAAGGTCGTTTCGCGACGTCGGCAGAAGCTTCCTCGTCGGCTTTGGTCGTATCCGCTGCGGGCCTGATCTTCTTTTTCTTCTTCTTCTTGTCGACCCCGACGCCTTTGAGCTTCAGCGCGCCACCTGCCGCCGCTGTGTAGTCGGAGGACGGCATCGTGTTGGTGTGCCGGTGTGACTGTGGGGTTGGTCTTGCATGATTGAGCGCGTGAACATCGGCTAACGGGTCCGCACGTGACGTGATTAAAGTGGAACATTGACCTTTCTAGTAGCAACTGCCAAACATCATTTCGACCTTGGGACCTTTGCCATTCTACCCAAAAGTCTCTCCACTCAGCCCCAGGTGCTCGCTGGACATCTCTTTGCGGTCAAATGCAAGCAAATTACTGGCCCACTATACGGCTGCAACATGGATTCCTCCGTCTGACGGTTGATGCGTTGCAATACAGCCTATCTCGCAGGTTCTTCGGCTGTTACTATTTAACCGCATTGCGCCGAAAGAGTCGGCACGTCTTCAAGCACGGTGATGCGTATCTTAATCTCGACGACGACTATCATTCCAAAACATCACAAGGACCGAACCCCTGACGTATACTGCTCCGAGCTCCAAAAGTACCCACACATGACAGATATACTAATACCAGAGATTGCGAGAGCATGTTACTTATCGTATTCGATAGCGCGATAGGCGTTGTTGTTAATTCGTATCCTGTGGGCCGCCGTAAACGCTGGGATGACATCAGATACGTATTAGCTTTGCATTGCCCATGTCGATATGGAAACGGGAGGCCAGAGCGTGAAAATTTTATACGAACATTATTGTGAGAACTGTTGAGCCCTACGTGGTTCGACAACAAGGACAAGAGACTTCCACCAAGCCAGCCAACGCCAGGACACCATGTTGAAATCTCTCCTGGCGCAGAAGACTATCCAACCCATATCGAACAAGAAAAACATCATGAAAGATTCCGCCCCATGTACCCTACTGACCCAATCCATCCCTTCCTTTTTTGAAGTCGCACAGAGAAGATGAGTCTCAAAAGTCACACGACTGTGCAAGTAAGTCTGCCAACTCTTCCAAAGCATCCTGATCCTCTTCCGTAAATCCGTTGAGTTCCGCACAATCGATGTCAATAATCGCCACCACCTACACTCATTAGCAACCATGATCTGTCTACTCCCAATTTTCCAGACACACAACAAACATCTCCTCCCAAAAAAAAGACTCCGCTAGACTTACTTTCCCACCCTGCACAACAGGAACAACAATCTCACTCCTACTCTTCCCATCACACGCAATATGCCCTGGAAACTTGTCTACATCCTCGATAACCTGCGTCTTTGCCTCCTTCGCCGCAGTCCCACATACGCCGCGCCCAAACGCAATGCTCTGACAAGCCACCTGTCCCTGGAACGGGCCTAGTAGAAGCCGCGATGCTTTAGTAGGGTCGGTGAAGTAGAAACCAGCCCAGTTGACAGACGAGGATGGAGAAGGAAGGGAGTGGTATGCGTGCCAGAGGAGAGATGCTGTATTTGAGAAGTTACTGTTGTATGTCTTGTTAGATGTAGACGATGAAGACAGAAAAAAACGGTCGCATGAATTCTTTGCGTCGCCATGGGGAGCGCGAGTTTGGATAGCGTAGGTAAAGATGGATGGCTTACCAGACCTGTTGAATACGTGTTAGTATACACAAAAGCTCAAAAGAAAAAAAAGATACATGTACACATTCTTCCCACCAACCCTAGCAAATGATTGTTCTTCTTACCCAATTCCTCTGTCCATCGAACAGCGATCTCGCTTGCTCGAGAACCTGCGCATAAACCTCCTTTTTACTCATGCCCGATGCGAAACTCGAAGAATCCGCGTGCACCTATTGCCCACACCAGTCAGAGTCGATCAATCAAACCGGGTCCCATCTGTGGCAACCCAACACGCAGCCAACATACCATTTCGAAGAGAAAAAAAAAAAAAGAGAGACTCCAGAAATATTCACTGTATTTTTCTTTCCTCAGTTGCTCTTGTTGTTCCACACAACTTTCCCCGGCTGTCTTCCGCGCTCGCCGATGCTTACCGGTCACAAATCAGATTTGCGAGTCGCACACGGAAAGAATTTTTTTGTTTGTTTTACAAATGCCGACTAAGAAAACTATATCGATACCAGTGACAGCAATCGCGGAAGAAGAAAGAAAAAACAAGCTGGTTTTCTACAGGCCGAGAATTATGTAGATTTGCAAACCGTATAAAGGCGGTTTGTGTGACTCCTTCTCCCGACACGCAAAAATACCCATGTTCCGTCACCCCTCAAAAAAGGCTACTGAAGAATGGCGTCATCCACTAGTTTTCCATACTCTTACAAATGCTTCAACTCATTAATAAACCTCTTTGGTTTTTTAAGCCACCAGAAAGAGAGAAAAAAAAATTACCCTGTAGAAAGAGTATACTCCTCTAGTTTACAAATCAAGCATCGCGTACATGGAATAGATTGAATTTCTATACAACAACTAGTTACAACAAAGGTAGAGAGGAACAAAGCAAATGTTAATCTTTCGTTTCCTCCCCCCTCCCCCCTTTTTTTCTCTCTCTCTTCTTCTTACGTACTGTTATGCAAGCAAAGACGACAAACAACCCAAACCATGGACCACACAATTAATCCACTTTGGATGTTTGGTAGAGATTAGTGTGCGCGTGCAGACGCTTTGTACAAACAACTCAAAAGTGTATATATACCTTTTACCACTCTATTAAGCTTCATGAACCAAATTGGCCGGTTGGCGCAATGGTAGCGCGTGGCCCTCCTAAGGCCAAGGTTGCGCGTTCGAGTCGCGTGCTGGTCGTCGTCCATAGGACGGACTTTCAACGAATGGAATTCATTGAAAGTTTATGCTATCACACCCATCTTAGTGTTCATCCAGTCTCTAGAGACTTTTCTTTTTTTTCCCGTCAACCAAACTACTTCTTCTTTCTTCTTTCTCTTAGTCATTGCCCAAGCAAAGCAAGCTCTTGGGTTGGTCTGGCAACCAAACGAACATCACAATCGTCAAGCAAACAATCAAACAGCACAGGTATTGAAGCGTGTAAAACAAAGTCGTTGTTTTTTTGGTAGCTAGTTGGGAAGTAATAAGTTCAAACTAATAATGCTTTCGTCATTAACTCATACACGTCATGAACATATCCGCAGGCCAAGATTACCGCGCGAAAAGGGACAAGACAGGAGTCAACCAATGGACAAGAAACAGTGACTGGTGAAAAAAAAGGAGACAGTGGGAAAAAAGAACAAGAGACATTAGCACCCATGCGCCCCCTGGAGACTCCAAAATAACCTTAACCCAACACCGATATGCACACTTTGGTGATCCAAATAAAACGCCAGCCCACAGACATATGTAGCGTCGAGCCCACAGGGCATGTTGATCGACTAGATAATTGGCTGAGAAGAAAACGAACCAACGGTCATGGAGCATGTCGTGCTCCAAGGCGCCATGCTAAAACTCCAGAATTAAGATGGTAGGTCAGATCCGGACTCATTTGCTCATGACTTTGTGCTGCGAGAGATTGCATTGCCAACGCTGCCAACGCGGCCGCTGGTCTTTCGCACACCAGACTTGCCGTCTGTGCTTCGTCGTGCAGGGCTCGAGCGGATCTTGCTCATGCTAATGCTGCCATTTCCGCTCTTCTCTTTGGGTGTCTTTGGCCTGCCGGTTGGCGCAGTGTTCTCAAGGTCGCTCTCCTCGCCAAAGCCAAAAGAGGTATGTGTTACCGAGGTTTGGACGACGGATGTGGTGCTGAAAGCACGACGCTGCTTCTCTTTGTGGGTTGGTGACCGTGCTGGTGAGCGTGATGATGTTCGTCGCGCAATCTGACGGAGGTGGAATTCCTCGTCTGACTCGCCATCGAAGCGAGTGATGTCTGCCCTGACCTCGGTGTGCGATTTTGTAAAGGGTTCGTTCTCGTCGATGCGCTGAGGCGATTGCCGTACGGTGCCGTAAAGCTTGCTAGTCTTCCGCGGCTGCCCTGGTGTCGGCGCAGGCAGGTTATCCTCTAGCACGCCAATGTGCCCTGAATTGCTTCGCTCGTTCGACTCAATCTCGCCGAGCGCCGAGCGCTTCTGCGACCCGTTGGGTGGGGTGAAGGTTTGCCCGTTGCTAGCAAGGCGCTGCTTGTGTGGTGACTTTGTGGGCGTCGATGGCATCATCTGTGCGTACTTGGCCTTCATGGTGTCCTCGTACCACCACTCACGGAATGTGCCCTGGTTAAGGTGGAGCCAGTGCTGTTGAGGCCCAACAACCATTCCTGGGCGCATGAAGCGCATGTAGGCGATGATCTCGTTGGCGGTGAAGCCGTGCTTGTAGATCAGGTAGGCTCCAATGAGGCAGCCAGTTCGCCCCAGTCCAGCCTTGCAGTGAACGGCAATGCCGCGCTTCTGCACGGTAATCATCTCATGCGCAAGGTTGACAAACTTGCGAACAAGCGACAGAGGTGGGCAGGTTCCGTCATCGAAGATCATGTTCAAGTGCTGGATGCCGAGCTTGGTGAAGTACGAGGACGAGTACAGTTCCGAGTTTAATCGGACCACCAGGCCGACGTTGCGCGCGACAAAGTGAGAGAGGACATTCTTGAAGGGACCGGGGAGTGCAGATCGTTGGATTTCGGCAATGTTGGATGGAAGTGTCGCGTACAAGGGCGAGGAAGCCGGGATCTCGTTTGTGGGTTGTTGCTGGGGTGAGGCAAAGGCGAGAAAGTCGGGAGTGACCCAGTTGAAGTCACCCATGTCAACGCGCTCAAACTTCTCGTACCTGGGTATGTTAGTGGTGTTTTGGTGAAGGCGATGCGGCGGACCTACTCCTCCAGACTGAAGTCCTTGAGACCACAAAGGCCCTCCTCCTTGGCCTTCCAGACACCGTAGATGACATCCTGGATGTTCAGCACGTAGTCGGCCTGGCTGTAGCCGGCGTCGCGAAAAGGCATGCAAGGCGGGTCCATCTGGGCAATGGGCGCCAGGGCCAAGTGCGGTGGCCATGACTGGATGAGCACCATGTAGCATGCCAGGATACAGGCAGAGTTGGCGCGACCTAGGCATGTTAATGTCGGCACCCGAGCGGACAGGGCGGAGTGTTCTTACTCCTCGAGTCGGCACCGCTCCAGAAGACTACTGGGCGGTCCTCGTTTGCGGGGTCTCCCAACACCTCGTGCAGCTGCACGGCGAACCGGTAGAGGTGGCCAATGTGAAGTGGGCCAAAGTCGCCATGGAAGGCATTGTAGAGCAGCGTCTTGTCGATGCTGAAGTAGACGGGGGGGTGCGCCTTGTGGGCTGCAGCAGTAGGGCCTCCGTGCGCCCGCGACGACCGCTTGGACGGCGACTGGGTCTGCTTGGGGTACGGGAAGGGCGTCGAGGCATCAGGCGCATATGTGTAGGATGCGAGATAGAGCCTGTCTTGGATGTACTAATTCGCGCATGCATCAGAAGGGGTGCTCGGGGGCGCGCATTGTTTTGGCATTTGTTGTGATGCTCACCTCGATGACCTGGCCGTAGCTGGTCGTGGATGCGCGGGGCATCTTGGCTACTCGCTCGCGCGGTGAAGACATGGAGAAGAGGAAGAGGAGGAAGAGGAAGAAGGTGCGACTCTCGGAATGCGTGTCTCAGCGGAGGAAAGGTCGACCGACAGGTGCGATGATGGCCGTGGTGGGACGGGTGTGGAGGCGTGACTTGGGACTGGGGATGCAGGCAGCGGATGGCGGCAGCGCAGGGCAATTGAGGAGAGGCGGTCGGTCTGGAGCTGTGGGCGTGGATGCCGTCTGCGTCTCCTGCTGCGCTCTTTGGAAACAATAGCTGTAAAGATGTGTGACCGGCGGATGGCTGGAGGTTTAAGCAAATGTCCATGTTGTTGTTGTTTACAACCGCGCACGGACGCAGCCACTAGCTCCGCTCCACGGTTTCGGGATGTCCGCAGTGGCCACAACAACAACTCTAGACATCCTGGCCCGAGCGCAATCAAAACACGGCACGACGTGAGCCTCTCCCTGCTCAACACCCGCCGCATGGCTCGTCATGTGCGCATGCACGCGCGGCTGCATCTTGTCGCTTCATGGCTCTCCCACGCGCAGAATTGTGACTGATGCCGTCTCTTAGGAAACGTCCCTGTGTCTTTGACTGCTCCCTGTAGCTGTCCAGCTGCATGACCTCATAGGGTCCAGACGAATACTAGCTACTTGGCCTCCTGCTGGCTGCTGGCTGCTGGCATCTCGATTGATGCAGTAATCGTAGACAGTTTGCACCACTACGCTAGAGCCTGCTCACATCGCCATCGTGCTCACCGCATGCAGCCGTGCAGCCGCTATTGCGTCTGTCGTGCCACCTGGTTAGCCTTGCCAACACAGCCGTTGCGTAGGGGAGACGTACCTATATCCACCCCCGACTCTTAATCACAATCTCGGAAGTGGCCATGATACGGCGAGGCAGGACAGAGGGATGGCTCAAGCAGCCCGTCGACGCCTTGCCTACATGGGCGACTTTCCACGGCGTCCAGTTCAATGGCGTCCAGGTCGGTCCGTTACCAGGCTATGAAGACAGAGGATCGACCGTCATCGCCAGCCAAGCGCTCCAAGCTGGCAGTGCTGACCCTCTCCTGGTTGTGCCCAAGGAGTTGATCATCTCTCTCCGAAGCATAGAGCTTATTGCAAAGGCGGACCATCATCTGCACGAGCTCCTCGATGCTCTGGCCGACTTTGGAAGGGTGTGACAGACCTCCACGGTGTTGAAGCCCCGACAGTGAGACTGACAAGTCGCAGACAACAAGAGGTGCCCTGCTCACGTTCCTACTGTTCCAAGCAACCATCTGCTGTCCAGACACCAAGGACATTGGTGTGTTGAACCCTCTTACCGAATATGTCAAGTTCCTCCCAGACGAGCTGCTCCCCACCTTCTGGACTGAGGAGGAACTCGAACTTCTCGTGGGAACTACGCTCAAGCCTGCTGTTGGCGCTAAACTCAATGGTCTACTGCGCGAGTTCGAGAAGCTGCGGACCGCGACCGAGTCTATCCCTTGGTGTGCCAAGTACTGGTGGAACGAAGACAGCGGCATGCTAACTTTCGATGACTGGATGCGTGTGGATGCCATGTATAGATCTAGAGCACTAGAGTTCCCAGGCATCGGCGACTGCATGGTGCCGTGCGTCGACATGGCGAACCACGCATCGGGCGATGCCACAGCCGCGTTGTACGAGACTGATGGCGACGGGAACGCTTTGCTTTTGCTTCGACAAGGCAAAAACATTGCGCAAGGCGGGGAAATCACCATCACGTACGTCATCATTCGCAAAGGCAGTGCCTCCCCCTAACAGACGTAGATACGGCGATGACAAGGGAGCATGTGAGAACATCTTCTCGTATGGCTTCCTCGAAGAAGCTATGACGACTGCCAAAGTCATGTTCTTGGACCTTGACATTCCAGACGATGACCCACTAAGGCCAGCGAAGATGTATGTTTCAACCGCGGCACCGGGGTTCCGCCTCTTTGAGCAAAACGGCACCGTAGCATGGGAAAGTGACCATGTATGGCTTGTCGTAGTAAACGAGGAAGACGGTCTAGACTTCAAGATCCGGCAAACGATGGATGGCAAGAGAGAGATCCAATCTTTCTGGAAAGAGCGGGAGCTAGACACTGTCAAGTTACGCGAACAGCTCGAAGAGGACCCGTCATGGGATGTTTTCCAGCTACGCGCGACCGTACTGTTGCAGAATCGCGTTGACGCGCAGATGGAGACACTCAAGGGATCGTCGGACACTAAGCGTGAAGCTACTGTGCGGGAGGTGCCGTGGACATTGGCGGAGCGACTCCGGAGCCTGGAGCTAGATATGCTAGAGCGAGCTCTATCTACACTTGACAGCCAGGTAAGTGTTGTCATTCCCCATACCCCACACTACAAGTCCTCGGGGGCAACAGCGTGTCATATGTCGGGCTGCCTTGGGTAGAATGATGCGTCCCCGACCAAACGTCTTTGCTAGCTCATGTGGTGTCGCATCAAGACCGGCAACGCGCCTGGCAAGCCCGGTGTTTAAACTTCTGTCCCTGGATGTGATCCGCGGAGCCATACATGATTCGTGTTAACCGTGGGCACAGAAAGCTAAACTCCTGGATTCAGAGGCCGTTATACACTATCTCGGCTTAGATGCAGGAGTAGAAGACGAAGAAGACGACTTTTGTTGAACGGCTGGGGATGCCCACAATTGGTGCACGTGGATGGGTCCACGGCTCGAGCTCATATATAATGTCGTGTAACATTTGTACGGTAATCTATCTTGGTTCCCACGCGACCATGAGGATGCATGCAATCGCCTCAAAACAGCAAGGGCCAGGAACACGACAGGAAGCTCGTTTCGTCCGTGGAAGATGAATGGAAGCATTGCCAGTCAGCCATTCATTTCATCGCATGCACATACAACTATGGTTATTCTAGAATACGGAAAGTCCCGCCGAAGTTCGGCGTGTATATGTGGGCTACTGCAACTGCCGTATAATACTGCAAATTTGACAGATGATGCTTGCGGTGACTCTAAATGAAGCGTGTGGCACAGCACCAGACGGCTCGCGTGGCCGCCATCCCGAAACCACAACCGTTGTCGAGGGTGTCCAACACGCCTTACATGGAGCCGTGTACACAGCATCTCTCTCGACAGGAATTGCTCATGTGCGAAGAGGTTCTTCATCAGGCCTAGGAGAATACCCCGCGACAATGTTTGGGGGCTGAGGTGCGATGAGCGGGTTCCCGCCTTGTCCGTCCGTCACTGATCCGCCCCCAGTCGGTATGAGCAGCCCGTATCCTCGCAATGACGGCAAAGAAGGTGGTCCCCTGGAAAAGCAGGGCCAGGCAGAGTTGGACTAGACACTACCTAGGCCATGATCTGGCTAGATGTCAGGGAAACAACCAGCACATGTGGCGTGTAGAGTGTAGAGTGCATTGATCAGACGGGCGGCAAAAAAGGTCCAACTTTTTTCCTTCCCCTTCTCTCTTCTCTCTCTCTCTCGCTAAACGAGCGGCTGACTGCCGTACGGAAACGCTTACTGTAAAGACACGACTGGTTGACTCACTCAGGCAGGTGGTGCAATGACAGCGCTCGGACCGGCATCTCCAATCGTACCATGCCCAGCGTCTTCCGTCTTCTCTGTCCTTTGCCGCTGAAGCCACCAAACCCCGCAAGACGTTTGCAGCCTGCGCGCCATTCGGAGGTGCTGGTAGACGCGGAAGAAGACGGTCGTAATTCTGACGACTAGGGCAATTCCTCGACGCCGATGGGAGCAGGGTCGGCATTTAAGGTTTAGCGGCCAATAGTAGGCGGAGAGGTTGTCGGCGAGGATCATGCTCCTCGTTTCTTCCCATCCATGATGGGATGGCGTCTTTCCGCCCCGCAGCCACCTGCACCCACAAATTTCCCCAGAGAAAGACTAGGCCAGGGTCGCAGCTGGCAGCTTACCGGTACATCTGCCAGGCCGTCCCCGATTCTTCCGCCTGTTCTCCTTGCCCTTGTGGATCGCATGCACTCTCGCTCCGTTGACTTTGGTTGCCAACTGCTAATACTGTTACCACTGCGACGACGATACGCGCGTGCCGGAGAAACGAGGCCCAACTTGAACGACCATACGACCACACTACCATACCACCATCGATACTCGAGTACCGGAGCAGCGGATGACAGAACGTGACACGACTGATCAGTGACCGCCCGCTGGGCCCCAGAACGAATAGTACGACTGCATCGCCGCCCCATACCTAACAGTCGCCACCATGCCTGGAATCTTGCCCATGAAAGTGATCAAAGTCGGCTCAAGCTGCCAGAGTCGCATCGCCCAGGCCTGTGACCGCTGCCGCTCAAAAAAGATACGATGCGACGGCATCCGCCCCAGCTGCACGCAATGCACAAACGTCGGATTCGAGTGCAAGACGAGCGACAAGCTCAGCCGTCGCGCCTTCCCCAGAGGGTATACCGAATCGTTGGAGGAGCGTGTGCGCGTCCTCGAGGCAGAGGTCCGCGAACTAAAGGAACTGCTCGACGAAAAGGACGAGAAGATTGACATGCTATCGCGCATCCATTCGCATTCCCCATCCGCGCCTTCTGCTGCAACCCGACCATCAACACACTCACCTGCTTCCAACCACAATCGGGAGGCATCGCAAGACAAGGACGAAACATTCAAAGTGCAGCAGGCACCGCACCTGCTCGATGATCTGAACAATGATTCTTTCTTCGTAGGCAACTCGAGTGGGCGAACACTTGTTGGTACTGTCTTCCTAATGACCTTACATCCCATCCTCATCCCAAATCATCTAACAATTCCCAGAGGCCTTCAAACAAAAAGCCCAAGAGACAGGCAGACTGTCTACTGATATCAATTCGAGTGCCTTCTTCGGCGCAGGCGCGAAACCAACTCCCACTCATCCTCGGCGTATCGTTACGTTCAAGGCCCCGCCCCGTCTCATCTCGGATCAAATGATCAACATCTTCTTTCAGGAGTGGGCGCCTTTGTTCCCTGTCCTTCATCGACCGGCATTCCTTACCCTTTACGAGCAGTATGTTGCCAGTCCCGATGCCATGAGCGACAAGAAGTCAATCGCGCAACTCAACCTTGTCTTTGGCATCGCGGCGCTGTCCAGTGATGTATGTATCACCTACACGCACTGCCTCAAGTCAGTACTGACCAGCCTAAAGCCGCGCGACGGCCAAGATGTCGAGTCTTTCGAAGCCCAATGGCAGAGTGCCATTGAAAGCTTCTTCATGGAAAATGACATCACAACACTGCAGTGCCTCATCCTTGCCCAGATCTTTTGCCTGCTGAGAGCCGATTACTCTCGGCTGCTCAAATACAAGGGCTTGGCTGTTGGTCTGTCACAACGTCTTGGCTTACATCAGTCTCAGAAACGCTTTGCACTTGATGCGTTGACTAGCGAAACTCGAAAGAAGGTGTTTTGGACGCTATACACGGTCGACTGGTAAGTTGCCTACCCCTGAAACCTCACCGCCGTGTTGCTGATCCTTTCTAGTCTCTCAGCTGCACACCTTGGCCTCCCGAGGCTGCTCCGAGAGGAAGATGTGCACTGCGAGTATCCGGTAGATGCCGATGACGAATACGTCACCGAAAAGGGTTTCCTGCCGACCCTCCCCGGCGAGTACACCAAGCTTTCAAGTGCACTAGCACTCTTCCGCCTGTCGCGCATCCTCTCCAAGGTCATCACGGAACTTTACCCCGGATCTGCATTACATGAAATATCTTTCCGCACCATCGCAACCCTTGCCGACGAGCTTGAGGACTGGCAAACCAATCTAGCGCCTCATCTCAAGTTGACGTTTGCACAAGACAAACCAAGTACCAATGTGACTAGCAGCAGAGCCCCTGTGCTGGTATGTGAATTACTGCGCCACACTTGTAATGCCCAGTATGCTGACATGACTAGTCTCTTGCCTACCACCACATTAGGGCGCTGGTGTACCGCCCAGCAGTTGCTGCCAATCTTGGCGACAGGGGCTCTTCGGCTGTAGTAGCCGTTGGAGATGCCTGCAAGCACATTGTTCAGATCGTCGAGCTCCTAGACGAACGCAAGCTGAGCTTCTCGTTTTGCCTCAACCGAAATGAGGTGCTTGTACAGGCAGGCTTTGGTCTCCTGTTCCAGATGGTCAACATTGCCCGTGAAGGCAAACTCATCAAGGACAGCAATCGCCTTGTTTGCTCGGTCATGGACATGCTCGAGCAGGGAAACGCTGCTGGCTATGTCGAGTTCCGTCGCGTGGGTTGTGACATTGTGGCAGTTCCTCCTATGGAGCAGATGCCAGCGCCGCCTCTATCGCGACACAACTCAGAGGGTCATATGGGCGCACCTTTGGACACCTTCCGCGCTACCCACAAGTCGCTCAAGGCCCTTGCAGCACGTTTCTCCCCAAGTGAGACGAAGACCTCCCGTCAGCAATCTCACGAGCCTCGTCGAGCAACTCTTCCTGCCATCTCGCCCAATTTGGCCGTACATGCGAACCTATCGTCTACGAGCCTATCATCCATTCAATCAGAGCCACCTGTAGCACGCTCAGAGCCAACCCTGAGTCCTCTTTCACATCGCGCATCCTTCTCAATGCCTAACAAGCGTCGACCAAGTCAAACAACCAGCCAGCAGCAACAGCAACAACAACGCAATATCGATTACTTATCCTTCGCTGCCGATCCACTAGCGAGCTATACTCTTCAGAATGGCCCAGGTGTCAAGACGGAAGTCTCAACATCCGACTGGGAGCGTATGCTTTCATCGCTAGACAATGGCCAAACAAACATCTACGACACCATCTATGGAGGCCCACGAGCTGACGCACTCGTTGATATCGTTCCCCTTGCAGCAAGTGCCGACTCAAATGCCACATGGTCACCTACTGTCTGGAACTGGAGCAGCTATAGCTCTGAAGCTCCGCCACCACAAAGTGTTCTCAGCTTCAGCGACGAGAGCTTGACAAGCGGTGATGAGTTTGGCACTGGTGCTTGTGATTACGGTTCGACGCCTGGTAGCGATCAACTGTACCCTGGCATCATGATACCAGGAGATTATGACACTACAGCAAATCTGGCGGCGCTTGATGGTGCTTATTGCGGTTTGTAATTGATATGTGGATCACGACTTTAGACGACAAAGGATGACGACATGATGGAGTTTGTGTATATACCAATTTGGGAGGGGAGGGGGAGGGGAAAGATTTTCTGCTTTTTTTCACATTGTTTTGATTGCTACAGTTCTGCTTTGTGATACCACGCTTCTTGCAGGAGCGAAACCACTCGCTTATCACGGTGAGGAAGGAGGGTTGTTATAGCCTTTTAATCTTTTCAAGTCTTGCGGCGCTTCTCATTGTCTGCTATTTACAAATACAAAAGATTTTTACATCACCTGCATTTGAGCCCCTTTGACCATCTCGGCCGTATGCTCCCATTTCACCTCAATTCTGAGCTTTGAATCATTCCTGCTACACCCTCCCGCTACTACTATTACTACTCTCCACTCCAACCCCGCGGCACTTTCCCCCCCCCGCAATCGCTCGGATAAAAGGAAGACCAAAACCTCACCACACATCTAGCCCTAAGCAATATTCTAAACTTTCTTTTTGACACCCCCAGTTTCCGGCATATAGTCTAGCGCGGGAATGCTGTGGATCCCGCACGAGAAAGGGAAGAAAAAAAAAGAGAGAAAGGAAGAGACAGAGAGAGAAAGAAAGAGACCCACATGGTACGCACGTGGAGGAGGGAAATAAATGCGGGTCAGATTAAGCCTGGGAGGGATGCAGGGTTTTTACGGAAATGGAAGTATCAGTGAGTGAGTGTAGCGTGCAGTATAGCACAGCACAGCATAGAATGGAGAGTTGGAGTCAGCTAGTATACGCCAAACTCTAAACTACAGACTCGCTCTCTCGTAATATGTCATGCCGCCGCGGGGTGACTAAAAAAAAACTACTCTGACAGACAGACAGACAGACAAACAACGTGCACCTAGTAAGTAGACGTAATCCATACTTTGACTGACTCGGCAGATCAGCACCATGCATCCTTTGAGAAGAAACCCTTACCACTCTATATTTCGTCACAACCATCGAATTAGGCATCACAGGGTTCAGATGTGGGATGGCTTTCACCTCATTCCATCTCAATGTGATGTGGCTGGGGACATGGCAGCTATGCAGTGCATTGGCGTATGTATGTAGATCCCTGACCATCTATTCCATCCAATCGCGTAATCCATATATCTTTCCTCTCTCCAAAAGCGTTGCGGATCCCCAGCGCTGTCGTGTGGGAAGCTTTTTGCCAAGGTGAGATTGCTGGGGTGTTGTTGGTGCGTGGACACATGGAGAGACTATCGGCATGGCGTAATGCGGGGTGGGTTGTTGGAATATCACGCGATGTCATTCCATGCGCACGAGCGGGGTACACAGGTATCAGCACTAATTGGGAGGGCGATGACAGCGTATGGTGGGGTAGATGGCCGGAATGTTTCGGGGGAATGATGTGAAGATTGTTTGTCTGAGGCGTCTTTTTTGAGGATCCACACAGCGAATGAGGTAGTGAATTCACGATACTTTGCTAACATCAATAGGGCCGAGATTCGTGGTACCGATATTTGTCCAAAGTTCCGAGGTAGTCTCGCAGCAAAGCATTCTCCACGTCGAAGCCGGACCCGATCAGAGACTCTCCTCCTGTATGCATCCAAACTGGGCTATGTTCTCCTACCGAAGGAACTCGGCGTTGAGGTAATCGACAAAGACCTCCTTTATCCTCGCTTTTGAGAAGCTGTGTTGTCGATTGAGCGTGATAAACTGGCGACGTATGCGTTGGAGTTGCGGTAGGGTCATCGGCGTCGCAGGCAGTTCAATGGGCTTTTCAACGTCTGGAACGGCTATCTCACCCCCTCCCTCGCCTGCGTGATCTTTCTGGTATACCATGATTTGGGCAAGGATATCGGACGTCGTCTTGTCGAGCTCGTAGAGATAGTTCTGCTCTGTCGCAGGTTTCTAGGAAAGGGTCAGACGGTGGTGTGGCAGGGAAGGCCGGAGGTACGTACCAGCACTGTCGCCAGATTCGGCTTGACAGTCTTCATCTTGCCGTCACTGCCTACCATGGCTTCCCATATCTGGTCGCACGGCGGTGTCTTGTCTTCCTCTACCACAATAAACAGGGGACTATCCCATCTTGTCATGCCATTGGGCTCTTCATATCGGAAGATCAGGTTCTCAAAGTCGTCTTCATCGTATCCGCCGTCATTTTCCTTGTCGGCGAGTAGCTTCTTGTTGTTTTCACGGCACCGGTCGGCTGGTGTACCTATGTGCAGCTTGAAGACTGTCAGCTTGGTGGCTCCCCGTACGGACGTGGTACACTGACAACACAGCTGGGTGTTTGCAGGGCCTTGGCTTCGCAGTATAACTGATACCGGAAACCCTTGATGTAGTTTAAGCCGTCAGCAATGACAATGTCATCGCGCGACAGGATTCTTTTTACGGCAGAATATTCTTCCGCACGTGCGTCCTTCTCGGCTTTGGCCGTATGGTAGACGGTGCGCGGCACACCAAGGGTCTGGTCGTTTACGAGATGCACCTTCAATTTCGAGACGCGCGTATCAGCCGGAGCACTGGCAATCTTGGACTCGAAATATTCCTTCAGTTGGATGGCCCTTGTGGTTTTACCCGCAGAAGGGAAGCCTTTGGTGGGTTAGCGAATTTGGCGGGGGGGGGGGGAACATGGAGGGGGGTGGGAGGTGGAACCTGAAATTAAGACCAGCTGCCGTCATGCGTCAGTAGCGAGTCTGGGGAAGGTGCAACGAGGACTTACGGGCATGATGCGAACAGGGCGAGTAATTGTCTGACTAGAAGGGGTAATCCGTCCAAACTAGAGGAAAGCTTGTGTCTGGCGCGATGGCATACGTCGGCAGATTCGAGAGTGACAAAATTCACAGGCTAACAAATCCGAGCCGCGGTCCAAGCAGTACCGACCCGTTGGTGCCCTATGTTGCAGGTGCTCTCCTCGAGTTTTCCTTGCTCCTGCCGTTATCCTCTTCTGTTCACACTCTGCCGATTTCAGCCTCATTCCGCCGTCATCTAGACCAAGACGCTGTAATTGTGCCAGGTTCATGCCGAGGATCGCCATTACTGGGTAATATCGAGTGTCCCTTTACGCTACCACGGGTCCGCCACTATCTACTTTAACCAACCCTGAACCCACCCTCTCGCCTTACCCGCTGTTGTACCCTTCAGCCTTCCGCTCCTCACGGCCCCCTCTACTTCTTCGAATACAACGTGTACAATCTATAGCCATCAGCATGTCCAACTATTCGCAGCAACCATACGGCGCGCCCACCCGACCTGCCTTTACTGCCCTCCAGTCGTCGAGCACTTCCACCACGAGCTACAGCACCAACGCCTCCAGCCTCGCCTCACGCTCGTCGACAGCGTCGGCCCCACCCGCCTCTCCGTCGACGAGTCCCCAGAACCAACAGTACTTTGGCTCCCTGAACCAGCAATCGCAACAACTCCAGCCTCAACATCGCCTCCAAGCACAGCGACACCCCAGCTTCGAGTACCAGCCAAACCGGTCAGGAGCAGGTCAAACTGCAGCCGAAACTACAAACTACCTCAACCAGGCTGCGCTCCTTGCCGAGGCTGCGAAACGGGCACAGATGGCTTGCGTCATGCGAGATCTCGACGGCATGGAGTTGTAACTTCACCACAAGAGCTGGGGCATGGAATCATATGATTATTTTTTCAAGGCTACTACTCTTGCACCACCTCGTGATTCTGCGGGTTACACCTTTGCCGGTTAAAGTCGGCCGTTAACAGTCACTTCACTTGCATCTCCAACGGAGTGGGTCCGGACAACAAATTCTTTCCACTCTGGCAAGGTCATCCACTCCACCACTCTCACCGGAAATTCTCACAATGACTACCTTTCCTTGAAGCCTCTAGGAGAAGCCTGCGTTTTCTGGCTACATCATCTTGTCTCGTCATCTTTTGTAGGCGGTGGCAAACAAGCTTCATTTCGATTGTATATATTTCTCCACTATCGGACCGACTGGGTCTTTTCACCTTTTTTGTCGACTGCTACACATTCCACAGCTTGGAGTTTACATGGCGATATCTTAGCACAACACACCGGAAACATTGCTACATTTCACATGCTCGGGCGCGACTTTCGAGTCTGGACTGTTCTGAGGATTCCTAATAGCACAAGTGCATTGGACACTATATATAGATTATGCATGCAAATGCGGGACATAGGATCAATGGAGACACTTGTCCGATGTTATATGCATTATGGTTGCATCGCTTGATCTTGATACGTCCAAGATACACCATCGTGGCCTCTTGATATCCATACAACTCTTGTCAACTTACTTTTGGTAAAGCTTGGTGTTGCGCTTCATGGTTGCAACTAGTTGTCGGCATTTCTAACCCGTATCTCTGCTTAGGACAACGTAATCAGGACATCATGAAGACATGCCAAGACGGCTAGGCATATATGCATGAGGAGATTCTGGGGTAGAACGCACGACATCTTGAGGCGGTAGCTGGTTAAGCGATGAATCAAACGGCCGCTACATACCTGCATGGATGCAACGTGTTTTTCTCTTTTCTCTTTTCTCAAACATGCAACAGGCCAGGGCTTACAGACTGAGCCGCTGGTGTGCTATCTCACTGTAGCCACGATCCAAGAACTTGTCGGTGGAAATCGGGAGGCGATATCTGATCTTTTTCCAACTAGCTTGCAACATGTCACCCACCCATGCATTCAAACCAATCGGTCTCAATGTCTCCATCTGTTATTCCTGCATCCCGTATAAACTTCACTGGATGACGATCCCTTGACGACAGCATCGCATAGTTGATGGTTGGCTCAAAGCAGGCGTTCATGAAGAGTCAAAACGAACGAGTCTACTAGCATGCCCAGAATAGTCAGAATCTTAGCTCTTATGGTTTACTGACGAATATGAAGGATTGAACTATCGATTCTATGATATGGGAAGTCGAATTCGTAGCGATGAATGTGTCTGGTACGCTAGATATTACTTCAGCGGTGTTGTAGCCATACACTAATTACCTTATCGGGACTTAATCCCGCTTGATGGCATGGTAACATTTCAATTTTTTTTTTGGCTTAAAGGGGGAACTGTACTCATCTAGATTGCATGGCTGTCACCAACTGCAACCTAGACCCATGGGTTTCTACCGAACAGCTACTTAGTCACCAAAAGATTTGTTCAAAACTCAGTTGTATAGTTCTAGCCATCATATGCCACCGAAAAATCAAGTCAAAAAATCGAGTACCCTTCATATGCTCCGCCACAAAATGCGCACCGCAGAGTACTTCCATTACAAAGGTCGCGATTTTCTCCCAAACTACAACCAACAATGGGACAAGGTTACGAAGTATAAGAGATGAAGGATCTGAAACACAGCTCTCCATTAAGCTCAGTTGAAGTGGCACCGTGTTTGTCGCTTCTCTCACTGTATTCATGTCCCTACGACCAAGTGAAAGCAAACCTAATACAGTATCGCCCCTCCAGTGATTCAAACCCGTAAAACGCACGGTCGAATATCGAGTTCAGATGCACGTGCAAGCGCTCTTGAGCCACTTTCTTCACTTATAACTAGCAAAACAAGAGTGTATTGCACTCAATCTTTTCCACCTGCAGCTCAACACTCACCATCCCACTCAACTCCTTTGAGATCAATTTAGGCCTCTGATCAACTTTCTTCACTCTTTCCCCATTTGGTTTCATCTACCACTGCTAAGCATGGAGTTTACCACCATCGTCCCACCAACCTACCCTCTTATACCTCTCGCTCCAATAATCGGAACCGTATACGAAGCCTCCACCATACTTCGTCCGCATCCTCACATCCGGAAGATGAGTGACCAGAATGTGCAACGTCATCGGAGGCATGAGAGCTTTTCCAAGCCAGCTTGCCAGAACATCGATGCCCGCATGCGTATGACTTCTCAGCTGGCTGTTCAAGACGATGGCTCGAATGACAACAAGGGCGAACTACGCTACAACTTCAAGTTCCCCAACACCGAAAACGCTCTACTCCTCCCACTACCTCCTCCAAACGACCAAGGAGCCCACCACCGCCGAAACTATACAGTAGCTTCCTCCCAAACCCTTGGTACACCATCCTTTCCATCTTCCTCGCCCCCAACTTTCGTCTCCGAGGCTACAGAGCGCGTACACCCATATTGGCTCTCTCCTTTATCCTCGACCTCGAAGCCGAATGTGAACCAGTACCTCGAGCAGCCCTCGCGCCAACCAAGCACTCAATTCATGCCTACTCCCTTGCTTTATGGACCCAAGAAACACGGCTTCTATTGCACTCTCAAGGCAACCGCTAAGTCATTCCTTTGGCCCAAGAAGGCCCCAAACGAAACTGTTGGAGCATGCAAGCACAAGTTTCGAAATGCACGCTGCAAGAAATGCAACATACCGGAGGCAATCGCTTACTTGTGTAATTTGCGTACTGGGGCGCTGTGCAAGGAACATGAAGCGAGTCAATGTGATGAGTGTATTAAGTACGTGCTTGGGGGATCGTATGGAAAGAAGAAGAAGAACGAGGATAGATCTACTACTGTACGTCTCCTAAAGGAATAATTTTTTTTGGCATGAGGAAGCTTCATACTGACGAAAGATATACAGCCAAAACTTTCAACTCCTCCAGTCAATGAGTACAACCAAGTCCCGATACTAAACCCGCTTCTCAACCCATCATCTGACACCCCTTCTGCACCCGAGATCACCGTAAGTCCCCCTCTTTACCCTCACTACGCTTGGAAAAACACTAAAACTTCGCTTACAGCCAATCTGTCTCCCCCCCGGAGAAGCTACCACAACAAGCCAACCAGACCCAGTACTCATCCTATCCAACCTATCTGCCATCGTCCACGCCGCCCTAAACGGCGATTGTACCTCACAATCCGCAATCCTAAAACTTAACAATGACCTATCTCTGCTCGTCCCCTCCCACCCCTGGAGCGCTCCAGAACGACACTTAATCCGCAAGACGCGACAAGTCCTAGGCCTTCAAGTACAGAGTGCAGCAGGTCGTATGCCAGCTCCGCTCGTGGCAGCCGTGAGACTGCAGTTATTTCGAGAAAAAGGAAAAGGAAAAGGAAAAGACAGGGAGGAAGGGATGAGAAGGGATGAGTTTGCCGACTACATGCGTGGTTGTGTTGGGAGGGGTCAGGTGTCCGAGGCTAGGGCTATGCAAATACTTGAGCTTGTTGGTGATGATGATGATGATGGTGATACAGAAAAGTGAAAGGAAGGATGCAGTCTGTTCAACCTTTCTTAGAACATGGTTTAGTAGTTCACAACAGTTGGCGTCGCCATTGCTAAGAACGGGATTGAAACGAATATAGGACATCATCAGATCTTCACTCGCAGCATAGAAACTATAGCAAGGGTGTGCTGGTAAACACATGAATATGTTAATATGATGATTCAAAGTTATCTGCAAGACTACTAGCCAAGTAATGAACAGACCCGTTGATTTATCATGCCCAATGATGAGTTGGTGGCTTCCTCTGATGCATACATTCCTTCGGAAGTTGTCCTCGTTTCCCTACACTAAGTCCTGATTTACTTTGGGCTCTAGCATCATTATTGGTGATGCACAATTTGGAGCTGTGATTCCTTGGTATTAAACTTCAGTCGTCACAGCGCCTTGTTCGCTGCTGGTGAAGTACCAACCACCTCGACTGCCAAGCGGACAAGAGGTCATGGATAGATTCGTCCTACTCATCTTCCATGCCTTCTAGTAATGTATGCTCGAGAACATCACTCAGAGTTACTACACCCTTGAGCTTGCTATTCTCATCAATTACGACAAACCGATGTACACGCGATCGTCGTATTGTGTCGTATATCGTTGACATGTTGTCGTTCAGTGAACACGTGAATATACCAGGGAAATCCTGCAAGAGGTCAAACATGGATTTTTTATACATGTAGTGGGTAACATACCTCTGAGCGCTTCAATAGCGCATCGCCCACGGTCATATTTAGGTCATCATATACACCGCCCTTGATAAGTGCAATGACATCAACGGCCTCGAAAACGTTCAGTACAGTGCCTATTCTTATGAGTATTGCTTCCCAAGATGATATGTGCAGCTACTCACCTGTCTTGTCTAGAATGGGCACGCTTGATATACTCTTTTTGACAAGCATATGAATGACATCCATGACCGGTGTATCCATCGAAGCAGTTGCAAGGTCCTCATATGTACCGACGTTAAGCTCCCTAAGCGGCTTCCGCAGCTTCTGTGTCTCCTTTACGTTTACCGCGATGAACTTCAATATGCGGTATTGAGTGATGACACTAACAACCATGGTCCTATGTGTTTCATCGTCGCTATCGACTATGGGTATACGCCGGGCGCGCGATTCGAGCATTTTGCGGCATGCTTCGTAGACGGGACGGTCGGGGTGTATGGATATGGTTTCTATGGGCTTGACGCCGAGCGATCTCTCAATGTCTGCTCGAGTGAGAAATATTCTGCAAGATACGAGCCAGCTTATATACCTCGTAGGCTGTTCAAGCGGAACTGGTCGACCTTTGTCAGAGCGTCTGGATTCTGCCAGTAGTATTGTATGACGTTGATGTAGTCGGATGTTGTGAGTAGCCCGGCGAAAGTAGACGACTTGGAGTCCCATAGCGGCGCGGAAACTATGCCTTTGGGTCGCCGTTAGCTCTGGTTTTTGCACATAGCGATGGTAGGCTCACCGTTCTGGTTGAGGATGTTCAGACTCTTCTTCACCAGCAGCGCCGTATCGAAGACAATCAAGCGATAACTTATGGGTAGAACGTCATAGCTGGTCCTGGCTTTGAGGAAGGCTCTGATGGTTCTCTAGGCTCGTGTCAGCGTATGGCGGTGCCCAATCACTATCTGGGCTTCTACATACCAGGCCATCGAGCTGTTCGCGATCAATAGCTGATAGTTGGCGCGGTTGTTCTTTTGGTGGCAATGGAGCTCGGAGCAAATCCCTGGGTGTCACGAAGGCCGGGCGCGCATCGCTGTTGAGGGCGTTGGCGGCTGAATCTGTTGCGTCGGCGCCAGACATGGTCATTTATTGCGATGCTCCTCGGAGCCGCATGGAGCTTGTGACTCGAGTTATCTCGGGTTCGGATGTAGATACAGCGGGGCCTGGGCTAATGGGACGCGAGATATCTCGACTGCTGGCGAAGGTGGTGGAGGCAGACCCCACGATCGTCATTAGCGCAGTTGAAGTCAATGCGCAAACATGCGGGGCTAGCAGAGCAATTAACTGATTTCAGCACTCTTTTCCAACGTTATAGTTGCATTTCCACTATGCTTTGATTTAAAGTACATGCGCTCAGCTCTGAGATACGGCTAACCTAAGAAAATGTGTACGGAGGAAAGGTACCTAAGGGAAAGCCCAGGTACGCTAGAAACCATACTTTGCCGCCAGCCTTTGCATAAATACTGTACGCCCTCCTTATCCATTCCTATCCTGCTCAAGGTGTTTGGCCACGCTGTATTATCCATGCTCCAGAAATGGTCCCAAATTAATTATACGTCGTGTTTCCTGGCCGCCTTCGCGGCATCCATGCTCAGTTCAGGGCCGGGCTCAGCTTCAGCCTCCTCCATGATGATCTCCTTTGCTGCATTCTCAACCGATGTCTCTGGCTCTCCGATGTTCTTCCTTGCTTGTGCTACAATCGCGTCTGCCTCGGTGATGCCGCCTTTCATGGTGGCTTGGTCGCCGTCCACACCCATCATGGCGTCATTTTTCCGCTGTCGGAGTGCCTTGTTATCGAAGCGGACCACCATGCAGGATAAGTTGTCAGTGGAGAAGCGGGCGAGTGCGTAGTCGACGAGCTTTTTTGAAGCTTCCTGGGGATCGTGGACTTGACGGACGAGGTCTACAGCCTCCTGATCGGAGCAAACATCCCAGAGCTACAAACGTTAGCATGTTTTACCTCCTCAGCGATACGTTACTTACACCATCGCAAGCAAGAATGAGAAACTCATCTTGGTCGGCTTGAATCACAGTCTCCGTAGTGTACGGGTGTCCGGTTACCAAGTCCTTCATATACGCATCACCCAGTGCTCGTGTGACAGCAAGTACGCCATTAACGCGGTTGTTGAGAATCAAGCCACCGGCACTAGCGACACGGCGTCCCTCGTTCTCGTCGCTGCCCTTGTGGTCGTATGAGAGACGAAGCGCGCGGCCATTCCGACAAAGGACAATGCGGGCATCGCCCACATTGGCCGTGTACAAAACACGCTGTCGACTGGCCTCGTTTCGCAATCTCGCCTCCACTTGTTGTTCAGCGACAGGCTCCGAAGCAGCAGCATCGGCGCCGTCCCTGACCTCGCCTTCGCCAGCATGTTTGACAGCCGACACTGCCGCGGGTGCAAAGAGGACGGAGCCGGTAGACGATTGTGCATTAGGGACTCGATCTTCCCACCTCAACACTGCAATCACCGCAGTGCAACCACTGTTCTTTAGGGGAAGCTTTTCTAACTGTTGGTCGACTACAGTAAAGGTCTGGTCAAGGAGCTCGGGTATGGGAGTATTCGGATTCTTTCGGATTGTCTCTTCCAGAATCAAGTGTAGTTTCTTTCCGCACCAGTCGGCGGCAAAGGTGCCAGCATGTCCGTCGAAAATGGCGAAATATCCATTGTCTGTCTCGACCACAGCTTGTGATAAGGGATCCGATTGCGTGGAGCTCGCGTCCGAGATGGATCGCACCTTGTCAGCGCCATACGAGGGCGCTGGAGTACTCAGGAAGTTGTACAGGTATGCGTGTGTATCCTCCATTGTCCGCCTGCATTTCTTGTTCTTGTCCTCTGTAACTCCGACGCGGAAAGTCGACCGCGGACCGGGCGCGGACTCGCCGGCAGAATTGTTGAGGGAGCCCTGGGGGACGCTGAGAGCAGCATCGCTCTTGCCCAGCTTCTGCATGGGTGTTTGTGCGACGGCCTTCTCAGAGATGGTGTTGTTGGAGTGTGAAGTGGGAGAGGAGCCGAGATGCAGGGACTGTTTTGCGCTGGAGAACATATCCCGGGCACGCGACACACCACTACTTCGTCGTTTCCGTTCGGCGGGCTGGGCGGCATCACTGGGTTTGCGGTCCGTGGAGGAGGAGCCGTTGCTGGCGCCGCTGTTTGCTCCTGCAGATGCGTTGTCGGACGCGGTAGTCGCGGGCTTAGGCGCGTCATTGTGGGCAGGTGCCTCGACGGTGGAACCTTCATCCTCCTTTGCGTTCCCAAACATCTTAGAGAGCAAGCCTCCCTGGGCGCTCCGGCGCCTGTTGCCTGCCAGCTTGAGCGTGTCGCGATAGCGCTTGTCTACCGGGGAGCGGCGGAGGTGATGCGAGTGGGGACGTTGGATGCGAGTAGCTGGGATAAGCGAGACTCGAAAAACAATATTGTTAGAGTGGTGTTGGATGTAGACAGATACAAGGGGAGCGTTGCAGGAGAGGTTGTGGTTAGGGCGTGATGACGTCGAAGGTTCACAGCGGGGTGGGCAACCGCAGATATCAATTGGCGCAAGTCGAAGGCGTTAAAGAGAAGATCACAACGCGCGGAGAGGGTCCAGGATGCAGATTGGGCGAGCCTAGGGATAATAGCGTAATTGTAGTAGACGGTGAGTTGTGTAGGTGTGTAGCTCGTGTGGACTGCGCAGCAACGCTGACGTGCGGGGATCGGAACACAGTCAAAGAAGGCGGACGGACCCCTCTACCCCGCTAGCTGTGGTGAATGAAGCTGGCTGAGAAGACACGAGAGCTTGTGACACTGTTATACTAGAATACGAGAATTCGAGGCTGCCCAAAGCCCTCGTCAGTTCCAGCAGATTGGGCTACGATCAGCCAGATCTAGGCTCAAATGCATGCACGCCGGCGCGTAGCGTGGGGCCGGCTGGATACTGACTAGGCGACTTCAGCTGCAACACGGCGATGCATAACACATGGGCAGTAGGTACACTGTAAAATTGAACACCAGGCCAAACCCCAGAATACTAAAACTTCTGCCTAGGACGCCTGCCTTGAGAGCCCTTGAATATAGAACATGATCACTTGGATTTCAGTCTTCACACCCCATGTCATCAGATGTAGCTCCGAACGCAGCGTGACCATAGCGTATCATGTGCCGAGCACTTCATCCTCACCTCCTCAAGCTGTCCAATCGAGCCTGGAGGTCGTCGTCGTCAGGATCAGCACCCCCACCGCCAATGGCTTGCGCCACCCTGGCCTCGGGCACTGCATTCTTTTGTAATCCACTTGGAGTTTCTCCCAGCTATGTGACGTTAGCGATTGTGCAGCTGT
This sequence comes from Drechslera avenae, assembly GCA_034640345.1. NCBI lineage: Eukaryota > Fungi > Ascomycota > Dothideomycetes > Pleosporales > Pleosporaceae > Drechslera > Drechslera avenae. The sequence continues at coordinate 954,307 of JAXRVH010000002.1, forward strand.
GGATATTACTGTACCTACCGCTTGACCAAGGTCGATGCCTATCTCGTCCAGGACTTGGTTGACCACATCCTCGCTCTCCTCCTCGTCTTCCATGCCAGTAGCGTCATCGATAGCGTCGTCCATCATCTCCTGTCGCTGGTCCATGATGTCGTTCTCTTTCTCGAATTCCATGGCAATGCGTTGTAACGCAGGGAGATTCATCTGCCTATTCATGCTTCCAAGCAGTGCTGGCGAATGTTAGACATGTCAAAGAGACTGGCAAATGCGCTTACTTGTTGCGCCCTTCATGGACTGCATCATCTGCTCGTTACTGCGAACCGTCTGTCCAGTATCAGCCACATACTCTCCGGCGCAACCATACCGAGAGAAATGCATATACCTGAATCCTCAAAGAGATAGCCTGCAGTTGCGTTCGCATCTGGTAGAACTTCTGAATGTACCTGAAGCAAGTGTTAGGTCCATGGTGACAGCAGCGCAATACGTAGCAGCCTAGCCATACCGTCTCGTCCGAACCAAGTCCTTGGCTTGTATTCGCAGCGGTCCCATCTGGCCATTTTTTGCGCTTTTCTTTATGTCTGCTACCAGCTTCTTCTCCTGATTCTCAAGCTTCACGCGCTCGCGGTCTAGCTCTCGTTGCGTCTTCTCGAGTGCACGCTGGTGTTTCCGCAACCGTTCCGCCGGCGTCATGCGCTTCCCGAAGGCCCATTCTACAATCTACGATACCGTCAGCTGAGTCTGTAGAAGCCAGGATCCACGACTAACGTTCATGGCGACGAGTTATGCAGAAGCGTGGTAGGACGCAGGTATCTGCGAGGTAAGAGGTGGGACCCAGCACGTAGCGCCTAGCGCCTACACAAAAGATTCACGAAGATAGATAGCAAGATTTTCGAGTGCGCGGTAGCCCGTAGGACAATGTGTGTAAGAAAACCTCCGTATTCAAACTAATGTGAAGAACTGCGGCCTAGTCGGTAAACGTTAGGTATTTGGTGTTCTATCTGCGTGAAGGCAGATAGGCTGGGGTATCGAGATGCCGAGCCTTGATCGTACTATGGCATTGCACGCCTACGCACTATGCGAATGAGCTAAGCAAACCATCACCAAGGCCGAGTGAATTCATGCACGTGTAATAGGTGCGCGTGTGGCACAGCCGCGGCAGTGGGCTCATACATATTTTGTTGGCATGCCAGCTAATCCCTGCCGTGGTGGTGGCGTGTGCACCACCAACTCTGACGTTCTCCGCATATTCTTCACCAGACCGCCTCCCTCTCTCACGATAGCATTCTCGCCTTCACAACACGATATGCGCCCCTCCTTGTAGCGCACAAGACCAAGACACCCCGATGAATCCTGATCGACGCAACAGCCGACCCTCGACGCCTGGAGAGTCGTCCAGGAGCCGCCGTGGAGCGTCCGACGACTTTGTCCCGCGGCGTAATGTAGGCCCTGGTTACATGACCGTTGGCGGCGGCAACACTACCAGTGATGCCGCTGCCCGCCTCGTATCTATGCTAGACGAGGACTCGGGTTATGGCGGAAGTGTCCAGGACGGAGAAGGCTCTGGCATGAATTGGCGTTCCAGCATTGGCGAGGATAGGCCATCTCCCATGCCCATCCTCTCCGGTGGACCAGGCAATGCCGAACATGAGAAACAGCGCAGCCATGTGCTCCAACTACGATACAACCAGAACAAGAACGCTCTTGGCCGTGCAATCCACGGTACCATCGAGACGCTGAAAAGTTTCCAAGAGATGAATCTCAAATGGCCCGCACATTACCCCTCCGTTCAGGCGACAGAAAAGCAAAAAGCACATCTTCGAGACGACTCACGGCCCGGGCTGCACCACACGCAGTCTGCGATAGGCGACTTCGATCCCGACATGCGCTCTCCCGAACGACCGCGGGGCCCACGACGAGCGGGCACGACAATCGGAGACGACTCCATCGCCGAGTCGAGCTCAGCGGCTGAGATCAAACGCAAGGACGAGCCTAGACTGGTTACCCCACAACTGGCTCACGACTTTTCCGTCCTGAAGCTGGAGCTACGCATGGGCGGCCGGACACAGTCGGACCTGGTACACTCGCTAGAGAAGAACTCGGTAGCGTCTCTTCTGGACGGCCAAATCCAACAGAGCATACGCCATCTCTTCTCCCTCAAGGAACGCATAGAAGATACTTCGAGCAAAGTCCTGGTCACCGGAGACTTAAACGCTGGAAAGTCTACCTTCTGCAACGCCCTACTCAGACGCAAGGTCCTGCCCGAGGATCAACAGCCATGCACAAGTATCTTCTGCGAGGTTCTTGACTTCCGGGAGAACGGTATGGTTGAAGAGGTCCACGCAATTCCCATCGGCTCTACATACAACCGGAATGACGAGAGCACGTATGTTGTATTCGACCTGAAGGACCTGGAAAAGATTGTTATCGACAGCGACCACTTCTCCCAATGCAAGATATACATCAAGGACATCCGTGATGTGGATGAGTCTCTCTTGAACAACGGTGTGGTCGACATCGCCCTCATCGATGCCCCCGGATTGAATGCCGACTCCCTCAAGACAACTGCCGTCTTTGCTCGCCAAGAAGAAATTGACGTCGTCGTCTTTGTCGTCTCCGCTGCAAACCACTTCACTGAATCCGCGAAGAATTTTATTTTCACTGCAGCACGAGAGAAGGCTTACATGTTCATGGTCGTCAACGGTTTTGATACCATCCGTGACCAGAAGCGTTGCCAGGAAATGATACTGAAGCAGGTGCACGGACTTAGCCCGGCAACTTTCAAGGAATCTAGCGAGCTCGTACACTTTGTCTCCAGTAACGCGATCCCGATGGGTGCAGGTGGACCTCCAGATGGTGATGGCGACGATGATCCCAACGACAAAGGAAAGGGCAAAGAGGCGGAGAAGCAGCGGGACTTTGCCGACCTCGAGGCCTCATTGCGACGTTTTGTCTTGGAGAAGAGGTCACGTTCCAAATTAGCGCCAGCGAAGACTTATCTTCTCAACTTACTGGGGGACATGAATAATCTCGCTACAGTGAACCGAGACGTCTCCCAGAGTGAACTGGACCGCGTCAAGAAGGAGATTGAGGCGCTGGAGCCCGAATTTGAAGAGTCAAAAAAGTCGCGGGTAGAAGCTGGAGAAGCGGTGGATCGCATGGTCGAAGATACGACGTCGGAAGTCTACGGTCATACCCGGGACACGCTCAACGACTGCATCGCAAAGGTGGCAGAACAAGACCTAGGTATCGAATACCCTGGACTCTTCTCAGCCTACCAGTACGCCGAAGACATTAGAGACTCGATGCTCCATGAGGTCACTGAAAGCGTTCGCCTATGCGAAGAGCATGCGCGAGCTCAGGCTGTACAGGGCTATAACGGCATCAAGAATCTGGGTGTTCTGCATCTTGGCAACAACTTGTATGCCGATGTCATGTTCCGCCCTGAGAGAATGTTCAGGAAATCTGTGCACGCCTTAGCCAGACAGGTGGACATTGACATTGACCTGTGGGACTTCTTCGATGTTGCGAGTCTCTGGGAACGACAAGAAAAGGCCGCGGGCGCTGGTATGGCCATGACCGTCGCTGGTGTGGTGGGCGGCAGGTTAGTTGGGGGCGTCGGATGGGTGGATGGTGCCCTTGGTGCTGCCAAGGTCATGGGTACAAGCAACATACGGAGACTGATTATTCCTGGTCTCATTGCGGGTGGTGAGTGGTATCGCATGAGCAAAGTTTGAATTTATGCTAATGTGTACAGTTGCCCTTGGTGTATCATACGTCCTGGCATCAGTGCCCAAATCGCTGCCTCACCGGCTGAGCGCGAAGCTATCCCAACAACTAGCAGCAATCGACTACACGCACTCCAACGCCCTTCGTATCAGCTCCGAGGTTCGCCGCGCACTCAAGGGTCCCGCTAACGACGTTCGTATTGGTCTGCAAAGGAATGTCGAGAAGCTCCAGCTCAAGAAGGAGGAGACAAGCAAGGCTAGGGAAGAAACCGAAGTGGCCCGCAAGTACTTTGGCAACCTCGTCCGCAGCAGCAACGACTTGCGCCAGACAGTCCAACGTGTTGACCTGGAGGCAGCGCCACCCGTTATTGGTGGCATGCAGTAGGCTTCTTACTTATGCTCTCATGACCTTTTAGGGGGATTATGGTTTAGGCGTACGAAGTAGCAGGCTCAGAAGCATGGAGGCGTTTGCAGGTGTTTAGGCTAGGTGATGACGAAGCAGTGTTGTGCGCTTTTCCTGTATACAATTCAACCAATACCCCTCTTTTCCCTTTGATAAGAAAATCTATAGATTGACTCCTTTTCCATCCTTGGCAAACGTGAAGTGGTTGCAGGCAAACGTGGTGTGTGGAGCTGTGCCATTGCCCAGGAGGTGGTGGGGCCTTGGACGTCCCGCCGTGGAACTAGCGCACGTCATCTTGGTCTCGGGAGCGCTACTGACCTCTGCGACTACATGTGTTAACACGCGCCGCTTCATGGCGACTCAGACTGATAAGAAACCACGCCGATGGAAGTAAGAAGAGACCCCCGATCCTTTCTCTTCTTCATAATCCTCCTACTTCTCATCAACTCGCCCGAGCCGCAACAGCCAGCGTTCAATGTCCGCACCCGATTTCGAGAGGTCATCGACCGCGAGTACTACGAGCTCGGTGTGCTCAATAGAACGCGATATGGCGATTTCAAGCCGGATAAAGACAAGTGGTTGAATATCACGGGGCTGCGTGACGAAGATGGGTTTGCGTGGGAGTTGTTGGAGCCCGTGAGGGACAAGGCGAGAGTGCAATCAGAGCGAATATTGGGAGACGGATGGAAGCGTATGCTGGAAGGCCCGCTCGAAGATGGCGAGCCCGTGATGCCGGTATACAGGAACCTTTCTGGTTATGTGCAAGGCGAATGGACGCGCTCGCCGCTGAGTCGCATACGACATCCTAGCGACATGGGCAACGCCTCGGTAACGCCAGACAATCCATTTGGACATCTCTTGGAGTACGACAGAAACCTTACAGGCGCGGGTGGGTCGTTGCGTATGCACATTACTGAGCTGGAAGACAAGATGCGGAGAAATGAGAACAGGACGATATCCGAGATTAGCGCAAAGGTGGTGGTTGGTGACAGAGACAGCTTTGGGGGTAACTGGTGGGAGTTTGTGGCACATGGCGTTCATTTCATGAAGAGCGGAACGGCCGTCTTGACTACTACGAGTGATCGGTTCGCGGGCATCTTCGCCTTGCCCCATCTGCAGATGTCGCCATACATGTATTCGACATCGCAAGCGTTCCTGAACTGGACCATACACGAAGCCATTGAGCGACAAGAAAAGCGAACGTTTCCCTTGTGGAACCCGTGGACATCTGCAGCCGAAGGGGCTAATGAGGGCTTGTTCCAGGGCCATCATTGCGAGTTCGTACTGTACCTCCAGGAACTGCCAAGTCAGTACAACGTGGACATGGACTGGTACGAGCATGAGTTACGATTTCCAACCGGAGCCCCGGTGTCTCAGCATGTCCTGCACGCCATGTCTATGGTGGGGTTCTCGCCTGACTGTGGTTTCGTTATCGAGTCCAAGGGTCCTCCCGACTTCCCGCCCTCGGAAGCCCAGCATCTGCTCGGAGCGAAGACGGAAGACTTCAACGTGCGGGCAAGACACAGCATTCTCGCATTTGCCATCAGTCTCGCCTTTCAACTCTCGTTCACTATCAAACAAATGAAGGAGACGGCAACACCATCGATGCGTAGCAGGGTCAGCTTCTACACGATTGCCATGATGGCTTTGGGTGATGGATTCACATTCCTGATTCTCATCTTCATGTACCTGTTCCTTGCCACTGCGCAATTGGCACTGTACAGCATCGCCTTCATCGCCCTCTTCTCTGTGCTCACGCACCTCCGCTTTCTGATGGATATTTGGTCTGTTCAAGCTGCAGAAAGGGCTCGGCAGGAGAGACAAGAAGCGTCAACAGCGGCAACGCCAAGCCCTGCGCCTGCATCCCAGACTGCCACCCCAGCACCTGTTGCTGAGGAGGGGTTGCCACTGCCAGCAACCGCAGCTCGACCACGTCCGCCAACCCCGATCATTATTGCACCAGACCAAGACGATCCTGATGAAGACGTCGGGCCGCCGACGAACAACACCACTACGCCAGCTACCACCGCCAATGCAAACGCAAACTCGAATCCACGTGCGGAACTTGGTGCGCTCTATAGTCGGTTCTGTCTGATGCTGATAGTCCTCTTCTTCATTACCATTCAGTTTGCCACTGCGCGCATAACGTACCGTGCCATCTACTTTGACGTCGTCTCCTTTGTATACCTATCTTTCTGGGTACCGCAGATTTACCGCAACATTATGCGGAACTGTCGGCGCGCACTACGCTGGGACTATGTTGGCGGAACGAGCATAGCACGCATGATGCCTATAGCGTATTTTTACATGAAAGAAGACAACGTACTGTTTGCCAGAACCGACTGGAGAGCGATGGGTGTCTTGGTGGGGTGGGTTTGGGTTCAGGTTGTGGTGCTCGCAAGCCAGGAGGTGCTAGGCCCTCGGTTCTTGGTCAAAGAGGGATGGGCACCACCGGCTTACGACTATCACCCCATCTTACGCGAGGACGAGGAAGGCGCTGCTCTGCCACTCAACGTATCCACGTCCCCTGACTCACCCTTTGTGATGGATGCTTCGTCGTCATCAGCCGCAGATGGCGATTCAAGCAAAGCGTCGGCTGAGTCCAGGTCCAAAGGTAAGAAGGTGTTTGACTGCAGCATCTGCGCCAACGATATCGAGGTGCCGGTTATAGCTGCAGGCGCGGATGAAGCCAGTGTGACGGGCATGGGCGGCACGGGCATGATTTTGCAGAGACGACAGTACATGGTTACGCCTTGCCGGCACATATTCCACACCGGGTGCTTGGAGGGGTGGATGCGGTATCGACTAATGTGCCCGAATTGCAGGGAGAGTCTGCCGCCGCTGTAGAAGGAAACACAAAGACTTGTGTTATTCTCGTCCCTATACTAGGTAATTAACTTGTAGGTAGTTGACTAGCAACTAGATAATTAGCTAGTTAAAAGGTAAACTACATTATTTTATAAAAGTTTCTAGGCCTTGTAGAGCTACTATATAGAAGATGGACTTATTCTAATAGTATATAGATAGCTAAATACTAAAAGCGATGTGTAATGTTAGCAGCGACAAGGTTGTTATATGCTCGCACAACTCCAGCAGAGTCATCGCGACCAGAGTCATCGCCATCATATTACAACAAGATCTCGAGAGGCATCATCACAGTTACAAGGAGACCTCTGGAGTCATCAAGCAACCGTGGTAGTCGTGTGGAGTTGAACCGTACCATCAGACCTTCAGCAAGCCAACAGCAATTTCAACGTCATCAAGCAACCCTCTGGGTCAACCTTACAATGTACAATTCAATGTCGCGATATCAGCTCAACAGCTCGTCGCAAAACAAAACAAGCGATAAGGTTGGCGAGGCTGGCAAGGCTGGCAAGACTGGCGAGGTTGGCGAGGTTAGCGCATGGCGGCTAGCTCATGCGGCATCGTTAAGCCCCGCCCTGCCGACGTCTAGCCGTAACTGCCACAAACTCCAGGGGGCTCGTCGACAGCGCACACACACACACAGCCCTGGCCTGCACTCCGTCCTGACCTGACAGCCTGTCGAGGCTATGTCGATACTGCGACTCGTTCATGTGGCCGTTGTGGCCGCAAAAGTCCCAATCTGCTTTCTCATGTTCGTCCCGTTTCGACTACACTAACGCACGACGGGTATTCTTAGCCACAGATCGACCCTTGGTGGCTAGGCCAAGCCTGCCTTCTTCGACACGAGTGAGTTGGGGCTGAGCTGCACATCACTTGGCTTTGTGAGCCTGGTCGTCGGCATAGAATACGCCTCGCTCCCACCACGCTCGTTCCACACTGTGATTGTTTGCTGTCGTGTCGCTATTGCATAATCAACACGATTTGGAACAGCCCGACTAGCCTTTTAGGTTTCCGACACTCAAACGAGACCCCCTGGACTTGTTCGAGGCTATTCCTCGTCGCCTCAGCTAACCCAAGGTCACATCCTTTCTCCATTACCCACAACCTATAGCGGTGCAGTGATAGTCCATCTAACTGTTACCCTCGGCATTCAAGGACCGCCGCACTGTTTTTCCACTACGCATTTCCCTCGCCCAATTTCCTCTGCCATTCAACCCGACCCATAGCCTCACGACGACTACGACCGCCCGCCCGCCCACCATGGCGGCCAACGACTACTTCAATCCCTCCGGCCAACCGCAGCACAAGAACGATGCGCCTCTACCGCCCACGCCAGGCAGCCACACACAGCATTCCGTCTCACCCGTCAGTTCGCCGTTCGACGACCGGCCCTACCCAGGGCAAACACAGAGCAGCGGAGCCCTGGGCGGCTATCCCATCGATACCTCGTATTCCAACACGTCTTATCAACAACCCACACAATACGATTCAAGCGCACACATCAACGACCCGTACGCGCGACAACCAGACCCGTTTGCCGATCAAAACGCAATACCGCTGCAGAACCAGCCCAAGAATGACGCAGATCAGCCGGCCCGGTTTAACAACGATCCCGAGTACTACGGCATGGGCGTACAACCAGCGCGAAAAAAGAGCAAAAAGAAGAAAGGCTGGCTCAGTGGTCGGGTGACATGGGTTGTATACATACTCACAGCCGTGCAAGTGGGTGTCTTTATTGGAGAGCTGGCCAAGAATGGTACGTCAACATATCTGCGTGGATACATGTAACCACAGGATAGCAAAGTAGAGGCGCAGCTGACAAAACGCACAGGCATACTAACAGGCTCGCCCATCCAAACGAAACCAACCTTTAACATCATGATTGGCCCTTCACCCTACGTTCTGATCAACATGGGTGCCCGCTTCACGCCCTGCATGCACAACATCAAGAAGGTGATCGAATCCAACCCTCCCGTTCTCGATTGGCCATGTCCCAACACCACCACCATCAACGCAGAGACGCCTAAATGTACCCTGGCCGAGCTCTGCGGCATGGGCAGCGGCGTCCCCGACCAAACTGGCGTCACAAAATTCGACGACAGAAGCCATGAGCCAAACCAATGGTGGCGTTTCATTACACCCATTTTCCTGCACGCAGGAATCATTCACATAGGCTTCAACATGCTCCTCCAATGGACCCTCGGCCGCGACATGGAAAAAGAAATCGGGCCTCTCCGCTTCCTCCTCGTCTACTTCTCTGCCGGAATCTTCGGCTTTGTTCTCGGCGGCAACTACGCTCCTGATGGTCTCACCTCTGTTGGCTGCTCGGGTTCCTTGTTCGGCGTCCTAGCACTCACCATGCTGGATCTGCTGTACAACTGGTCCACGCGCCGTAGCCCCGTAAAAGACTTGCTCTTCCTCCTACTCGACATGGCCATTGCCTTTGTCATCGGTCTACTCCCCGGTCTCGACAACTTCTCACACATTGGTGGTTTTTGCATGGGCCTTGTACTGGGCATTTGCATCATCCATTCCCCACAGGGTCTTCGTGCGCGCACGGGGATGAATGAACCCCCATATGCGACCGTCGACACGCAGCCCCTGGCTCCGACGGCCGAGGAGAGTAAAAACAAGATTGCCGCGTTTGCCAAACAGCCTGTCGGCTTCTTCAAGGGCAGGAAGCCGTTGTGGTGGGCATGGTGGGTTCTCCGTGCCGGCGGCCTCGTGGCTGTGTTTATAGGATTCATACTGCTGCTGAGAAACTTTTACGAGTGGAGGAACACGTGTGGCTGGTGTAAGCATTTGACTTGCTTGGTAAGTCTCTCTCTCTTTCTCTCTTTCTCCATCTTTTCTTTTCTTTTTCCACAGTCGAAACATGTCAAAGATGTGCATACGCTAATTCTTCTAATCAACAGCCCGTCACGACCAACGGTGTCAATTGGTGCGACATGGGTAGCTTGAACTTTACTACCACCACCACCACCACGCCAAACAATAAGCGTGGGTTGGAGCCTCTGAGTTTAGCATGGGAAATGGGCAAAATGGCTGCGCGGGCATGAGGGGTGAATAAAGGCCCGTAACTGTTTTTTTTTCATTTTCATATTCACAAGTACAATATGACGGCTCCCTCTTGGGTTGTGGCTGAGATTTGGAAGGGGAAAGAAGGCTTTTTTTTTGATACCAAGCATTGCATTTTCTAGAATTCACATTGTTTCGCTCAAGAGGAAGGTGTGGTCTATATTGTTCGAAGCCAGAATGTATATTCGAGCTATTCGTCATGGAGACATGGCCTATTCCATATGGACTAGAGGATAAGGTACCATGTGTCAGCATCTGAAGACGTTAAGGAAATATAAGAAAACCCCCTTTGCCTTATCGTAGGCCGCCTCCATGCATACAGGTAGTTCCGTGCACCTCGTATTCCTTACATTGACGACTTCGCCTTGATCCATCAGCGTCGCCCGTGCATGTGCCCGGCTCTCCTACCATGGAGTTGTCTGCGGGATCCCGCCAATCTGCACAGACGGACGAACTGGACCCTTCCAATCAGGAGGCGTAGTGACCGAGTACTGCAGATAGGTAGCAACGGTCGGCTTGTACAACTCCATATGGCCCGTCTCCTCGTTCCTCAACAGCATCGGCTGGGTATTGAGGTGTTCAGGACGAACCTTTTCTTCCACGCCCAGGAAGCCACCGGACATTCGATCCAGAAACGTGTTGAAGTTATCCGACTTATTGATGTTGCACCGAGCGCCGCGCGCTTCGCAGTGTGCCATGAGCGACGTGGCCGACTTGAAGTACTTGAGGCATGAGGGGCACTTTGTACGCACTACACGGTGGTCTCCGAGGATGTGCATGTTGAGGTCGCAAGCCGCGTCGAAAGATTGTCTACATGTGTTGTTAGTTGGGACTGGCTTGAGAACCTCGGAGTTTTAGAAGCGTCGACTTACTCGCAGACAAAGGGACAGTAGTACTTGTTGACAATGGAGTCGTAGAACTTGTCAGGGTTCCAGTCACTGCTCATGGGATCCCAGAAGCGCGTGGACATCACATTGATACCGTGCTCATTTTCCACGACTTCATCATGCGCCGGAACAGAGAACTCGCTGGGTGTAGGGTTGGGCTTTGAATTGGGGAACAGCGTGGCACTCGTCGACTTGCCCTTGCGAGCGCCCCAGACCTTGGCTTCGCGGTCAGACGAACCAACGCTGAATTCTTGGGCGACAGAGTCGTTGCGAACAGAGGAATTAGCTTGAGAGTAAGCACTGCGACCCGACTCTGGGCGGAAAGTAGTGGCGGCATGAGAGCCAACAACTGTAGACACATCGGACTTGCCATCGCCATTCAGAGACATGCCTCCAAGACTGGATACAATCTCGTAATCAACTCCGTTCGCAAACCGAGACTGGCTAGGTAAAGGCGGGTACTGGCCAAAGAAGGTAGAGGTAGGCGGTGCATCCGTAGGTGTATCGGGCTTGATCGCCTTGAACACAACTTCGCTCATGTTTCCATCGTCCTCCAGTGGGTCACCGCCGAGATTAACGCCACCTTCTTCCTCGTAATCAACGGCTGCCTCGTACTTGGACGTCTTCTGTCTGAATCGATCTAACGCACGATTGTTACCTAGCAGCTCTGTGATGAGATGCTTGTGAACAACATGACCTTGGAACTGGGATGCTGGAATGACGCTGCAATGGCCAAACTCCAAGTGCTCGATGAAGAGGCATGCGCGGTAGAATGCTTTCTTGCAGCCAATGCAGACGAGCTTTTGATCGATCTTGTGGGTGAGTTCGATGTGGCGCTGCAAGCCCTCCTTGCTCTTGAACTCATCGCCGCAGATACCGCATGCCTTGCCGTGCTCGTAGGGGCGTGTAACCTTATGCATGGCATAATCCTCGTAAGAGTCGAAGTCCTCGTCGCACTTGGCGCAGTACTCATGTTCGTCGGAGTACTTCTTGTGTTTCTTCATGATCTTCTCGGTGTCGAAGGTCAGGTCGCAGTCTTTGTAGGTGCACTTGAAGCCCCGGGTCTGCTCGAGTGTGGAAGTCATCTTGGCTACGTGCAATGTGGACTTGGAAAAAGCTGCTGATGCTCTTTGCTGGTTTAACTGCTAGAGTGCTGTCAGTTGAATAGTCTTGCGGACTACCGGAGTGTGCCCAGAGTGAGTGTGTAAACTCACGCGATGTTGTAGACGCCTGTTGAGCGGACGTTCTGTGAAGGAGGTGAACAAAGGGCTTGATCTTGGCTACCAATGCCTGTAAAAAGCAATGATGTGGAGATGAGCTTTGGGACGTGGAGACTGAACGCGAGAGATATATGGCTTATTATAGGGGCGGTGTGTGTGTGTGTGTGAGAGAGAGAGAGAGAGGCTAGGCAAACGTGCGAGCGGGGGGGGGGGGGGATTTAGCAGGTGAAGGAGATTTTGAAAGAGGAAAGAACCAAGTGCGGCCGCAATTGCCATATGGCCCACAATCAACGTCACTTACCTAACAAACAGACTGTGAAGACTTCAACCCCGCATCTTAATGATAGAATTGTTGAGATAAAAGGGTAGGTGAAGAGTAGAAGAAGCATGCCCAGCCAAAGATATAGTATCATGACCGAGAGCTAAGCTCATGTCGTATCTTTAATTGTATTTCTCCTGCTATAGAACAATGAGCTTGGATTATGAAAGCGATACTATGGCTGTTTTGTCATGTTGCTTGGGATATTCTTTGTACACTTACTCAATTACATTTACGGCTTCATTACAGTTCTATTTTATTTGTCTGCAAGACATATCGGGAGCTTGTCATTTCGTAACAGTTATCACTAACATTGGAGAATAGGTACACAAGTGTCATCACATCATCAACAGGTACTACTTAAAATCCACTTAGAATCGAGAGTAAGGCAGCCTGTACAACTGTTAGCAGGGCGCCGGTATGGAGCTCAGGATACATACCATTTACCCCTCAGCGTAATCTTGGCCCATTCGCCCTTCTCATCAGTCTCCTTCTCTATTTTAGTGCTGAATGAAATGGCGCTCATGATGCCATCGCCAAACTTCTCATGTAGAACTGCTTTGTATGCTTGTCCATAGTTCTGCACAATCTCATATAGGCGGTAGATGGTAGGATCTTTCGGGGGCATGTCGAGAGTGCTGCCTCGGTTAGGAAAGCCGGACAACTGCGACTCAAGCATTCCAGCATCGATCTCTAGAATCTCAGAGAGCTTCTTGATGTCTTCTGCCGAGGCCATGGCCTGTCCGTAGAAGAGGGCAGCGATTGCAACCTCATCACGCCCAACATGATTTGCAATGGCCTCGAAGGATAGATTCTTCTTCTTCTTGGCCTCGAAAAGAGTTGGCGAAGACGGAGGGAGGCGGGGGATGAGCTCCTCCTGCAATTGCGTCAGCAGCGCTCGCTGTTTACTCCAGAGCACCTACGTTCAGAGTAGCAATAGGGTGTTGTGCCATTGTAGTGGGTGTATAATGGAAGCAACGGGAAGCTACAAGGGGTGCTATAGGTCGTACAGAAGCAAATGCACGAGAGGTCAATTTGGCAGAGGATGCAAGGCGAGGAGCGAAGGCCATTGTGGAGTATATAGAAGGTGTAGATATAGCAACTATGTCAGTCAGTCGTGTGTGTAACGGCGTGGGGAGATAAGATGAGGAGCTCGCGAGCTGCCGAGGACGGTTCACGGCTACGTCATCCATGTGCGCTGCCGCGCTGCCGTTGCGGATCCATAGGATGTGTAAGCATCTGAACGTCAGTGGATTTCTCTAAGCTTGGTGTAGCAACATGTGCAGTGCGACATGTCCTGCAAACTGCTGCAAACGCCCGGTGGCATAGAGCACCTTGGATGGCGTCGATACGAGGAAGAGCTGTGAGGGGTAGGTAGTGGGGGCTGCGCCCTGACACCCGTTGGGCGCTGCCCAAATCCAAGCGCCTGTGATAGCGACCGGGCGGCAACACAAGGGACATGGGGAGTGTGGGTGCAAGTCAATTGGCATTGGTGTCTGTTTCAGCTGGCGGGTTCCCTGCATGCCCCGTTTGCACTGAGGCTGTGAAGCGGGGTCTACCGGTAGCTGAGCACCGCGACCTCCGTCTCTGCGCGTCAGCAGCAACACAAGACTCGTACGTACATCTACCGACTGGCCAACAAGTGGTAGCTGCAATATATCCACCATGTCCCGTCGAGACGAGGATCTGGCCTACGGCGACTACAACACGCGTGAGGGCGAAGAGGGCGACCGCGGGCTGCTCGGCGACGTAGGTCGGCGTTTTGGCTTTGGCAAGAAAGAGGTCAGTACTCTCCTTTGGGACGCACATGCGGTCACGGTACAGTGTGGGCGTGGCGAAGCTTTGGGAGCTTGCAATTACCCTACTGCCGCAGTCCAAGCCTCCTCCACCCCTCTAACCCGTCGTCTTTCCACTACGACCAGGTGTCTGACAGCAAACTTGCAGAATACCGGATCCCAACCGTCATCCTCGAACCAGGCTAGCAGCGGCGGTATGTCCTTCTTCAAGAAGATTCACGACCCTCTTCATGGCTTCGTCGCCGATTTGAAGGACGCCATCTCGGGCGACGACCACGCACAAAAACCCCCGGAAGCGACTGCAAACGCGCAGAGTGGACAGCCACAGCCAGGGCAGGAGTACCACGAACAACACCGTTTCTTGAGTTTCGCACCTGAACGACATGGCAACGAGACCAAGTGGTATGTCGATGGCTGTAAGTAGCCCCCCATATATGAGGTGCGGATGAGGCGTACACTGACCTTTTCTCCCACCTTGAAGGTAGCTACATGTACGCAGTCAGTATAGCACTGGAGCGTGCCAAGGAGTCGATATGGATTCTCGATTGGTGGCTGTCGCCAGAGCTCTATCTTCGTCGGCCTCCAGCCAAGAACCAACAGTATCGCGTCGATCGAATGCTACTGGCAGCAGCCGAACGCGGCGTCAAGGTCAACATCATCGTATACAAAGAGGTTACCCAAGCCCTGACCCGTAAGTTATTGAACCCAACGTTGCCCAATTATCTTCACTCTCTTCTGCCAAACTCGACGGATTGGTTCACGAGAGGCCTTGTACGGGTTGGTTTAGGTGTCATTTTCAAGTCTCTTGAAGAGTGGGAAAAAACAGATCCGCTGATTGCCCCACCCATTACAGTCTCCTCTTCCCACACGAAGCACCACCTAGAAGATCTTCACCCCAATATCGGTGTCTTCCGCCATCCCGATCATTTGCCAGACGCGGCCGTATTACAGTCGGATTTTTTCGCCTCAATCAAGAACATGTCTCTATCGCCAGCAAAGCTCGTACAACTTCCAGGAGACGGCCTGAAGGCGCTTTACGGAGCGCATGAGGGAACTGTCATGTATTGGGCACATCACGAAAAGCTTTGCCTGATCGACGGGCATATCGCTTTTATGGGAGGGTTAGACCTCTGCTATGGGCGTTGGGACACGAATCAGCATTCAATTGCGGACGCACATCCCGGCAACATCGACCGAATCGTTTTCCCAGGTCAGGATTTCAACAACGCCCGCATGCTCGGTAAGTTGGATTCTCTCTGGTGTATGCCCTTCGAGCTAGTTGAGCTCATATATGGATCTGGGTGGATATATACCATCTGCAAGCTTGGTTGGTCATTGTACACTTTGGGTGTCTATGGGTTGGGTTCTCTCGTCTCGCCTTTGTGGCAGACACACATACCACCAGTCACGCTAACTCCTAATAGATTTCCAGGATGTGTCCAACTGGGAGAACAACAAGCTTGATAGAACACAGAGCTCTCGTATGGGATGGTCTGATGTCGCCTTGTGCCTCTCTGGTCCTGTTGTACAGGATCTTCGTACACATTTTGCGCAGCGCTGGAACTTCATCTATGACGAGAAGTATAGCAAAAAGGCCACCAGATATGCCAGAATACCCGACACCAGCAGCGGCGCTCAACAGGGCGGCGTATACCCTCCCCCTCCTACCCAGCAGCGTGGTATTGAGGGTGAAGAGGAAGGCCAACGCGGATTTGGTAATGAAGACCGCGACGAAGGGGGTGAACGAGGGCTGTTCGGCCACGCAGGTGGACTGCGCCAGAAGATGCAGAGCAAATTTGACCAGTTCGACCATGGGTCAAGCCAGGGTCAGCACCAGTCTCATGTAGAGCATAGCGCTCAGAGAGGCGGCGTCGACTGCCAAATCGCGCGAAGCGCTGCCAAATGGAGTCACAATCTGGTCAATACTGAGGTTGGTAACAATTGATGCCCTCCAAGATACTCGACTAACAAGATTACTAGCACTCAATTCAAAATGCTTATTGTGAGGTCATTCGCAACAGCAAGCACTTTGTGTACATCGAAAACCAGTTCTTCATCACTGCTACTGGCGATCAGCAGAAGCCAATCAAAAACAAGATTGGCGCAGCCATTGTTGAACGCATTGTTCGTGCTGCCCGAAATGGCGAGAAATACAAGATGATCATCCTGATTCCTTCAGTGCCTGCATTCGCTGGCGACCTGAAGCTTGATGAGGCACTTGGTACTCGCGCTATCATGGAGTGTAAGACATCATTTTCGCACTCATCTCTATACTTTTGGACATGTTTTGCTAACGATGCTTTTGTATAGTCCAGTACGATTCAATTAACCGTGGAGGCCATTCCATTTACGAAGAGATTGCCAAGGCTGGCTTCAACCCGATGGACTACATCCGTTTCTACAACCTTCGCAGCTATGACCGCATCAACTCTAGTCAGATCATGCGTGAAACCGAACAGCGCAGTGGTGTCTCGTACAACCAAGCCCAAGAAGGCTATGATGCGGTACACGACAGTACCCGCGACTACCAACCCTATCGCCCGCCGCCGACTCAGGAGTACGGTGTCTATGAGATGGAAGGATCATCAGCACCTCCTCCTGCTCAGCACCAAGGCAACCAAGGTGATTATGAACGTTATCAGCAAGAGGCAAACAAGGTTGGAGGTCGCCAGGGTCTTGGCGACGGGCGTTGGGACACCGTCAGCGAGTGTTACATGCTTGGCGGCGAAGATATCCGTAATGTCCCCTGGGAAGGTGGCGCTGATACTGAGATGGACGCTTTTGTATCTGAGGAGTTGTACATTCACAGCAAGCTTCTGATTGCGGATGACCAGATTGTCATCTGTGGATCTGCAAACCTCAACGACCGCTCTCAACTAGGCGACCATGACTCTGAGATTGCAATAATCATTCAGGATCCAAAGTCCGTCGATTCGCAAATGGATGGAAGACCATACCGTGCCTCTGAGTTTGCCGCGAGTCTGCGAAGGGAGATCTTCCGAAAGCACCTCGGCTTGCTCAAGCCTCAAGATATTGAGCGTCCAGATGCCAACTACGAACCCATTGGTGTGCCTAACCGGTATGACTGGGGTTCGAACGAGGATCGACAAGTCGTAGATCCTCTGTCGGACGACTTCCAGGGTATGTGGAACTGGAGGGCACACACCAACACACAGGCTTTTGGAAAGGTATTCCATCCAGTACCCACCGACGAGGTTAAGAACTGGAAGCAGTATGATGAATACTACTCCCGGTTCTTTGGACAAGACCAGAAGGCCAAGGAGAATAAGAAGCCCTCATTGTACAAGTGGGGTCATGTTGTTGCAGAAAACTTCAGCCAGGGTGAGCAGGGTGTACGTGAGGTCAAGGAGGTACTCAGTACCATTAAGGGCACGCTCGTTGAGATGCCTTTGCTTTTCCTCAAGGAGGAGGACATTGCAAAGGAAGGTGTCGAATTGAACGCTCTCACGGAAGAGATCTACACCTAGTTTGACGGAACTAGTATTCTACTCGATAGCACATCTAATAGAACATACTATCGACTCTGTAGTATCCCTCAGTTTATAGTGTTCTAGGGACATATTCTACTTCTTGACAATACTCTATCCTTATATATAGCAGCAAATTAGACGAGTTTTTAAGTGTTAACTATCATATCTTGCTAGCTCTAGTATGTTAGATAAGAGCTTTTGTTAGTTTTATAAGTCTATATATCACTGAGTAAATACCGCATTCAACAGAGTATAAGGTGCTGGGATAGCGCCTTGACTGCTTTCTTATATTGCTGTTACTACAATACCGCGTTGTGAAAATCTGCTGTTGAGCATCGATATCACTTGTAAAACAATAAGCCCAGAATAGGGTAGCCGCTGGGTATCGACTGGCATAGAGCTCTGTTCTAGACATAATCGCCAACTATGTACACTGTACACATCGAAGAGATGCGTAGCGGTGTAATACACTATGCAAGGCCCAAAGGTATTATATAAACGTGAATAAGACGGACATATAAAGGGCATAAATCCAGATTATTCTGCATCAACTACAAACCTAAGTCATACTCTCTAGCAACACTCCACATCATTTTTAAACAACTCTCATTATGAAGTTTACCTACTTTATCGCTTTGTTTGCTGCATAGCTGCTGCCGTTCCAGCAGCCATCTTTCAAGAAAAAGTATGCACAACCACTTATCGTTCGTAAACCTACTAATCAAATAAATAGCGTGTCTGTATTACCCGGTATTCATTTCGTAATCTCATTTCATGGGTATTACAGAAGATGATAGCTGATTCATATGAAATTCAGGCCATCTGCAAAAGTACCCCAAATGGGGCTGAATGCGGTGTGCCCTGCATAAGTAGTTTTTCTCTACGGTATCTTGGTTTTTATCATGTGTCAGATGTTGAAGACGCTAATATATCTGGAAATATAGATCCCGGAGGTAACTAGTTCTGTTCCACGGTAATCTTAATCTACTACATTATGTCTTAGGTCAAAGTACCTAACTAAGTCTGGAAATATAGTCTGTAAGTGATTTCTCTCTTGGTAGCTGCCTTCTCGGTACCTCACTCTCCATACCCCCTGCCCTCCTCTGCTATCTAACGGCCTCCTGTATCCTTTGTTTTCCTATAGACTCGAGATAAATAGAGCTAATATGGTTGTAATGTCCACCGTAGTAGTATTTCGTATTAACTCGGTAACTGTCTATTGTTGTATAGATTTCTCTAGAGTGCTCCTGAATCTCACTAGGAGTATTGATAGAGTTCTAGCTCGGCCAATAGCAAGGGATAAAATTATAGAATCACTTCTGAAGCACAGTGTCCAAATTCAACAGCTCCTTTTTAACGATACATGATTGATCGATGCTGAGCAAGAAAATTCTACAACACAGAACGTGGGCAATGAAATGATGATTCAAAGATTTAATGTAAATTTGGTTGTAGTGAGTAGTACTACCAAAGTTCGACCAAAGTATCGCGAGGCTGCAGCACTGGCGGTTTAAAAAAGCGAGCAGCAATTCAACTTCATGTAAAGCAACCCATCTAGGGCAAGCCAGTTAGGCCAGTGGAATCGAGCCAGTTGGCATTGCCTTGGCAATTATCCAACATCAGCATTCGATCCTTCTGCATCAGAGACGGTAGTTAATTCCTAGATATCAACCTCAATTCGTGTTCGCGTGCGTACGGGAAGCCAGAGTTCTGAGGATTGGAAGATACAGACTAGATATTCAACCAACGAATAATGAAACACAACAGCCCAACAAATTGACGGAATATATCATACAAGCCAAGTTTCGCGATTACAGCTCCATTTGCAAAACCACACATTTGGCTGATGCGTAGTAGCACAAATAGTGGAGACGTTCAAAGTCGTCAAACACCCCTCCGGATCAACCTTACAATGTATAACTCCATGCCGCGATCATCAGCTCGACAGCTCGCTTGCAAAACAACACACAGATCGTAGTGATGGTGATAAGGCGCGGTCTCTGAACCCCGACTAACCGCATAGCGACTAGTGCTCGAGCTTAGCGCTGATTTCCCCTGGCGCGCATTTCCCCAGATGCGACGCCTCCGTGTGGAACCGTAGTGCAAGCACCGAGGTCACTTTGTGGCGCCATGCCTCGTCTGATAACTGTGCGAAGTGCTGTTATTCTTGTCAATATTCTAGTACTCACTGCGCTCTTCATTCATTTGAAGTTCGAGCTCTGGGATCAACGCGCAACTGCAGCTGCATTGGCCAGTCTGACACACCTACCCGACGAACTATACGACGAGCAAGAGACCAACGAAATATCGCCATCTGGAGAAAAGAAACCACTCAAGGCTAATGGCGGGGTAAAAACACGCCGGACTGCCATCGTTGTCGCAAGCCAGAAGTCTGAGAACGCAACGTGGCTTGAGGAATATTTCCCGGAGTGGGAGAAGAACATATATCGCGTGGACGACAAAAATGCACCACTCACGGTACCCAAGAACAAGGGACGGGAGAGCATGGTATATCTGACGTATGTGTATTTCGCGGACCCCGGAAGCGACTCGCGCAGCTAACATCGGGTTGCTAGCTACATAATAGACAACTATGCCTCCCTTCCTGACAACGTACTCTTCATCCACCCCAACCGTTACCAATGGCACAATGATGACCCGGATTACGACGGCCTGCCCATGCTTCGTCACTTTCAGCTGCCCTACCTCGAGAAAGAAGGCTATGTGAATATACGCTGCGCATGGTTGCTAGGCTGTCCAGCCGAAATCAAGCCGCTTGAGGAAGAAGGCGAGCATAGAAAGGATGTACATGCTGGTGGGGATTACAAGAAGGCTTTCCAGCATCTATTCCCTGGAGAGGAGGTTCCTAGTGCTGTGGGTGTGAGCTGTTGTGCGCAGTTTGCAGCGACAAAGGAGAAGATCACCGAGAGGAAGAAAGAGGAGTATATAAAGTATCGTGATTGGATCATGGAGACTGAGCTAGGTGATGCCATTAGCGGACGGGTCTTTGAATACTCCTGGCATAGTGAGTCTCCATCTCGGGCTCGCGTCACCCTTCGCGTCACCCTTTGCACACCATACTAATTTCAACAGTGATTTTTGGCAAGCCCGCCGTCCACTGCCCTTTCGCCAAAGACTGCTACTGCAAAGTGTTCGGCTTGTGTGACCTCACATGCAAAGAACAAGGAAGCTGCGAAGGACGCTATATTCTGCCACCATACTCGTCTTTGCCGAACGGTTGGCCACACCGTGGTTGGGATAACGAAGAGCGCCAACGAGCCGGGCCTGAAGAGTGATGTGGCATCTCCCACTACTCCACCTCCTTCTAGTCGACTTTCCAGGCCACTGTTAATGTCTAGCGAGTAACGAACAGATCTATGACGTTTTCCTTCCATCACATTCCTTACTCGTTCCGTCAGCATCTCAACCCAGAAGTTTTACAACTACCTCTGCGAGTTTGACACGCGCAACGATGCACGTTACGACGTATAATGCTGTTGAACGTAGTACAACCCAGCCTGACTATCGTCAGTCGGTCACGCTCACATGGCGGTGCAACCAAGCAGCACATGACCGTGGCATCCATTCAACTTGGATCCTTATGCAGGTCTTGCGCTCAATTTCCGATGCATTAGTTCATCCGGGAGGGCTGATTTTATCCATTGCAAAGCAAAAGCTGGCAGTGTGGGCCAGGCCACGCCAGCCGTATCAACGGTGTGCTTGGTGTGCCTCCTGGTAAGCCATTTGTCAATCTATCTCCCAAGCTGTGGGGGTGTTCCACATATCACAAGCGGTTAGACACATTCAATGCATCACGACCCACCTTGCTGGACGAACCGGTTCCGTGAGGCCTGGAAAGGGCGTTAACCGTAACCCATCCAGGAGCGGGGTCTTTGAAACGCCACTCTTCGACCCCTGCATGCATGATGCACTTGTACAGTGTTGGAGTGAAAGGCTATGTCAGGACCGGTTATGGAATCAGGCTAGAGATGAAAGCTCTTGTAGGCTGGAGGTGTTGAGAAGCGCGGCTGAGCCTTGAAGTAATACCTAAAACCGGACGAATTATATCCATGTATAGCTTCGTGAGAGTAGATAGTCGTAGTAAAACAATGACTGTTAGCGATTTGCAACCCTGAATAACTATCGTTCACCTTCTTGTTTAATATAGCCGACGGATAACCAGGCTGAGGGCCAGCTAACAACAAACAAGTTACGTCGCGGGGGCTGCAGAGCCGCACGAGAGGCACGAGAGGCACGAGAGGCATGAGAGTGGGACCCACAGCCTTTTCAAAATGCGCTAATCCCTTTTACGTCATAATATCTCACCCTAGGGAGCAGAGCCTCAATCTTTGCGCACTAACGCTGGTCAGCCGGACTTTTTCAAGCCACGTCAACAGCATCTAATCTTATATCTGCTTAGATTTGTATCATGTTCGCTTGATTAGCATCACTGACATTATGTAGGACTAGCCTAGATGAGTATAGAGCCTCAACCCCGCAGCCATTCTATGGAGGTCTCTCAGCCTGACGCACAAGAAACGCCATGCTTTTCGAACTATGCATTGCCCTTGCATGCCCCGGTCCAACATTTTCAGATCGAACTGAACCTTGGAATACGTTGAGGCTCTGTGATCGATGAGCATTTGAACGGCGTCCGTGCCTGCACGGCATGTAGAAGTTCTACTAGCTGATTAAGGCCCTTGCATACTAGATTCAGACACTGCGCTCATGTACACGTATCATCACTTCCTTTTGCCTATCCCCTACATACAACTTGGATCACGTGCCTTTTTCGTTCTTTCTTCGCCTTCAACTCCAATTTCTGTCCATGTTTCATGACTTTCTCTCTCGATCAGCTTCCCTTCGACCTAATATTTGTCATTGTCTCGAATTTAGATGTAGAAGACCTTGTCCATCTCAGCCAGACATGCCGGCAATTGAGAGCTTCGTTAGACGAAAGGACAATCTCCAGGCGTACAATCGAAGTAAGCATACCTTTATCGGCCGTGGTGGCTATGAAGCGCTGACACTGCTGGATAGATCAACTATCCATATACGAAAGAGGCAGAGTTGGCACGAGCAGAACAAATCACCTACAAACAAGCATTCCAAACTCTCTATGACAAAAAACATGCTCTTTCAACTGCACATCCTTTTCTTGTCCGCAGCTTGGGTCATGGAAACACGTTTGCGTATCGGCAAGGGACTATATGCATCCTGCATGGTGAAGTGGTTCGTGTCTCGGATCTACGTTCCCAATCGAGTAATGTTCTTGATCTAGCCAGCATCATCCGACAAAAATATCCTAGTTTATCCGGAGGAATTAAAGCACGGCTCCTCAACTATTCTGATGGAATACTTGCAATCCACGTCAACAGAACTAGGGGATTGGGGACCAGCTATGTCTACGCCATTGACACTGCATCCGACTGTCCAATTAGCAAGAGGATCATCGAAAAAATACCACTTGCCGCGTGTGACAGGCTTCTTGTCCGGCACAACTCTCGTTATCTCTACTATGCTACGCATACTGGTCGAGGCGATGATGGCGAACGTAAATGGGAAATTGATGGTGTATCACTTGACATAAATTATCCACTACCGAGACGTGAACGACCACTATTACTCGACAATTTCCACGGGTCTGACATCGGCTCTACTATCGCTTTCGAGATACACAATGGCTACTTCTACGCTGTTTCGAACCAAGGGTCCTCTGAAGTCGAGGAGATTGACTACACCTCCTTCTACCATATAGTTCGCTTTCCCCTCAACTCGCCTTTACCAGATGAGGTCGAAAAAGATGAGTGTCTCTATCGTCGGCAGCATAAACAAGGACCAATTCACGACACTTGGACTGATTTGACACTGCAAATTGATGAGGGCACAAACGAGACTGTCATTGTAGAGTCGCGACGAGAATGGGTAAAAGCATCCTCACGGCAGTCCCGTTCGTTCTACGTTACCAGGCCAAAGTTCGGACAAAAGATTGAGAAAGACTTGCTTGGCGAGGCGTTGCTACCGGAAGACGACCCGTTGGTTCCTTTAATAGACTCGTCAAATCACCCCCACTGGAAGCCTACGCCAGACCTCTACAGCTGGAGTCAACACCCCGAGTTCTCTAGTACCGATACCACACGACGTTCTTTTATCCTCGCAAGAACAAAATTCAGGGCATACAACTACGCATGTACAACTTTCCTCGACCTTGTTGAAGATGATCGCTGCTGCAATCACCCTTCCCAGCCATCCTGCCTCCGGCTACGCGTAGGCTCAAGACGCGAAATGGGCCTGCACTATTCCTACACTAACAGCACCGGCAAAGCCTCCATCGATTATCAAGATTCCAATTTCATCGACACCAAAACTCGATACCGTCACTCCCCAATCCGCATGTGGCCACCCTCACCCTCTCACTGCCCCTGCTCAAAGCGCTTACATGACATGATGAACCCGCCACTACCGAACGGCAACGTATCTCATGCTAGAAGCGTCACCGGTGTACTCGACGGCGACTACCTTGTCTACATGGTTAAGCCGGGGCGCACCTACGGTCCCGGTGATGATAGTGTTTTAGGCAGCATTGTCGTCTTGGACTTCAGCCGCGGCTTTCCGATGCCCGAAGAAGAGAAAGGAGAAACGCCATCAACATCAGCATCAGCATTCCCGTCAGCATCCCCAATCCGTCCCAGACACGATAGCGCAACGGCCGACCTCAGCCCTGGCCCATCTTGGATATGGTCCGCCGGTCAAGAGAGGCGCTGCCAAGGCAGGACGTGTTATTGAATGTTTGGAAAAAGTCGCGACATCTACGTTTTACGAGCCTAAGAGAAAACAAAAAAAATCCACACATTGAACGGAGGGTATGTGAGGTGTGCTGTGTGCTGTGTTTGTATGGAGCGGAGCCGCATGAAACGAGGCAACGAATGGTGCGCAAACCACCGACATGTTTTTGTTTGCCTTGCTGCGCCGCGCGATGCAGGATACGCGTGTGCATTGACCTGCATGTGTTGTACTCTAGGTCCTGCGTTTTTCTCCTTTACCTTTTCTGTTAATGTACAGGGGACCATTGTCCGGTCAGTGGTACATGTGGATGTGCGTGTTATGCGGACCCCGCACAAGGCTGAATCGAGTCGGTTGACGAGGCTCCTTCTGCGAAGCTCGCAATGCTTCTTTTTTCATGATTCTTTCTTGACTAGGTATTGTTTTTGCCTTTCCTTTCCTTTCTTGTTTTTTTGGGCGTAGGTCGGCCTTGTGGTTATTGTAGTATGCATGATCTAGTGGGCGTGGGAAAGTTGGAAAGTATCGTTATGCAGTCTTGTTTGTTCAACACGAACAGAAACATGTTCCATTAATCGGTTCCGGTCAAAAAACTTATTATATCTTTTATGTTACGTTCGACTGTCGTCGGTTCAGCTGTGACTGATGTTTTTTGTTGGGGTCCATGTGAACACCGTTTTGTGGGGAAGAGGTAGTGAGTGAGGATACAAGTTTGAGGCTACGACTGATTATTTGATCTGTGACGCTGTGGGTTCTAGAAAAATCGATGATACCTTCACTTATTTCCTTCTTCTTCCCTCCGCTCTCCGCGCTGTCGATTCAAGTGTGTTTAAAAACCTGTCACAACGATAGTTGAGTTTGACATTCTGACTGCGCTCTTCACAAATTGCTGGTGGTTATCTTGTTGTACCCCAAATATGGCTGTGAATCACTGCAACCCTGTTCACTGCCTCGCATCCTGTGACATGTCTCCTTTGGTATGTCGCACTTCCAACCCCACCTCTCAAAGCGCCTATAAAAACATCCGCAAGAGCCTTACTTTTCTTCTACATAGCACACCGAGTATCTTGTGTTTACAACAGCATCTGCCGCTAAAACCATAGCAACATCGAACACCAACATTATCCAGCTCCGAATTCAACAGCCAACATGCCACTTGACCCCCGCTATAACGGAAACCCCTTCGATGGCCATAACATGTTTGATTTCGAGCGCAGACGATATCCGCGCGACATCTACGACGATGAAGATTACGACAGTCTCTATGACTCTAACGATGAAAGTTATAGGCCCTGTATATTTGGCACTGACAGACTAAGAGGTGGAAATAGAATGGATGAGAGGATAGCTGGAAGGGGCCTGGCGATGGTACTCAGAGGAGACCTTGCGCGTGGTCCCGATAACTCTAGTCGCGGCTTCGGTCGACGTGGCCATGGCGGAAGGCGTTGAGTGAGGTAGATATACGACGAGGTTATCTCTCCACTGTGCGTCTGAAGAGCAAGCTTGGGGAGATGGGATAGGCGTGGATAAATTGGATAGTTATGGGAATGTTTCCAAATGGAGTAGCTTTGGGGGCCTTGCCTATGCGTGTGAAACGTACATTTTGTGAATGAGCAGTTGCAGTTGCAGTTGCAGTTGGTAGTGAGGTAAGCCCAGATCTCGTATCAAGACAAGGCGATAGAGGTCTTCTGATTATGAAGAAGTGCCAGTCTAATCTTGATTATGCAAAAGACATATGGTCACTTCTGCACTTGATAATCGCCCAAGAAGCAGTGAAAAAATACCAAAATATATACAGAGTTTTGTAGGGTCACGAGTACGACAACAATGACGTTTCTCTTCTTCTTCTTCTTCTTCTTCTTCTTCTTCTTCTTCAGTTCCCCAAGATGACGCAACGACGTTAACGAAGAAAAAAGGGCGTGAGTTAACCCAGATTCAACCAAGTCCTCACGTACGTCAGGCCTCGCACTCAGCGATCGAACGAGACTGATGATAGCGCCTGGTGGTCGCATACAGAGACAACTATGTGAAACTGCCGAAGGCGTCCTTATCCTGCTGATGACTTACGTAGAGGATAAACAAAAGGCCATACAGCTATCGTAGCATGTGAAGCACTTGTGGTTGGAAAACGCACACCTGAATCTGGTAGCACAGATGTACCAGGAGGCGCACAAGGCAGATTCAGAGGGAAAAAGTCGCCACTTTGCGCGTCTGAAAACTCTCGCACAAGATCATATGGTTACGCTTGCTGGATACCGCTTCATCATGATGTTCGTGCTGATCAAGAGCCTGGGTCTTAATGTTCAGTCGTCGAGCTGCACTCACTAGTGAGCTCACGGATGATCCAAGGCATCATCACAGGATATTACAGGTGACAGTATGGAAAAATACTATTCTAAAACAATGCAAGTAGATGATGAGGTTGCATTAGTTATATTGAATACTGTGTTTACAAGTCTAGCCCAACACTTGTAACATTGCATAACAATGACCCTATAGACCGCTCTGTGGCGCGCCAGTGAGCTTGAAGTATCCCGGCTGGAGTTTCTCAAACACGGCGGACGGGTCATACTCTTTCGAGATGGCAATGAGTCGAGCTTTGTTGGCGGAGCCATAACCGGCAATAATATCTTGATACTGGCTTCCGTAGTTCATGTACATATAGTCGCTGTGTAAGCCTTTGGCTTTTGCCGCGGCCACCGAGCGCTCCTTGACTAATGCTGAAAACTTGTGGATTCGGTCGTCGTCGGCACTGTCCGACCACGATACAACAAGCAAGACCAGTATAAGGGGCCCATTCTTGGGGTCGAGCCCGAGTGCATTACCACCATTCATTTGGGTCTTTTCTATTATCGGCTCCGTAATAACCTGGAGGGCTAAAGCGGGAAGGACGTTCGTTGCGTTTAGGACACTGGGAAGCTCCTCAAAGTATATGTCCTTGATGGTGCTTGCCATATCCACGTCCAGCTTGGCGGTCCAGGTCCAGAACGACTGTCGATGCCCTGCGGTGGGCTGACCATCTAATGAGGTTGTCAGATTCGCGAGGCTTACGATCCCTGTCCCGTCCGACAGGGCTCCTGGGATCGCGTTATACTCGGAGAGTACAGAAGCGTTGGCGATTGGGTCGGCGTAGTCCAGTTCAATCTGGCTTATTCGACCAAGTTGAGCTCCTCCCGAGCCAAATGACAAGATTTGATGAGCCTTTGGATCCTTTGTTGCGCTCATGCCAAGGTTGTAGTACGACTTTATGAGAGCAGGAAACTGGGCTTCGGTGTAAACTCGCGATCCTCCCCACATGGTAGGCGCCCTAGGAATGGCGACTACAGTGAACTTTGTGACAAGACCAAAGTTGTTGCCACCACCTCGTAAAGCCCAATAGAGGTCGGGATACGAGGTTCTGCTGACGTTGATTACACGTCCGCATGCCGTAACCAGTTCGTATGAAATGACGTTGTCGCAAGCTAAGCCATACATGCTCGAGAAGTAAGAAATGCCTAACACGAGATATCAGTGCTCTGTGGGTGTGAACTTGACATGCCGTGACTCTTACCTCCACCAAGCGTTAGTCCACCAACACCAACACTAGCAACTCGACCTCCAATAATGGCCACATTGTCCTTGGCCAGTTTGGTATATACATCAAACCAAGTCTGGCCAGGCTGGAAAGATACGCTCTTCTTGTCGGCAGATAGTATTGTCTGGTTCATCCTTTCGAAACTGATGGTGATTCCGTCCTGGATGTTGGATCCTCCTGGTACTGCAGAGTGACCACCGCTCCTTGCCGCAAATTTGCATTGCATATGGCGAGCGACAAGAACTGAAGTGGATACGTCGATGGAGGTGTGCGGTTTGAAGATACATTTGGGCGCTATCTGCTTTTGCTGGTCGGCCCAGTACATGCTGAGAAATGTACTGTACGCAGACTCGGACTGCGTCTCCACTTGATCATCACCAAAGATGCGTCTCAAAGTCTCGCACTGGAAGATGGTTTAGCTCAGTCTGGAATGTGCGGCAAAGGCTCAACAACATACGGCTACTGAACAGCTCTGTTGCGGTTCGGGTATAACGGAGGCATGGACGCCATTCTTAAGCAGTGCTGCAGTGGTATTGAAGTGCGATGGCTCAAACGTAGATGATGACAGGGCGTTCACTGAGAGGGCGCCAAATAAAATAAGGCTCTTCATGATAAAAGGAAGGAATTTTGATACCAAGCTACTATGCGACGCCAAATCACAGCGTAAAGAATGATCGCAGAAAACTCTGAGACGATGATGGCTGCCCATGAATGTGGGGAAATCATATCTTCTTACATTGACCGACGCTCGTCCGGAGGCTCAATATGGTTAGTGCTGATATTATTCCTGCCTATCCCTATGAATGTATACGACTAAAACTGTGTAAGCTTTTGATCAAAGGCAGACGCATCGATCGACTTAGTTTCGGCCTTGGTGCGGACGCCCAGCAATAGCGGGATTTTGCGGATTTGTAGGTCTAACCAACATTGAAATATCTTTTGCTTTTATGCCTGTACCATGAGAACACTATATTCTCAACAGGGAAATGGTAACTATCTTTCATAATCTTCTCTTTTGTTGCCTTGGCTTTGGCGCACGGGTTGATAGGCTAGGTGCCTTTCTCCTTCAAAAAGTTACCTTTTTCTTTGCCGTAACCTGAGAACCCTGAATGCCGAGATAATGATGTTGCGTAATCAACGGGGATTAATAGTTTTCGGCCGTACAGCACAGACAATTGTCTTTCCCCGAGATTTGGATCCACCTGTTTATGTTTGACATGGTTGGTCAATGGTTGCCATGTTGGTTTTGAGAAGTACCGAATAGCCCTGTGCATAACCCGCAGTGTACAGAAAGACCTTTAGGCGTACTCTTTCCATTTTGAATGGGATATCTGGCGCATTTAAAATAGAAATATAACTTCAACCTGAGCTTGAGGTTCCCACTAGCGATCCTGCATTCTGTTAGTCATCTTGGGTGCTCGCCTTGAACACTCTTAGAATTTAGTGGCTGAAGAAAGGCACACTTACCCAGGCCTGGAACGTAGGAAAGTATGGTGTACCTGGTATTACACGGATGGCTACGCCTCCACAGGATTTACATAGCAGCTCTTCTAGCTTGGAATAGGTGTGCGCGTGCCTGAGCAGATTGCAGGTTGGTTAAGCGCACAAGCAGCGACCCAAGTTTGGGTTGCGCAATCGACGCATTAATGACCACGAGTATCCGTATGTTGCATGTTGTGGACAGATAGGAGTGAGTGGACTAGTAGTAGGAGATGCAGGTCTACATATCTGGTCGATGTCGCTTCTCGATTTCTTGGCAGCGGTTGCTTCGGGACCCGTGGTAGTATGGAGATTGTGCTAGTTGTAGTAAATCCTATGGGCCATAAATGATGTTAGCTCCTTTGTGTCGAGCATCTCTAGACACCAATGAGGAAGATTTTCCATCTCCATGTCCTCATATATCTCCTCTTTCCAAATTTTCTCCTCTGCGCAAATCCAATGCCTTTGTGATACAATTTTTCTCAAGCTCCGCTTTCATCCTCTGTTTCCCACTGCGATACTCAATCAAACTCGAGATTTTGGCAGAGAAGAGTAGCGATAGCATGGATGGAGAGTAAAGCACGCCTGACTCTCCCCGGAACCAGCCCACTCGGACCCGGTATCCCTAACCCCCCACCCCCCCGGGCGCGGCGACAGTACGAAAACAGTCCGAGCCAAAAGTCGGTACCAAACATTACGCCGTGTACCGACGATGATGGCCACGATGTGGGCGCTGGATCGGGCTTACCGGACCCTGGGAAGACGGCGCATTAAAACATGACGTCTTCGACTCGGGGCAGAAACGCGCAACGCGGATATAGTAAAAAGAAGTACAATCTGCGTTTTGCATTGTGGAATTCCCATCTTCGCTACATCGCTTTTCTACCTATCTGCTGCGTATAGACATCTCTTCGAGTGAAATCTACGTGTGATTACCCGCTCACTTCCAATACCTATTCACGACGACGACGACAGTTATGGGCAATACACAATCTACTGTGCGCTACCTTGCGCCAGCATCGTTTCTGTACGACTTTGCTCTCCAACAATATGGCATCTTCTCTACACCCAATATGATGGACATCCACAACCGGAACCTCGCAGCCTTTTCCCCGTACCCATACTTTATTGGCGCCTTCTTCTTCCCGCAACAAATCTTCCAGCTGGTCTGGCTGTGGAAGCTATGGAAACAGGATGGAAATGGGCAGGAGTGTGCAATGATGAACAAGTTCGCGTGGGTGTATAGCCTGGGAAACTTTTGTATCGGAAGTATGTTTGCCTGGATGCGAATTGCGGGGAGCGGGTTCAAAATACTGACATGTGCACAGCTTGGATGTTCTTCTGGAACGCGAATAGACTCGAGGCATCCAACATGTTCGTCATCATCAACACGCTTGCGCAAGTCGGTTACATCGCTACGGCTCTCGAGCCGCTCGACACACGCTCAACCCCCAACTTTCTAACGCACATTGTCGCAAAGACATTCGCGGGCATCGGCGTCTTGGACCTCCTCCACAACACATCGGCAGCCTACTTTGTTGGTGTAGAGCCCAGCTCGCTCGTGCAGGTTGCGACGGGCGTAGGCTTCGCAGCAGCAGCGAGCATGAGCGATTGGATCTTTGGTGGCTGCTTGGTGTACGATCTCGTTGCGTTGGCCGTGGGACAGGAGGGCAACTGGTCGAGGCTGCTCGGCGGATATGCGGCCATGGCAGCAGGCATTGTGGGCTTCAAGAACTTCTTCTAGTGAGTATGTTGGGTTGTCGGATGCAGAGCGAAGCTGATGGGCTGCAGCCCCCGATGGAAGGCCCAGAGACGGGCGGGCGCATATTCGAGGATCGAAGACGATCGCGATGCCGTGTAGAAGCTGGAGGTTGGGCCTTTGTCTGTGGGCAAGTGCAATGGTCACACGCCTGTATTGTGGTGATGTATCCGTGTGTCGTTTTCAAGCGAATTCAAGTATTTTTCCGTTGAAGCGTCATCATGCATGTTCCCTGGCCGTGCGGTGTGTGTGCGACGGCCCGTTCAAGTAAAGCCTTCCTGGCTCGCGAAAAGCACGTGAGGACGGGCAGCCACATGGTTCACGCACATGTCTGTACGTCCGAGGTCGACGGGCGGATTCTCGTTACGTTATGTTTGGGAGGCCGTGTTTAGTGGTGTTTATTAGTTGATGCAAGTGTACGTACGGAAGGCCGGAGCGAGAGATCGGCCCGATGGCGGAGGTGGGCCATGGCCGCGCGGGACCCTCCAAGATGGCGACTCGAGTAAGAAACTGGATGCGAAGATCTGGCGGCGCAACTCCAGTTGTCGTGAGAGCCAGTCGGTGCCTGTTCCGGCCGAGGCGGGCTGAGATGAGTTGCATGGCCAAGGCTCCGCGAGCGGCGGCAGTGCGGAAAAGCGACTTCGCCCAGACCCCTGGACGGGTGATCGTGTGTGCACTGCACTTGGTCTCGAGATAAGCTCTTATCTATCAGCCATCACATCCCACACGCACAAGTCACACTGCCCATATCGCTTCCCGCACTGCCTGGCCTAGCCGTGCCCACCGTCATGCCCGGTCATGCGAGCCCGCCGGGGTGTCGTCTGGCAATGTGGAGAGCTTCCTTTGCGGCTGCTACTGGCGCCTGGGGTTGGGGTGTATGACTGTCGACGGCCAAGGGACCGACCATGTGTCTTTGGTCGTTGACGTCTTGACTCGCTCCCTTCTCGTCTTCACACCTCAACTTCCTTCTTTGCATTACCTATTGGAGTGCTTGCTTTTGCGAAGCCTCCTGTCGTCCTCCTGTCCTCGTGCCCCCCAGCCCGCTCAACCACCGATTGGTACTCCGACGTCAGATCGCCGCCGACCAAGCCAACCTCAGCTCGCACTATTGGCTCTGAGATAGTCGTCGCAGAAGCCGAACTTGACTCGCATATACCTGGACCTCGCGCCCGTGTGTGTGTGCTGCCGAAGACTGCATCCGCGCCTCTGTGGCTGTTCCAAACAACTTAATCACCGTCTCACCGTCTAGTCCGCGCTGCCACGACGCGAACAAGAGGCTGCAAGAGGAGCAGTAATCTAGGCATCATCTTCTAAAGAAAGAAAGAAAAAAGTCTGTAGAAGATTGGGCGTGAACCCCGTATCGCTATTTCCCACCCATCTCGCACCCCGATCTATGGCACTATGCCACCTTACCTATCTCCCCTACACATAGCGGAGCCCTCGTTACCGGCTGCATGCGAACCCGCCAACGCGTTCCTCTACCACCTTTCCGCGACATTCCACACCTGCGTACCTACGAATCTCGCACTCGTCTCTACATTGCTCGGCACGTGCAGCATCATATCATGGCTGTTCGCACAGCTGCCGCAGATATACAAGAACCACAAATTGAAGTCCACATCGGGGTTGAGCGCCTTCTTCCTGACCGAATGGCTACTGGGTGATGTGACCAACTTGCTGGGATGTCTCTTCACAGGGCAGGCCTCATGGCAGATTATCATAGCAGGATACTACGTTTTCGTCGACTGCTGCCTGTGCTCGCAATGGGTATGGTATGAGCTACTACACCACGGACGGCCTCTGCGCCCTATCTGGGGGCGCTGGAGTAGCTCGGGCGCGAGCGGCAGTTCAGGCTCTGGAGGCGCGGCTATGCATCAAGTTCTCGAGGGCGTAGGCATGGGGAATTCAAAGACGCCGAGCCCATCCAACAAGTCGCAGGATTTGGACAGCAAGCGTCCAGACAGCAAGGCGAAAGACGTACCGCGCTCAAACACAAAAGGCTCTTTTAGAATCCCCGACTTTGCTCCCAAGGAGTCGTGGCAGGGGGGTACTACGCCCTCGGGCGCATCGCCAAACCCACATGTACGCCGCGTAGCTGCATCGAGCTCCCCGATGCCCTCGCCAAAAACAGTCCTATACATTACCCTCCTCATAGCCATATTCTGCAACCCCACAACCGCAACCCCAATCAGCCCCTTTGCGCCCGGCCTCCTCCGCGCACCCACTCTCTCCGCCTCCACAACCCTCACAGTCTCCAAAGCCAGCGCCTCTGAGATTGCCGGCAAGGTCTTCTCCTGGGCCAGCACATTCCTGTACCTCGGCTCCCGGCTCCCCCAACTCTACATGAACCAGATTCGCAGATCGACGGCTGGCCTATCGCCCACCCTCTTCGCCGCCGCCTTCTTCGGCAACCTCTTCTACTCAACCTCGTTGCTCACAAACCCCTGCGCCTGGTACTCGTACGCGCCCGGCACAGGCGCCGGCTGGGTCGATCCTAGCGGCAGCGACCGCCACTCGTGGGTCCTTCGCGCCGCCCCCTTTTTCCTAGGTGCTGCCGGCGTCCTAATAATGGACGCGGCAGTCGGACTCCAGTTCTGGTATTTCGGCGACGCGGCACCCCGCGGTCGGTCCGTTGTGCCGGGCCATGAAGACCAGGTCGTTATCACCGTGGACGATCATGGGAAGCTGGTACGTAGGAGTATGCATTGGCGGAGGGTGAGTGGCTGGATGCGCGGCTGGGCGCCTGCGGTTAGTGTGGCGGCCACACCGAATGTGAGTCGTACGCATACGCCTGCGGATTCGCCGCGAGAAACGAGTCCTGTGAGCGGCAAGGGCTCGACAAGCGGTGCTAGTGGGAGTGGGAGCAGTAGCAAGAGTATCCCGATCAAAGGGAGGGGGAGTGCGTTGGATGAGGCGCGGGCGTTGCTGGGCACGAGTAGACATGCTAGTCCGAGGAGTTATGGGGCCGTGGGGAGTCCACGGTAGACGACAAGTCTCTTTTTTTTCTTCTCTTTGAAATCTCATGTTGCATGCATAATGGGAGTTTACTGGAAGGGGAAGGAGACTGGATGATGAATTTACATTTACCTATGACAACCGTTGAAAACATTGCACGTTGCAACATTTAATCCTCTTTTTTTACGTCACAAGTACCAACTTCTCCTTTTCCGTATGATTGCATGAATCATCACTCATTCATCCACCTGCTGAACCTATACCAGTAGATTTGAACTCATGATACAAGTACATTACTCCAATACTACATGGCTACGCTAAACATGTCAATTCCTCATATCTACTTCACTTCTTCTTCTTCTTCTTGATCATCTCTTCCATATATGCTATACAAAACGTCTATAACCCTACACACTCCAAAAAAAAGTAATAGCTCGCTGTGCAAAATGAAACAACCCTACCGAAACGCCGGGCTCGATCAGAAACACCGAAGAACCCGAAGAGTCTGCTGCTAGGTAATTACACTTCTACAAGGCGATACAAGACCAAGACCCGCAATCAGTATACTCTACTTTTACAAGAACAGGATAATAACTAGGAACAAAACAGGGGAGAGTAGTAGTAGGTGTCGTATTTCACAGCTTCAAAAAAGAAAAGAAAAGTTACACACTCGCACGAGGGACAAAAATGTATGGAAACTTTTGAGAAACCTGCGCGGGGAGGATAAAAAGGTATACCAGGGAAGGCTGTTGTCCATCTAGACACGCGACACATCCCGTCCGAAAATCTTAGCCTTTGCCCAATCGAGCATGACCAAGATTCTGTTGCGGGTGCTAAAGCACATGCTTAGGTAAGCAGAGCGCCAGAAGATGTACGTGATAGTACCACCGGACGCGATGTTGCCTGCGAACCACGAGACATCTGCAACTGCCTTTTCGGAACCAATGTAGGCGAGCGAACCCTGGTGGGAGTATTCAAACGGACCGATTTGCTTGATGCGCCTCAGTCTCTGTTGCAGAGCCTTGATCTCGTTGAAGACCTTGTCACGAGCCTCCTTGCCGGGGGCGGTTTCTTGGGCAACGGATAGCTGTGCGAGTTCGCTCTCGATTTCGCTGGTCTTGGCCATGTTGTTGAACATGCGGGCGAGGAAGGCGCCTTCTTGAGCGGCAACCTGGGCAGTGGGAGCGTAGTTGGCAACGGCGCAGTCACCGACGGCCCAGACGTTCTCGGTACCCTTGACTACGAGGTACTCGTTGACAGCAAGACCACGGCGCGAGTCCTTTTGGGCGGGGATCTGGTTGATGAGATCCTTGACAATGGGTCGGAGAGCGTTACCGGTAGCCCAAACAAGGAGGCCATAGGGGATCTTCTCCAGCTGCTTCTTGCCATCAGGGCCAGTGGATTCGGCCTCGATGAACTTTCCCGTCACGTTCTTGACCATGGTCTTCGTGCGGATGGTGATGGTCTCTTCCTTAAAGGTCTTCTCGGTATAATCGATGAGCTGCTTGGAGAACATGGGGAGGACGTTGGGCAGAGCCTCGACGAGGGTGACCTTGAAGTTGTCCTGGATCTCAGGTAGCCACTTCTTCAAATCCGAGTGGAAAAAGTCCTGAAGTTCACCGGCAAACTCGACACCGGTGGGTCCGCCACCGACGACGACCATGTGTAGCAGACGCTTCTTCTCTTCCTCAGATTGATCCTTGAAGGTAGCCGTCTCACAGCAGTCCATGATGCGGTTTCGGATGCGCTGGGCGTCGCCGACCTCCTTCAAAAAGAGACCGTTTTCCTTCACACCGGGGATACCTGATCGTTGTTAGCTCGATACGGCAGAAGTATGTAGGTAACATACCGAAAGTCGCGTTTTCAGCACCGACACCGACAACCAGCATGTCAAAGGGCACCTCCGTCTGCGAGACATCGCCCTTGATGTCTGAGTCGTCGCTAATGTAGACGACCCTCTTCTCGTAGTCGATCTTGGTGGCTTCGGCTTCGTAGTATTTGACCTGGGCCTTCTTGTGGCGGAGAAAGTTGCGGATGGGCTCCATAATGGAGCGGTGCTCGATAGTGCCGACAGTGCACGAGGGAAGCAGTGGGGTGAAGAGGAAGTAGTTTCGCGGCGATACGACAATGACATTGTAGTTTTCCGTATCGAGCTTTTTCAGTAGGGAAACGGATCCCCAGCCGGTACCTGTCATATGTCAGACGCTTGCTCAATTGCATTCCAGTCATCGAGTCGCTACTCACCCAGAACAACGAGCGTCTTCTTGCTTGGGTCAGGTGGTGGCTGGTCGGCGGGGTTGCGTGTCTCGTAGATGCCATATCCGACCCATCCAAGACCGGCGAGGGCAGAAACCTGGGTAAGACGCCATGTCCAGCGCAGCAGGCGGAACCTCTTGAGCTTCGGCTTGGGCGCTCCGCTCGACTGTTGGCGGACAGACTGGCGCAGCACAATCTGATGCTGGGTAGGTCGGGACGTCCATCGCGCCCTGTTAGCGATAAGTGACGGGCGCTGTGTGGTGAAGGTCCTGCGTCCAGCCAGCTGAATCTGCGAGAGGGCATTGGTGGTGGCGGCGGCGAGCGGCCTCATGTTGGATGCCATTGCTGAATACGAAGCTACGTTTGAGCTTCAGGAAATCAATGGCAGGATAGAATTGATAGGGAAAGGCGAAACAAAAGGTGTTGAGAGTGGCTTGTCTGGCATGTGCCCTGACTGGAACTCAACTTTTTCTTAGCGATGACGAACGCCCGCCGCCCTACCGAGACCTCCCACCAGGGGTCATGGCTCTCCTACGCCACAAAGATAAGCCTTTTCCAATTAAAGCTCTGCCAGCCGTAAGACGCCCAC
Organism: Drechslera avenae; assembly: GCA_034640345.1. Lineage (NCBI taxonomy): Eukaryota > Fungi > Ascomycota > Dothideomycetes > Pleosporales > Pleosporaceae > Drechslera > Drechslera avenae. Next base: position 991,480 of record JAXRVH010000002.1, read on the forward strand.
ATTCGAGCAATTTGCGCACCATAAGCTAGGGAAAAAAGTAAGCTATTGGGGCTGATCACCCGTGCAATCCCACGCCTCGATGCTCAAATTCGGGATGCTGTGGTGGTCGCACAATCCGAATCCGCATACCATCTTACGTCCGAAGAACTTTACAAAAACGCCACAAACAATGTTGCTCATAGGCAACTTTTGGTACACACACACGTTACTCAGTCCAACATGTCATAACATGGCCTGGCCTGGCCTGGCCCTGTTGCGGCTCGGCATCACGCCAGGCAAAGTCGTGCGGATCCGGGCACCAGGCACCGACGGGAACAGGGAAGATAAAAAATCGCCTTAATACCCTTTTATCCGTACATCGTCCCTTCAATAGCCCATATAGCCGAGCTAGGCCGAAGTGTTCGTGGTATGCGGACCCGGACAATGTCCCTGTCCGCCACGTTGGTTCGTGGTAAGGAATACAACGCGAGATGTTTTGCCATATAAACCCGAGATTTACCAGAGTATGGTCCGAACTGTGCCCGAACATATATATATATAGAGAGAGAGAGAGAAGGTACGTTGATCGCTGTGTTCATATGTATACCATCATTTCGTATTGTTCTTTTGAGTTCGTACTATGCATCTCATCTAAGATTCACTTTCCCACACTCATCCCACTCTTTCACTCACTCTTGACCTCAACTCCTGGCTTTCCCTTGTAAAACGCCACAAACCCCTTGATCTTGTTCATACTCTCCTTGGGCGTCGCATAATACCACGCCGCATCTTTGACCTCGGTCTTGTTCGTTGTAACCGTGTAGTAGCTCGCGTCGCCCTTGTACGGACAGTGTGTTTTGGTCGATGTGGGGCTAAAGTGCGAGGACTTGATGGCGTCGGGTGGGAACTATGGGGGTTAGATGGGACATGTGAGCAGAGGGAGAGAGGTGAGCTAACATAAACATTGCCGTCGACGACTTCCCAGGAATCGGTTTCTGCGACTACCACGCCGTTTACGGTTGCGGTTGCGTGGGGCATGATGAATATGTATTAACGAATACGGCAAAGTGTAAAGCAATGTTGGCAGGCTAGTGGAGTGTTTATATCTTCAAGGGGTTCAAACAGAAAAGCTCGAATGTGTTTATATTCTGAAGTCGTTGATTGCTTTTGCCTTTGACCTACATGGAGCTTTATCGATAAGTAAGCTCGAGCGGGGTGACGCGCAGGCAATGCCATCATCACACCCTCGATTGAGCTTACATTTCGACACGTGAGAACTCCGAGTTCCGCGTTGGAGCTTGGCCATGAACCAGGTTGGTCGGGTGCGGAACGTTTGGTGCACCGACGGGGTTTTGGGTTGGCCTCATACTTGACCAGACTGCAAAACCATCTTCTCTGAAATATTTCTTTACGTCAAGTGAATCCAAGGTATAGAACGAATTGTGCATAGATTCTTTCTAGCACAGCGTGCTCCTGTAACGCCGGTAAATGCTCGTAGTCTTTCATAACAAAAGAAATGGTGCTTGGATCATGCATCCACGGCCATCATCATCGTGTCGTCGCCGTCAATGCCTACGGCCGGCGGTTCAATCATAACACCTCGTCCCCTGCCCTCAAGCAGTTCTCTTCGTACCTCAGCACTGATACTCTTGTGGCCCCGCGTAAGCAGCAAGTCCAACAAGGCCTCTCTTTGGTCCTCTGTGATGTCGTTCCTGTACCTCTGGGCAAAAGCAAGCAGACATTGGTGCCAGATGACTGGCAATTTGCTCGTGTTTCCTAGATCACCAGCTACAGTCTCTGTATCCATGACGTCGGCGCTGGCCATACCCACACCACGAAAGCGTAGGAAGTGGAACACAAGCGCATCGATGACCTTGAAAGGTAGGGCATACTTCTTCTCAAGCAGCGTCTTGATGAAAATGTTGCAGGGCCCAGCAGCATCCGGATCAGACGACATTTGCTCTGCGGCAATCTCGCAGAGGCGGTGCAGAGCGGCAGCCGAATGCAGGACGGGAACAGAGATCTTGGCTACGACCGAGGCCACAATGACGGCGTCGCGCTGTGTGCAGGAGACGTCAGTGAGCATAGGGAATACGACACCCTTGAAGAAGGCGCTGGGCTTGTAAAGAGCCTTCTTCAGTGCATTGTACAAGTGCACGTTGAGTTTGTGTGTCTCCCGGATGTTCTGTTGAACGAGCGGAAGCAGAATCGTGTTCATGAAGATCTGGGCCGTCTGTGGCTTTGCTGAAACGAAGATTCGGGTCGCTGCAAAGGTGGCGTTTGGCGTCCAGTCATCGGGACGTGTGATTGCGACCAGCGTTTCCCAGGCGGGGATGGTAGGGAGGATTTTGAAGGGCTTGGGCAGCTTTCCGCTCTTGTAGCGGCTGAGGATCAAGCCAATCTTGGAGTATACTATGCAAGCTTAGTAGTGTAATCAGTCGGTTCAGTGAGTGTGGTGTACCTTCGACGACCTTGGCTGGTAGTTCAATGGCGTCTTCTCGGTCACCGCCGCCTTGGATGTTTGGTTCTTGTACTTGGCCTCCGGCTTCATGCGCGGCAATCTTCTCGAGGATGAGTGCAGCTAGATCTGTGCCCGGCCCTGAAGGCTGTGCTTCCTCGCCTGGCCATACAATGGGATTATCGTCTGTTGGTATGAACTTGTTCCACGCCGCCAGGTCGTTGGCATCGATTTCGACTTCCTCGACCTCGTCGTCGTCGTCACCCCATGCTTCGTCATCTTCGTCGGCCTGTACCAAATCTTGGCCGGCCGTGTCATCCCCGGTCATGCGCGACTCGAAGTCAAAGGCTGGGTTCGCTTCTTGCGGTCTCCGGGCCTTGTTCTCCCTCGCATCCTCCTCTTCCAATTCTCTTCCTATTTCCAAGATCTTGCGCGAGCTCTTGGAGTCGACATACTTCTGCTCATCATCTTCGTTATCGCTCTTGTTGCGCTTTTGTCGCCGTGGAGCCTTGTTCTTCCATGGATCCGAAGGCGCATATTCTTCGGCGAGAGGATTGTGTCGCTGCTCGCGCAGAGCGGGTGACTTGGGTGCTTTGGGCATAATGGGGCTGGGATGTAAGCAAGCCGCTGGTTGGGATATTTCTTAGAAGGCGAGGTAGTTGTCGCAGAGAGATTTGTGAAGTGGTGGCCTGAAGATTGCACGTCTGAATATCGCCGCGGTGATTTGTGAAAGTTCAAGATGCGGGAGCCAAAAATTTGGTGGGGTCTACATTCGCGTGTAAACGGCCCACCGTACAAGCTGCACATGTCAGCGGCCAGTCGCGACTTTGGTCAACACAGCTGTACCGCCTTCAACACCAGCTCTATTAACCCCCCAATATGGCCGAATCCCACCCTCCCTCGCGTTCCAACACGCCCACCCTCGTGCCTCCAATGCGGCGACCACTAGAAGAAGATCATGCGCCCGCCGTGTCTTCTCCACTCAATCCCAATCCCAACCCCGATGCAGTTGCGCGCGCGCGACCAAAAGCTCCTGCGCGCGAGCAGAGAGAGAAACGGGAAACGATCAAGAAACGTGAAGCTTCGGCCAGTACTCGCCAGAATACGCCCAATGCCAAGCCGAAGAAAGAAGGTCCGGCGGCAGAGTCTCCCATGAGATACTCGATCCCAGAGCCCAGACCAACAGACTATGAGGCTCCCAAGGACAGCGCCATGGTTTCACACGAACCGAACCCAATGTATGCACCCGACGGCGTCACTGAGCTCAAGAAGCCCCACGACATTGCCTGGAACAAGAGGGGCTACAAGTACACACATTGCGTTGCCGATCCACTCTTCCGCCACAAGCAATACTACAGGCAGAGCGACTCGAGACCGTATGGTCCGAGAATGAGCCACGAGGACTGTGACAGGTGGTTCCACTTCGACCATACCGCGACCATTGTATCTCAGGAGAAGGGCTGGCGTATGGGAAGAGGCAATGTGGTCGCAAGAGAAGGCAGGATATACTACGAGGTCAAGGTCCTGCGTGGCATACCAGTAAATGGTCCCAAAGACCCCATCGATCCCAAGACAGGCGAAACAAAGCCAGGCCCCCACGTGAGAATGGGCTGGGCCAGGAGAGAGGCACCGTTAGACGGTCCCGTAGGTTTTGATGGTTACAGCTACGGCATCACCGACGCCCGCTTCGAAGCCCAGCATCGGTCGCGTGCCTCCAAGATCTTCAAGCCACTGCCCAAAACCGCAAAGAGCAAGCACATGAAGGCCAGGCCTCCATATGGCAAGCCTATGCCAGTTGAGTACGTTGTAGACCAGCACGTTCAAGAGGGCGATGTCATTGGGCTTGAGATTCAGCTACCATCACTATCAATGCATCGCAAGGTTGTGGAAGGCATTTACAATCCTGCTGTAGATTTAGGCGATGGCTTCGACACTGTCAGTAACCAGGATCCGTTCGATAGGCCTGTCGACATCATTCGTGACCGTATACCAGTTCCTTATAAGGGAAACTTCTACTTTGAACAGCTCGATTATCAAGTCACCAAGATGGTCGAAGCTTACCACGACCGCGGCCCCGTCCCCAAGATACATCCTTCGCCGAACCATGAAGACGTCAGTGTACGCTCGCTACCACATTCGCATATCAAAGTCTACAAGAACGGCGAGGAAGTTGGCATCGCTTTCGAGAACCTTTTGGCTTTCCTTCCACCAGCAAGCATACCGTCAGTCGAGGCCATCAAAGCCGGCGCACGGACTGGATTTGACGACGGTATGGTCGGCTACCTTCCAGCCATTTCCCTTTTCAACGGCGGCGTCGCCCAGGTGAATTTTGGTCCGGACTTTTGGTGTCCGCCTGAGGAGATGATCAAGCAGCGGGAGCAAGATACGCAGATGGCTAACGGTGCTTCGACCGAGAATCGAATTCCAGACGGCCGCAAGCTGCGGGCCATTGGCGATCGCTACAAGGAGCAAATTGCCGAAGATGTTGTTTGGGACATCATCGACGAGGTTGACTTCTTCACCCAAGACGGCGGATGGGAGTACAAGGGCGAGGCACCTCAGGACGTGACCGGCAAAGCCACGCCTAGGGCGCGTGGCTTTGCAAACCCGGACGAGAACCTCGGCGTAGAAGTAGGCAAGCGGTACTAGGGGATAGTAAGACAAGCCACTTTTAGATCAACTGTAGTTCTAGCAAGGCGTTAGGTATACCCAGTATCATTGGCTAAAGCGCATACTGTTTCTTGGTGCTATATGGGGTATCATAAATCAAAAAAAAAGCTCAAACGGGTAACAAAGCCTCTATCTACCCGGCAAACAAAAAAACATACAACAGCGGGGATTCGCCAGTGGTCACCCACCTGACTACTAATCCGCCGATACACTGGTTAACTAGGGCTGAGCGGACGGGAAGCCGTGCTTTCAGTGTTCTATGGTCGTATGTGTGAAGCATACACACAACAATCATTTTATCAGTCTTGCATTAATACCCACCACTGCGCTCCCGTATCTTATTTCCGTCCCGGTCTTCGGCGGTCTTTACGTAGTTGTAAACACAAAAACAACCTCCTGCTGGAAGGCGTAGGGCGCAAATTCCTCAATCTGGCTAGCGCGGAAATAGCGACATCGGCATTTCGGCGGCTTGTATCCCCCAATCCAACCTGGAAGCGTATATATTCTTCCATTACTTGTTCTTAGACTCCTTTTTCGGTTTGCGTACAGTCTCCCTTTCTTTTCTCGTTCAATTGGAGTCTTATTCTTTGTTTCGATTCTTACCCCACCATGGATTCTTCACAGTTCCGAGAAGCGGCAAAAGGAGCCATTGACGAGAGTATATGCTCCCATTGGCTCTCCAAAGTCTATACGTTAACGTCTCCCAAGTCGCAAACTACTACGACACGCTAGAATCACGAAACGTCCTGCCGTCCGTGAGCCCGGGTTACCTGCGTCCTCTGCTCCCCACCAGCACACCCTCCGAAGGCGAATCCTGGGAAACCATCAAAGCAGATATTGACCGCGTCATCATGCCAGGTCTCACCCATTGGCAATCGCCAAAATTCATGGCTTTTTTCCCGTGCAACTCATCCTTCGAAGCCATGATCGGCGACATGTACAGCGGGGCCTTCAATGCCGCGGCATTCAATTGGATATGCTCGCCCGCCATCACCGAGCTGGAAACTATTGTCATGGATTGGGTAGCCAAGCTCATCGCTTTGCCAAAAGAGTTTTTGAGTGAAGGCGAAGGTGGGGGCATTATCCAGGGTACCGCAAGTGAAGTCGTACTTACCGCACTCGTCGCCGCTCGCGAACGCATCATTAGACGTAAACTCGGTGACATGCCCGAGGGCGAAGAGAGAATGGACAAAGCAGCCGATATCCGGGGTAAGCTCGTAGCTCTAGGTTCCGAACACGCACATTCATCCACGCAGAAGGCGGCGATGATAGCAGGGGTACGGTACCGCAGCGTGGCCGCGTCCGAATCAACAAACTACAGCGTCACGGCTTCGGCACTTCGCCAGACCATCTTGTCCTGCCGCGAAAAAGGTCTAGAACCATTCTACTTCACAATCACAATCGGTAGCACGGGCACCTGCGCCATCGACGACTTGGAAGGTATCGCGGCCCTCACGCAGGAGTTCCCTGACATCTGGATTCACGTCGACGCCGCATATGCTGGCTCCGCACTCGTGTGTCCAGAGTACCAGCATCTCTGCAAGCCGATTGCAAGCTTTGACTCGTTCAACTTTAATCTGCACAAGTGGTTGCTTGTCAACTTTGATTGCTCGGCTTTCTTTGTGAAGAAGAGGCGAGATCTCATGGATACGTATTCCATCACGCCGGCCTATCTGCGTAATCCTCATTCAGACCAGGGACTCGTGACGGACTATCGTGACTGGCAGATTCCGCTGGGCAGGAGGTTTCGCAGCTTGAAGGTTTGGTTCGTGTTAAGGAGTTATGGTGTCTCTGGTCTCCAGGCTTTTATCCGCAACCACATTCAGCTTGGCGAGTATTTCGCCACTTTGCTCGAATCCAAAAATGACCTGTTCACTATCACGACTAAACCAGCATTTGGTCTCGTGACTTTCCAGGTTCTTCCACGAACCCCACGCGAGGCCAAGGCCGACCAGCCAGATCCAAGGCATGAAGCATATACTAATGACTTCCAGCCGGACGCCGAGGCACAGTATAAAGAGGCGGTGAACGCGAGGACAAAGAGCGTGTATGAGGAGGTCAACAAGAGGGGAGAGTTCTTTCTGACAAGTACTGTGTTGAGCGGGAAGTATGTCATCCGTGTTGTTAGTGCCACGGTGAAGAGCGAGGAGAAGTGGATGAAGGCTTTGTTTGATGTTTTGGTGGATATTGCAGAGAGGGAGGAAGGGGTGTGAGGTGCGAATAGAGTTTTTCTAGAAAAAACCTAATTACGTTTATCATATAGCTGACATGTCTTTGAACTAACTGGTTGATGCAAAACTGGAGCGAGATATGACAGATTTACGCATACTGGCATAGTGCAAGAATACAGCTGATGGGATTTATAGTACAGGAGAACAATACTCATCTTATCCAACCCACCCCTGTCGCTCTCACATCCATCAAACATAACGTGTTGTCGGCCGACCAAGCTTCAACATTATGCAATCCTCTATCCTGTTTCAATCCATCAGTTACTCTAACCTCAATATCCTTACTGCATTGCCTCCCAAAACATCTTTCGCCTTTCCATCCTCCGTCGCAAACGTCTTGGAGATGGCGGCATAATTAGCATTAACACTATGCCACTCCTTGGTCTCTTCCTCCAGGGGCGGGAAAAACGGGTGATCAGTCCCAAACAGAAGGCGATCAGCCCCCGACGCCTCCAACGCCGCCTTCAAGCCAACCTCACTATAAATGACTGCATCAAGAAAGATATTCGTCTTGAGGATATCCCAGACATTCCGTCTATTCTGCGTCTTACCCGCCTTCTTCAAATGCCCATCATGCAAGATACAGCTCTCGATCCTGCCCGCCAGAAACGGCAGCGTGCCCCCAGAATGCGCCAGCAAAACGTTGAGTTTGGTAAACCGATCCCACACCCCGCTCAACAGCATGCGCGTCACCGCGATCGTCGTCTCAAGCGGGAAGCCAAGGGCAAGCGGGAGCACGTGTCCGTACTCGCTCGCGCGCGGGCCGTACACGTCGGCCGGGAGTCCGTAGTGCGGATGCAGGAAGATGAGCTGTTTGTTCTTCTCCAGCGCGGCGTACACGACATCCAGCTTTTCGTCGTCGAGGCCTTCGCCCAGGCCCGACGTGCCCATTATCACGCCCCGAGCGTACTCCAGACTTGCCAGCCTCTCAATCTCTTGCGCCACCACCTCTGGCTCCGCTGAGAGCGGTAGTGTGGCGAAGAAGTAAAGTCGTCCGGGATATTGCCCGCACTGCTCGTTTACGTTGTCGTTTATTTCTTTGGCGGCGGGCCCGGCCTCGGATGCGGGGAGAAAGTCCAGCCAGGGGTTTGCGAGGGAGATTACTGATTTGTCGATTTTGTGCAGGTCCATAAACGCTATCTTTTCCGATATGTCGTAGTATTCTGAGCCGATGGGGCGGCCGCGCGAGGTCGATGGCATCGAGGGGTCATCTTCGCCCGGCAGGATGATGAGACGTGCTGAATCGGGAGCATCGGGGAAGGTGCGGACATAGGGGACTGTTGTGCGCGATCGGAGGAGGGACATGTATTTTGGGGGGTAGACATGCGTGTGGATGTCGACGATGGGCATGGTGGGCGGTTATGAGAGACGCCGTCTGCGCGTCCCTTTGTGCTAAATGAACAGAATCTTTTTTTTTTGGGGGGGGGGGGGGTACAGACGTATAATTAGGATGCAATTGAGGTGCTTTCTAAAAGGGAGGCTCATGGAACTGAAGTAGAAATTTTGGCTGCACGTAACAATCGTAACAATCTTTACAACCATTTCACCCTGGCGGGGTAGCTTTCGAATGCCCCACTTCACGGCATCCAAACATCCCACCTTCCACAAGCGGCAAGAAGCTATGGGGTCACGTTGGCGGAGATGCCCGCGAGCAAAACATGTCATATTCGTGTGTCGTACTGTGACTTGTGCGTGGAGCTACAGCAGCGGACAATAAGCTTGGTAGTACTACATGTAAACCTGATCAAGCACCCGTCCTCAGGAAGACGTTGGATGGTACATTTCGTGTCTTGAACTCGTCATCCAACGCATACTGGATATCTCCTTTACCCTCATCTTTGAACCCCAATCTCCTGTACAGCCCTCTTCCCATGAGACTACCCTCTGTGGTGCATTCCAAGTCTCCTCGCGCCTTTGCCTCGGCGAGGCCTGTCTCAACCAACTTGCCAGCGATACCGCGGCGTTGGTATGCTGGGTCTACCACGCATAGGTCCAGGGTAAAGACTGCAGGAGGGTTGCGACCGGATGCTTCAACTTCCCGCATGTACTCAATGCGTCTTTTCCATAGTGAGTGGGCCGTTTGGAGGACGAAACGTCGATCTTGCTCGCTGAAGGAGCCAAGGTTCGCAGAAATATCGCTATCGAATGGGTCGCCGTAGCCTTCCACAAAAGAAAGTTGCTGCCAGATGGCAACGCCGACGACGCGGCTCTCGCCCTGATTGTCTGGATCAGGGAGTGTTGCTTTGAGGAAAATGGTGTTGGGCTTTCCGTCTTTGTTCGTCGTGGAGGATTGCCATCGTTGCAGCAAACGCTGTGTGTGAACGGCTTTTCCCTCTGGGGTTTCCCATCCAGGATTCGTTGCTAGCCAGAGTCCGTCTTTTGCCTGAGCGCCGAATGCTTGAGAGATACAATAGTAACCTTGCTCGACATCTTTTTCAGTCTCGAAAGTGGAGACGATGACTTGGTCGGTCTTGGTAGCCATGGTGGGGGAGAGAGTCGTTGTCTGCTGAGACTGTTTGGCAGTGTGTTGGAAAATCAGGCAAGCTGTCGTGGTGATGTCGATAAGTGGTGTCGTGTAGAGGATGAAGGACTCTGGCGAATTTTATATACATGGCATGACGACGTCCCCAGGTGGCCGCCTTGCTCGGAAGACTTGGCGCCTTGTTCTGGCCGAGCGTACATCTTGGTGAACTCTTCCGAGGCCGACGAAACGTCATTCTAGTGTGGGCCGGACTAAAGCTACAACATGCGAATATCGCGTTACCCCAGACCAGGCCCTAGAGTTCATGATGCTTTGAGTTCACTGTGAAAGATAGATGCTTGTCACTCGTTTTGTTAGGTATGATATAAGCAGAGCACTTTTCAAAGTGAGCATACACGTATCCCAGCTGGTTGAGTAGTTTTGCTAGCACGCGCGCGCAAGTGGAGAGCATGGGGGGAGGCATGAGGAGGGGCATGGGTGGAGTGTAGGAGCTAATGCAGAATGGGACGGAGGCGAACGCTAGCGTGGCGGATTCAATTAGCAGGGATGCACGTCGCGCCTGTTACGCGGTCGCGTTCTCCCAGACACTTTCCGCATCTACTCCACCACACAACAAACACCACTCATCGCTATACGTACATCACGGTCGTGTTGTCTTAAGTCCGCTATAATACCACAACAATGGCGGGTACAGAATCAAGAGCGCCATCAAAGCGCACTCTCGCCGAAACGTCCAGCAAACGCAACAACGTGCAATTATCGCCCCGCTCGTCAAAGAAGTTGAAACTCGAAAATGGAAAAGACAAGAGCAGAATGCCAGTCAAGATGGCCAATGGCTCTTTCAACTCGAGCCAGCCAGCGCCGAGTCAGTTTGAGGAGACGTTGGAGAAGATGACAGAGGACATTGAGTCGGTAAAGAAGGGCAACAAAGAGAAGGACCAGGAATGGCAGCGGCCTGCGATACCCGACGACTTCAGCGAAATGACACATAACCTCACATTCCAGCAGATTGATGCTGAGGAGGGCGTGCTGAATGGTGGAAGGGCAACAGTAAAACTGTTTGGTGTGACAGAGGTGGGCAGTCTATGCAGATGGACATGATTGTAAGCTAACGAGGACATGACAGAGTGGTCATTCCGTCCTCCTCCACGTAACCGGCTTTCAGCACTACTTCTACGTTGCCGCTCCCATCGATTTCCACAAGGAAGACTGCGAGCCCTACAAAATCTTCCTCGAAGGTGAATGCCAAAAGAACTTCAACCAACACTCGGCCGTTATAGCATCGGTACAAATGTGCATGAGGGAGAACATCCTGCGCTTCCAGGGTAACCAGAAGAGCCCCTATCTCAAGATCACCGTCTGCGACCCCAAGATGATCAACCGTGTACGCATGATGGTGCAAAAGGGCAATGCCAACTACAAGCGGCTTTGGCCTGCCAGAGAAGACGGTATCCTCACATTCGACAACATTGCATACGTCCTGCGTTTCATGATCGATACATCGGTCACCGGCATGTGCTGGGTCGAGGCACCCGCATCAAAGTACAGGATGATTAATCCCCGCGAGCGACATTCCAATTGCCAGTTCGAGGCACAAGTGCACTACAAAGATCTCATTGCACATTCATCTGAAGGTGAATGGGCAAAGCTCGCACCCCTTCGCATCCTTTCTTTCGATATCGAGTGCGCTGGTCGCAAGGGTATCTTCCCAGAGGCAAACATCGACCCAGTCATTCAGATCGCAAACGTCGTTACAAGGTATGGAGAGCAAAAACCTTTTGTCAGAAACGTCTTTTGTCTGGACACGGTCAGCTCGATTGTTGCGACGGAGATCTTCTCATACCAAAACGAAGGCGAGATGCTGATGAAGTGGCGCGACTTTGTGGAACAGGTCGACCCGGACGTCATCATAGGGTATAATATCAACAACTTCGACTTTCCATATCTGCTCGACCGGGCGAAACATCTCAAGCTCCAGAGGTTCCCGTACTGGACCCGGCTCAAGACTGTGCAATCCAAGGTTGAGAGTTCCCACTTTTCCAGCAAACAGTTGGGAAACCGAGATACCAAAACTACTAACACCAACGGTCGTCTGCAGCTAGATCTGCTCCAATTGATTCAACGAGACCATCATCTCCGAAGTTACACGCTCAACTCGGTGTGCGCTCATTTTCTCAAGGAGCAGAAAGAGGATGTACATCACAGTATGATCACAGAGCTGTTCAACGGCGACTCCAACTCGCGACGACGTTTGGCTGTATACTGTTTGAAGGATGCCTATCTACCACAGCGACTGCTAGACAAACTCATGTGTCTAGTCAACTACACGGAAATGGCTCGTGTCACGGGTGTGCCATTCAACTACATTCTTGCCCGTGGACAACAAATTCGCTTCATCAGCCAGCTCTTCCGTAAAGCTCTCGACCATCAACTCATCGTGCCCGATCTCCCAAATCAAGGCGATAGCAGCGATCAGTATGAGGGTGCCACGGTCATCGAGCCCAAACGCGGTTATTACAGGGATCCTGTTGCAACTCTCGATTTTGCGTCCCTATACCCCAGTATCATGCAAGCTCACAATCTATGTTACACGACATGGTTGGATAAGCAGACAGTGGAGAAGCTGAAGATGAAGAAAGACGAAGACTACATCGTCACTCCACACGGAGACATGTTCTGCACTGCAAAGACGAGAAAGGGTCTATTGACTGAAATTCTTGAAGAAGTGCTTAGTGCGCGTAAGAAGGCGAAGAGGGAGCTGGCAACTGAGACCGATCCGTTTAAAAAGGCTGTGTTGAACGGTCGTCAGTTAGCTTTGAAGGTCACGGCAAACTCCGTATATGGTCTGACAGGTGCTACCAATGGTAAGCTGCCTTGTCTTGCCATCGCCAGTAGTACCACCAGTTTTGGTCGCCAGATGATCGAAAAGACAAAGGCCGAGGTCGAGGCAAAATACAACATCGCCAATGGATACACACACGATGCCGAGGTCATCTATGGTGACACTGATTCCGTCATGGTCAGGTTCGGTACCTCGAATCTAGAAGAGGCCATGAAACTAGGCGAGGAAGCTGCCTCATACGTGACATCCAAGTTCCTCAAGCCCATCAAGCTAGAGTTTGAGAAGGTTTATTTCCCTTACCTGCTCATCAACAAGAAGCGATACGCTGGTCTCTACTGGACAAACCCCCATAAATGGGATAAGATGGACACCAAGGGTATCGAGACAGTTCGCCGTGACAACTGTCGGCTGGTGCAGACAGTCATTGAAACCTCATTGCGCATGTTGTTGATAGATCAAGACCCGGAGGGTGCACAAGTGTAAGTCGGCCCAACCCAGCAGCTGCCTCAAAGCTAACCTTTTTAGCTTCGTTAAAGAGACCATCGCGGACCTGCTGCAAAACAAGGTCGACATGTCTAATCTGGTCATCACCAAAGCCCTTACCAAACAAGAAGACAAAGACGGCAAGGGTGGCTATGCCAACAAGCAGGCACACGTTGAGCTGGCGGAACGTATGAAGAAGCGTGACGCGGGTTCTGCGCCTGCTCTCGGTGACCGTGTTGCATATGTCATGGTCAGAGCGGCTACCGGTGCGAAGAATTTTGAAAAGTCAGAGGATCCACTCTACGTTCTCGAAAACAACCTACCTATCGACACGCGCTACTATCTCGACAATCAACTGGCCAAACCACTAGGCCGAATTTTTGAGCCCATTCTGGGCGAAAAGAAAGCAGCCTCGCTTCTCACTGGTGACCATACACGCTCCATCACCGTAGCTGCACCAACCATGGGTGGCCTGATGAAGTTCGCAAAGAAGACATCGACATGTATGGGTTGCAAAAAGCCTCTCGTCGCCGCACACGAGAAGGATGGCGCCGTGTGCGAAAATTGTCGACCTCGTATTGGGGAGCTATATACAAAGACGCTGAGCAAGGTCTCCGAGCTGGAGGTCCGCTTCTCTCGTCTTTGGACGCAATGTCAGCGTTGTCAGGGGAGCGTTCACTGCGAGGTCATATGTGCTTCGAAGGATTGTCCAATCTTCTACATGCGTATGAAGGCTAGAAAAGACGTTCAAGATGCGGGTAAGGAGCTCGTACGCTTTGATAAAGATGCTGCGCTCTGGTGATTACAGTAGGGGCGGTTGCTACCGGTATGGTGTTTTGGCGTTTAGTGGTATGGTCATATATCTATGCAGCCACAAGGGTTAGGATATAAGCTTTAGGTGTAACGTAGTATACAGCTTGTACACAACTAAATAATGTTGATTCAATATCGATTTTTTCTTCTGAACAGATGTGCCTGAGCATTTTCAGCAACTCAAGCTTTACTTGTTATGGATACAGTGAGTACCTGTCCCTCTGCACCCTTCACATTTTCGCATTCCTTGGTTTGAGAGCGGAGTTGGTAGGGCGGTAATAACATACCTGGCCAATGTTACGGTCACTTTCTCTTTTAGTCTGTAGGTGTGGTACTCTGAACGAGCCTTCTGTACTGGTATGAGCGACTTGAGGTCAGGGAAGTCTCACAGTGCATATATAGCCAGCAGCAAGAGCAAACACGATTGGCCCTCCGGGACAACACAGCCCTGATGGTCTCCTTCCACCGAATTCTTATCTCATCAATCTCTTGGTACCAACAAACGAGCACTTTCACTCGATTACATTATATTACAGTTTGATTCTAGATTCAGAGGAACAGGACGTGTACGTAGACATGAGAAAGACTCTCTTCCAATCTCGTCTAACGCTCCTGAGAACATTACGAGACGATTACAGCCAGCACTATCCTTTAGAAATCGCGTACTTGCACGCTCGCTTCCCGCCTCGCTTATAGCGTTTGAAGCGCATTTCAACTTCAGCTCCTCAGAACGGGTCACTTATTCCCCTCGACCTTTCCGGCTGGATTTATGTATCTCGATTGTGGAGAAACCTGGAAAACCCCAACACACAACACAACAGAAGGTGTCGGGAACATACCCAAACAACAGTATGCGAGGCGTATACACTGCCGCCCTTCCACAAACGAGATCGTCGTCGTCATTTGCACCTGCGCCAGTGTCACAGTTTGCGTCCACGACCTCTCTAATCCTTGTGCTACGCACACACCAAATTATGCTCATAAAACAGTATACCGCACATCACACTGCGTATATCGCCGCTTAGAAAGCCTTATTTTCTGCGCCCGATGGGGAGATGGAGTTTGAAAAGGTGGAAGATGTGGTTGCTAGGCTGTTTGTGATGCAGAGGGAGATTAAACTTTTCCAGCACTTTCTTCAGTATTTCGAGAATTTCGTAAGGGGTGTGGGGATGGGGTTAAGAGGTGGACAGTGGGGTGGGTTGGATTTAGGGCTGGCGATTAGTCGGATGTGGGTGTGATGATTGCTTGAGAGATGGGAAAGGGTTGGATGTGTGTCGTGAGAACATTCTTCTGGCAGCAGAAGCTTATATTGTCAGTGTATTAAGTCACACGAGGGAACTCTAAGTTATCTAACTGTGATTTGAAGACGTCCTGATAACTCCGCACCTTTGGAGTAAGTAATTGCGCCATCCCAGATAGGTTAGGACCAAGAGTTGAACTCCACCTGCACAATCTATGCTCAAATCCAACTTCCATCGGCATCATTTTGCCGCCATCTCCAATTCCAATGCTCTCCCCTTGTACTAGGTCCATGTGTCTTATCGTATTCCGTGCTTACTTGGTAGGTGTCAAGGTTACATCGGGCTCGGAGGTGCGGGGCGAAGCGAGTGTCAACAACGACTAGGATGCCTTGGCTATCGTATCACAACAAACATCCTTGGTTATTTTTCTCCATCATGTCTTCCATCCTTCCATGTCTAACATGTTGTTTTTGATATTAGTCCCGTTAATTGAGTTCGTGGTTGCGCTCCAGCCTCTCCCACCCGTTCCAACAACGAATAACAGCAGCGATGGCCTTGGCTTCTCGATCAATACACTATCCACAAAGATATACATTGACAGCACTTTTGCGAATACAAGAGATGAAAATGGTCTAACGCTTATCCCGCCATCCGCTTACGAATTTGCCGAGACATTCCGCGCCGACATCTCATCGCTGCTGGGCGGGAATTGGACCTTGGAGCGCACCGATGGCCCGCAGTCTGACGGTATTCATCTTGGATCTTTCCGGGGTGATGCAGGTCAACTGAAATATGAGAGTGGTGTTGCGACAGAAGAAGGGTATGAGATTGTAGTTTTAGATGGTCGCGTTTACATCGGCGGAACCGGTGCGCGAGGCATGTTTTGGGGCACACGGACTCTATTGCAACAGTTGTTGATTGGGAATGGATCTCTGATACAGGGCCAGACTCTAGATGCGCCTTCCTATGCTACACGTGGGTTTATGCTTGACGCAGGTCGCAAATGGTACAGCAGGGATTTCCTCAAAGAGCTCTGCTCCTACGCGTCGTTCTTCAAGATGTCAGAATTTCACTATCATTCAAGCGACAACTATCCGCTCAATCGTGGTCATAATGAGACATGGCAGAATGTATTCTCCCATTTCTCGTTGTACCCGGAAAAGAACACAGAGCTTCGAGGCCTGGTTCAACGTCCAAATGAGACACTTTCGCGGACCGATTTCGAAGACTTCCAGCAGCACTGCGCACAGAGAGGTGTTACAGTCATTCCTGAGATTGAAGCACCAGGTCACGCTTTGGCGATTACGAAATGGAAACCAGAGCTTGCGCTGGCAAAGAAAGACTTATTGAACCTTAGCCATCCGGATGCAATCCCCACCGTAAAAGCCATCTGGTCAGAGTTCCTTCCGTGGTTCCAGACGAAAGAAGTACATATTGGTGCGGATGAATATGACTCTACACTGGCGGATGATTACATCAACTTCGTGAACGAGATGGCAGACTTTGTCAATACGACATCTCAGAAGCGAGTACGTATATGGGGTACTCATGAACCCTCTGAGAATCTCACAATCTCAAAGAAAGTCATCATACAGCATTGGCAGTATGGCCAATCAGATCCTGTTGAGCTTCAAAAAGATGGCTATGATCTGGTCAATTCGGAAGATTGGTGGGCCTATATGAGTCTCAAGAATGACCATATGCCTATTCTGCCGGCTCGGTATCCTCAATTCTACAACATCACGCGTACAACAAACTTTGCGAATGTGCCGGACTGGCAATGGGAGCCTTCACTCTACAATCCTGTCAATACCACGGAGCAGCTACTACCCAGTGCCAGCGGCAACAAGGGTGCTATTTTGGCAGCTTGGAATGATAACGGCGCCGATGCTACGACACAGCTTGAAGCTTACTACGCAATGCGCGAGGGTATACCTGTCATGGCTGCGCGCGCCTGGGCCGGAGCACGGAGTACAAAGATCATTCAAGAAGAGCTATCGGATAGTCTGGCATTTTTGGTATGCACAAGCAAGAACGTATGATTCAATCGGCCGCTATCGGCTGCTAATGTGTGAATTCTTAGGCACCTAAAGCTCCTGGGCAGAACCTTGACCGCCGGTTACCGAGCGCGCAGAGCCCATCACAATCCTCCCCACTGGTTTCCTGGAAATGGACATCTTCTGGTAGCTCAAACCAAACTCTGGGCATGGGCTCTTATGGACCACCGTACACACTAACAATAAGTGCGTCGTCAACATTCAGTCTTTCTGGGCCAGATACTTCGCTCTCTCTTAGCAGGCTTGCCAGCAATACTACCGACATCACCACGCTCGTTTTCACCACTGCAGATGGCTTTCCCTACCCTTTGCGTTCTGTATCTTCCGACGATGGGCACGATCCCGGACACCCGGGTCGTATCTGGACCAATCAGTCTACATCCTCCCATGACCCAGTACTCGTCACGCTCCCTGCAACGATACGTGTCGAGACAGACATGCTGAATGGCAGTCGCGTATGGATCGATGAGAAATTTGCGGGTCGCTTCGAAGTCTTCGTGTTTGGAGGGCGTAACACGCTGTTCAGCTGGAGTCAAATGGCACTTGTCGCTCCGTTGAACGAGGTGGAGGGGGGTATCAACAGCCTCATGCTTGAAGCGGGCGTAGGACTGGGAACATCACGTCCGGTAAACGGTAGCTATGGTGACCTTCCGATCGGAAACGATGCTGGGCGATCTAATCGAGGTGGTGCGGATCGGTTTTGTGTACTAGTTGGTGTAGCGGTGGCGACGTTGATCTTCTTTTAAGAGATGTGCGGTGCTGATCTTTGGACAATGGTAATCGCAGTAACTCGTGGCTTAGTTTGTACTCAACATACCCTACTGCTGTCAAAGTCTTGAGCTACAAATATCACGACGGCTATCACATATGCTGGCAAACGACCATCCCCCTAATATAAGCGTACTTTTAGTCCTTATTTATACGATGCCTTAATTTTATAAAAGAGTTGAGATAGTACTTGCCTAGAAACTTAGGATATCTATGATTTTGAAAGCGCTGTAAAAACAATATCATATAACGTGTTTAATAAGCGAGTCGGTTACATAAGCGAGTTAGTTACCCCACTAACTTTAATTACCTACTCTATCTTAACATATAATACCTCTACGCTACACTCCTTATATATATTTAAATAAAGTAGATATTTAGCTTACTCTCTTATTTATAGATTCTACCTAAATTTAGAGTATATAATACGCTACTATAGCCTTTAATATTCTAAAATTAATACTAATTAACTAGCACACTAGAAAGTATATATAATATAATTACTAGCCTAACTTAAAGAAGCTTACTTAGAGAGAAGAGAAGGTAATTATTAGCTATATACTTTATCTAGATTAGTATAGATTTATACTTACTTATAAAGCTATATATAATATAGCTAATAAGCTACTAGCTATATATAGTACTAGCTAAGTTAGTATCTACTAGCTATATAACTTTATTAAGCGTAATATAGTTTATAAGCGAGCGGCTTACCTAAGTAAGTAGCTTATACTCTACTAGCGTATTAACTTTAATACTATAATATATTATATCTTAATAATATAATACTTAAACTTTATAATATAATCTATAGGCGAGCGGCGTATATAGGTAAGTAGTGTACTCTACTAACTTTTATAACTTAAAAGCGATACATCTTAATAATATAATAATATTATTACTAGATATTAATATAGTAAATTACTCTATATTAATAGTATTAGTCTTATATATACGCAAGTTATGCCTAGTCTCTTTATACCTAGTATAGCGCCTTTAAGCCCGCTAGCTAAGGTCTAATTATACTTCTTCTTAACGCTCTTTATAAGTAATCTACTAGTTAGCCTTATTTTAAGCTAGTATATCCTCTCTAGCTCTCTTTATAAGTACTCTATACTTCTATATATATCTTTTAGAGCACTATCTACGCGCTAATACTACGCTATTAGCCTTCTTAAGACTAGTAATCTAATTGCGTATTAGCTTAGTAGAGAGTATTATTACCTTAGCGCTCTTCTTAAGCTAATTAATTATCTTAATAATTAAAGCTAGTAATAAGCTCTTATACTAGCGTACGTGCTTATATATTAGGCTTAACTAAGCCTTAAGCTTACGCGTATTACTTAGCATTTAAGCTACCTAGAGAGCCTCTAGTAGAGCTACTAGAGAAGTAGGTATACGTAGCTATATATCTACCTTTAATAGAATAGCCTCTAGTTATAGAGAAATAAGGCCTACGCTATAGAAGGCTAAGTAGATATTAGCTAGTATAAACGCTTAATTAAACGTAGCCTTAAATACTAGTAGAAACTCTAGCTTAGTAATATAGTTAATATAGTTATATATAAGACTCTCTATCTTATAGCTATATATACGCTTTAATAGTAAGAAGTAGCTAATATTAAGAGGCTAGAGTAGGTAAGATAAGTAAGGTAGTATATAAAGCGTATAGATATTATTCTTCTTATAGAGCTCTTAGAACTTAAGCGACTAGTAGCTCTTATAGCTATTAAGAATAAGTAAATAATATACGCCTATACTATAAGCCTATATATAAGTATTAAAGTACTTTAGCTACTTAACTTCTAGCTTATTATTAGTCTAGCTATTATTACTAACTATAATTGCCTAGTTATATAGAATCTTAGCTTTCTTATACTAGGTAGATAGGTAATACTAGCTAGTAAAGATAAGAAATAGTAGAACTAACTAGCTAGCTACGTTAATTATAGTAATTAATATTACCTACTTATAATTATCTAGCTAGATAGTCTTTAGCCTACCTCTTTTCTCTAATACTATTATAACTAGCTAAGTTATAATCTTACCTATTATAAAGCTAGCTTTATTAAAGTTATAGATATTCTTATTATAGATATCTAGCTTAGCCTTTATCTTCTCTATAAGCTTAAACTATCTCTTTATTAATATTATATCTTTATATAGAGCTCTCTATCTATTATACGCTTAGTTAAAATATATCTAAAGACTATCTATATACTTAATAAAGATAGATAGCTAGTTAACTCTAACCTACTCTTTACTATATATAGCTAGTAGCTTATTAGCTATATTACGTATAGCTATATAGATAGGCGTAAATCTATATAGATCTAGCTAAAGTATATAGCTAATAATTACTTTCTCTTCTCTCTAGGTAAGCTTCCTTAAGTTAGGCTAGTAATTGCGTTAGGTAGATATACTAGCGTATTAGTAGTAGAGTATTATTTTAGCTATATTATAGACTACTATAGTAGTATAGGTACCTTAGATCTAGTGCGTATTAATAGATAAGATAGTAAGCTAAATATCTACTTTATTTAATAGTAATTAAGTAGCGCTACGTTAAGCTATTATAGATTAAGGTTAGTAAGATAAGTAAAGTTAGTAGAGTACGCTACTTACCTATATACGCCGCTCGCCTATAGATTATATTATTCTAAATTAGATCTTTAGCTTACTCTTTTTAATATCTAATTATAATATATTTAAAGCTAAAAATATACTACCTCTATCTATAATATACTCTAAAGAACCTTATCTTACTAACGCGCTAGATAACGCTCTTAATATAACTATAAACTAAATTTAAAGTATCTAAATAAGCTAGAAGAGAAGACTATAGTTAAGCGTATTCTTAAAGAGTCTATATAAGAATTTACGCCTATAAAGGCTAATATTTAAGTAATAGCTAATAAACTCTTATATAAGCGCGCTAGTAACTCTATTAGTAAGAACTAAGTTAATAACTTTATTAAGAGAACTTTAGAGCTCTATATACGCTAGAGCTATCTCTATAATTACTAGTAAGCTACCTATAAGAATCTAGTAGCTATCTAGCGCTAGTTTAACCTAGTTAAGTCTATAAAGAAGAGGTAGAAAATTATAGATAATAATATCTATAACTTTAATAAAACTAGCTTTATAATAGATAAGATTTTATTATAGATAATTATTATAGCCTTAGAGAGATATAGAAAAAAGAAGTAGATATAACTAAGTAACTATAAGTAAGTTACTATAATCTAAGGTATAGGCGTATTAGGTTACTAGATACCTTCTTTTATTATTTTTATAGGTAAGATACTTATTAATATCTAGTTTAAAAATTAACATTCTAATTAGGTTCTTAAGATTAGCTCTAATAACTAGATAAATAACTAGCTTAGGCTTATCTAGTTAGATTACTTTAAAGAGTATATAAGACGCTATACTATTAGTAGATACTAACTACTAATTATTAATAGCTATAAGAGCTATTACTTAATTAATTTTTAAAATTACTATAAAGAAAGAAATATTATTCTTCTCTATATATCTACCTACTCTTTATATCTTCTATAGCCTCTTAATCTTACTTACTTTTTACTATTAAAGCGCGCGTATAGTAATATAATTTTAGACTTAGTATATAACTATATCTACTATATTAGTAAAGAGACCTTTCTACTAGCCTTTAAAGTAGCTTTTAAGTAGACTTTTATAAAAGAGAATATATAGATAGGCTTTAGAGATACTAGTCTAGTTCTATATAACCTATAGACTATACTATTAAAGCTTAATATAGTATTATAGATATTAACCTAATTACTATAATAAATAGACGCCTAGAAGGTAAAGATACTATATAATACCTATAAAGTTAAAGCTTAAAGTACTCTTATTTAATAGAGAGTAAGAAATTACTCTAGATCTTCTATAAGTTTACTTAATAAAAAGATTATATAGCTACGTAAAGGTATATAGTAGATAGTATATAAAATAGTATTACTATATAAAAAAATAAGTACTCTTTAAGAGACTCTTAATATAGTAAATAAGTATAAGAGCTATAAGTAATAATATATATAGATAGAGAAGACTCTTACTATAGATAAGATATAAGAAGTATTAGCTAAATAGGTAGATAGTAGTTATAGTAATAGTAAGAGTATATTAAAGAGAGTATAAGAAGAGAGATAGTATAGATATTATAAGTAGACTAGATATAACACCTATACCTATATAGTTAAAATTAATAGTACTAGTAATAGTAATAGATCTAAGAAGTAAATTAGCTTATTATAATTTTTAATATACTATAATTAAAAGCTATAATAATATTATAAAGTTAATACGCTAGTAGAGTATAAGCTACTTACTTAGATAAGCCGCTCGCTTATAAACTATATTACTTAAAGATAAATTAGGTAAGTATAAAGACTAGAACTATTTATATAGTACTTATAGTATAACTAAAAGTAAATTAGTAGTAAATAATAGATAGTTAGTAAAGTAACTATATACTAGATAAAGTAGTAAATATTATTAGATATATAG
>JAXRVH010000003.1:0-143917 GCA_034640345.1 Drechslera avenae
TTACTATAAATATAAAACTCTTATAAGTATTTAAGAGTACTAAGTTCTATTTATACTTAGTATTAAGCTAGCTAGTGCTTAAAATACTTAGTATAGAATTTCTACTAGTACTTATTATTAGTATAGAAATACTATTTAAGCGCCTTTTAGAAGCTTTTCTAATACTTATCTTATAGAGCCTTCTTATACTTATCTAAGACTTAGATAATTACTCTTTACTTTAGATTATAATAAGCTATAAGCTAATTAATTATTATCTTTCTAGTAAACTTATAGTATTTAGCTATTTTCTTAAAATACTCTAAGAATATAGTAATATTTTTTCTATTAAAGATTAGAATACTCTTAGAAGGATATAGCGAGAGCTAAGAGGTATAAACTAGCGTGTTACTTCTACTAGTAGTATTTAACTAGGTAAGAGAGACTACTATTATCTAAAGAACC
Organism: Drechslera avenae; assembly: GCA_034640345.1. Classification (NCBI taxonomy): domain Eukaryota; kingdom Fungi; phylum Ascomycota; class Dothideomycetes; order Pleosporales; family Pleosporaceae; genus Drechslera; species Drechslera avenae. The sequence continues at coordinate 445 of JAXRVH010000003.1, forward strand.
TTTGCTATATCTAAATTATAAGTACTATGCACTACTATAGGCTATTTAGACTTACTTAGAGTTAGAATTTATAGTAAGACTACTATTTCTAGGATTAGCTATATAATAGATAGTATATTTACTATATTAATATTATAATTAGGTATTCTTATAATAGAGTTTCTATTTTTCTAAGAAGTTATTAGTAGAGAGATTTCTAGGCTAAAAGAAAGAAATTCTTATAAATCTAAAGCTTATTTAGATACACTTAGTTAAGGTTATTTCTTTACTTATTTCTCTAACTTATTACTACTTTAACTACTACTTATACGCATAAAGCTAATAGCTAAGTTTATATAAAAGACTAATATAATAGTTATAAAAGTTATAAATAATAATACTTCTATCTCTATACTAAGTATTATTTTACTTTTTTCTCTTCTTAAAAGTATAACTAGTAATTCTTTTATCTAGTTATTTACTATCTTCTCTACCTCTTCTAAGTCTCTTTCTAATAGTTCTATATATCTAATAATATTCGCTACTTTATCTAGTATATAGTTACTTTACTAACTACCTATTATTTACTACTAATTCGCTTTTAGTTATACTATAGGTATTATATAAATAGTTCTAGTCTTTATACTTATCTAATTTATCTTTAGGTATTTTCTTAATTTCTACTAATTTTACTATTAAGTTTAGAAGTTTTCTATACTCTCTATAACTCTTCTAATCTATATTTATACTATTATTTCTCTTTTTCTCTATTAGAAGTCTTTATTATACTTTACTATTTTTCCTATCTCTATTCTATCTAACTATCTTTTAGTTTACTCTTTTACCTAGGTATCTATACTGCAAGACTCTCTTAGCTATTTTCTATAGATAACTTATTTTATAAATATATCTTATATTTCTTCTAGTGTCTCTTACTACTACCTTATAATATAGTTATATAAAGAGTCTTTAGCTCTCTTCTTCTTCTTATTACGTTCTAAACTTTCTAGATATTACTATCGCGAAAGCTTATTAGAAGGTACGTATTAGATACGCTTAGCTCTTCTAAGAAGAAGAGCTAGAAGTTAAGTCTTTTAATTAGTCGCTATATATAGTAGTAAGGTTCTATAGAAACATATACTTAATATAGTATTTAAGATAGTATTAATTTTGTGTATATTTATTATTATCTAAGTAATATTTATCGCGACCTCTTTATCACGATCTCTATTTACCTCGCCTATCTAAGTGCCCTTTAGCCTATACCTTATACCTAATCTCTATATCTCTATTTACTCTACTACACTAGCCTACGCTACGTATAGCTAGTAGCTTATTAGCTATATTACGTATAGCTACGTACGTAGGCGCAGATCTATATAGATCTAAGCTAAGTATATAGCTAATAATTACCTTCTCTTCTCTCTAGGTAAGCTTCCTTAAGTTAGGCTAGTAATCGCGTTATATAGGTATACTAGCGCGTTAGCGCGTAAGTGTTATTTAGGCAACTTTAAATGTCCGCGCAGCGTCTCTATTAGACTAGAGCTAGTTTTAGGTAGTAGCTAAGATAGCTAGCTATATATTAGCTTTATAAGAAGGGTTTTAGGATTATTTTGGTAGAGCTATAATTGATTAAAGTTAGGTAGATGCAAAAAGTTAGTGGGGTGGCCCACTCGCTTGTGTGGACCGCTCGCTTGTCAGATACGTTATACTATTTTTAGAACACTTTCGACTCATCAATCCATGATCTTTGTCCCATGAAGATACCCAGCGTAGCCAAATAACTGCTGGACGTACGATACAAGATGCAGCAATTCTCAGCCCCACACTTGCGCCTTCTGCACCGATTTGATAAGCTAGTTTCTTTGAATATCCCCATCGGGTTCTTTCCAAGAATACTCTATAGTCCCATTCGTACTCGTAATGACCATAACCGACAAGCTCTATAAGGTGATCTGGTGTACGCCTACAGATAGCTGTGAGAAAAATTTCCGTTTTCTTCTTTTCCTTCTTGGAGGCGCATATTTCCATTTATGATTGACCAAGCTCCTGTGAATTGATTATCAGAATCTGGAACTTTTTTTGCTCGCAGAACAGGCCGACCGCCGATTCGCTTTTACTTTGTCTGCCAAAGGTCACGCCCCTTATTTCGATTTATTCACGCAAAAGGCTCCTGGAAGCTTCGTGGGGTTTTTTTGAGACATGGTCTTAGCGGGGGTGAATCGACCCTCGCATTTTCTCTAATTTTGTACTTTACCTGGATTGTTTTTAAGCTGTCACTATACCAACTGATGTTTTCAAACCCAACTCAGCCAACCGGAACAATGAACAAGCAGATGCATGCCTCGCAGGCTCTGCCTATTACGAAGCAAAGTAGCTATCCGGGACTTAACGCTCCACACCCCCAGAAGAAGTGTAACGATACACCATCACAACAGGTATACCCTGTTGTCAAGCCACACGAGCCCTACGACATCTCAGCGCCAGTTCGGAATGAGCAGCATGTACTCATGCACCCAGGGGCTGCCCAAGATCATCCATCTCGGCGTAGCAACCCTGCTATCATATTGACTGAAGCTACTCCTTCACCTCTAGAAAGCTTACAGCCACCAGTCTCTCAACGGCAACACGAACAACTGACACTGCCCCAAATGTATGACTTACCATTCAGTCATCAAGCATACGAGGTGCAACACCCCGACTCCTTCCTGTACCGGGAGTGCCATCATCCTACCCCACCCTCATATCATCTCATTTCTGAGACGCATCGCTACTTCGACCCCTCTCAACCCCAGCCATACCATCAACACATCCTACCCCCGCACCAAGCACCTTGCGCAACATATTTCCAGGCTGTCCCGCGACCAAAGGAAGACTACCAGGCTATGATTCAGGCCATGGCAGTTGGAAATTTCAGCATTTCCATCTTCGGCGCTGCTGGCGAGCAGTTCCCGCACAATCTTTGGCGCATTCCCACGGCACTGGCTATTCAGGAAAATGGGCCTGTTTCCAACAGTGGTCCAGTACAGCAATCTTTACTTTCTTGGGCGCAAACTCTAGCGACGCCGGCACCTCGGCGGAGGAATCGAAAGAAAGGAGGTGCTTTGTTGAGCTAGATTGATTGAGAACGGGCGCATGAACAATAGACGAAGAGAATTGAATATGGGTGGAGTGTTTGTTGTTTTTTAACAGGTCCATCTCTCATTTGTATACGCATGATGGGATTGCTATGAGATAAACCACATACAGTGACTAGGGGTATTACCGGCTATCATTAACAATACCGCTACATTTACTCAACCCCTTCTCTCACCTCACTCTACCTCGTCACTTTCCGAGCTTCTTCCAACTGAAAGCGCTCAGTACTCCACAACATCATGCCCCGTAAGATTCGGCTTGACCTCCCTCCCCTCCAACCAATCCTTACACTTGGCATACAAAACATCCCTCTCAGGCCCATAAGCATTAAGATCCATCTTCGTCGGCCTCCCCGCCTTACCTGTCCCAAAACGTTAGCATTTGCCATCCCTTACCCAGTCAAACAAGAACAAACTTACTCTCCGCCCAAGCCAAATACCGATACCCACTCGGATACTGCGCGACATCTTCTTCTGGCACACGAAACGTCTTGCCAGGTACAACAGGCACAAACTTATCCTTGTCGAAAAGCAGCGTCATGTAATCTGCACCCCACCTAGCCTCTCCCTCCTCGCTACTCTGACGCTTGCTCAACAAGAAGAAAAACCGACACTCGGCCTCATTATCCATCTCCACTCCATCCATCAAGATTCGACACGTAATCGTCACTTTCATCTTACTCATTGCCCGCTGCCCCGCTACCTCGACCGCCTGCCCATTAACGCGATGCAAAATGTACGGAAAAGGGCCGTGGGGCGCTTGCTGCTCGAACCCTTTTTTCGAGGCCGCGATGAAGTGGGAGAGCGGGCCTTGGGTCCAGGACGTGGTGATGTAGGCTGTGGGGTGGAACATGGCAGCGTAGTTTTCCCATTCTGCGGCGTCGCGATAGAGGGGCCAGGATTCGCAGAGTTCGCGGATGTGCAGGCGGTCGAGGGTTGCTTCGGAGGTGAGGGCGCCGGGGTGCGTGTTGTTGGTTGTGTTTGTGGGACGCGTGCTGGTCGGGGGTTGGACGGTGGTGTAGGTTTGGCTGGGGTGGGGGGAGGATTGGTCGGGCATTTTTGTAGTATGATATCGGTGTTTGCGATTGGAGATTGAGTTTGGTATGATGGTTTTGGTATACCTGGCCGTTCCGTTTAGAAAGATGATTACATATGTATATGGTGGCTTTCGATTTGGATGATGCGAAGAATGGTAAGGGTTACGTCATGGTGGGATTGCCGATGATGAGAATTGCGGTGGTCATAGAAGGTATTTCTGTTGACGCTCTGAGACGGATAGAGCGGATGGATACGTTGTTGACGTAGCGGTGCAGTGGGTATACACAATGCAGGGTAGACTGTTGATATTGTTAGCGCAAAGTTAGCCGCATGCCAGGCCTGTTAGTGGACCCTCGTTGAACGCTCCAAAACGACCTCATAACACAGAGAAGAGGTTAAACGCGGTGTGTCAGGGGAAAAAGTCAATAATGGCTAAATTACAAGATATAATCTACAATCTCAGAGCTGCTCGTTGACGAACAAGCCAGCCATGCCCATACCAGTACCAATGCACATACTGGTAAGGAGAACCTTCTTCTTTTGCCTCCTGCACTCGCTCAGACCTGTGACAATTTGCCTCGCGCCAGTGCATGCCAATGGGTGACCCAGGGCAATAGCACCACCCCTAACGTTGAGCTTCTGGTGGTCGATCTTGAGAGTTTCCATACAGTACACGGCCATGGATGCGAAAGCCTCGTTAATCTCGATCAGGTCGATATCGTCGATGGAGAGGTTGAACTTGGAGAGTAGCTTGGGGATGGCGACGGATGGGCCGATACCCATGATGCGAGGGGCAAGTCCAGCAACGGTTGCGCCGACGTACTTTGCAAGGATAGGTTGGCCGAGCTTCTCGGCAGTTGAGCGCTTCATCAACAGAATCGCGGCAGCACCGTCTGTGAGCTGCGAAGAGTTTCCAGCATGTGACTTGTCGCCGTGAGGAAGGAAGGCAGGCTTGACCTTTTGCAGGCTCTCGAAAGTGGTGCCGTAGCGGATACCCTCGTCCTTGGTCAATGTTACAGCCTTCTCCTCGCCGGTCTTGGGGTCCTTGATGACAGTGGGGATGGGTGTGATCTCGTCGTCGAACCAGCCAGCCTTCTGGGCAGCCTCTGCTCTTCGGTATGACTCGGCAGCGAACCTGTCCTGACGCTCGCGCGAGATGTTGAAGTCGTTGCCGACGTTTTCCGATGTCTGGCCCATGGGCTGCATGCAGTCGCACGCCTCCTGGTTCTCAAGCACCTCGGCTGTGAACGGCCTCTCAAGCCTGTCGCCTCCAGCAGTCATGCTCTCTGCGCCCATGGCCAATCCGATATCGATGCTGCCGACGGCGATCTGGCCGGCAATGTCTTGCACGGCCTTGAGTCCTGAAGAGCAGAACCGGTTCAGCGACGAGCCGGCGGTTGTGTTGGGGAAGCCAGCGGCGAGCATGGCGGCGCGGATGTAGTAGGCTGCCTTCGAATCCGACACATTGCCAACGCAAATGTCTTCCACAAGCGCAGGGTCGAGGTTTGACTTTGCGACTACTTGCTTGAGTGTCTTGACCATCAGCCCATCCAGGGTCGTGTCCTTGAAGCCGCCCTTGTAGGCCTTGGTGAGGGGAGTTCGGATGGCGAGGGTGATGACAATATCATCGGCATTCTTGGTGGTGCTATACATTCACTGTCAGCCATTTCTCCTTCTGATTGTTGCGCCTTCCTCAGCCGTCGCTCGTGTAGGAGTCCGGGTAGTGGCGATGCTTACATTGCCGACAGTCCGCTTGTGGCGGGTGTCATGTGCGACACAATAGACTTGAGGCGGTCGGTCATTTTGAAGGTGAATTGAAGGATATATAGGGTATGTAGAGGGCGAGGCAGAAGTTTGGAGCTGATGGATCAAAATGTGGAGGCGGAGAAGGGCACCTCTTAATGCCATGTATCCGACTTGTGGGGCTGGTAGCCGCGACAGCTTCTGGGCCGAGGATCTCGGAGCCACAATCGCCAGGTCACGTTGCTGTTTCTCGGCAATTGCATGTCTCCCCATCGGGCCTTTTTTGCTCTTCTATTTCGCGCATGCCTAGGTATCTTCTGTCGCATGCTAATCGCCAGTCTTGTGTTATCAGGACATGAGACGGTATTCGGTGCTCAAGTCTGCGGTCCGAAAGTCGCTGCATCGGCTCAGCCCGCGTTCCCCACAAACCGCTACCGCGGCTGCTCTCCAACATCACGTGTCAAAGGTAGGCCTCCAAACCCTAATCCATCATGTGTGTCTGTACCTCTTGATACCTAGTGCAGGTCAATAGATGAGTGCCTCATTCCCAGAACCCGCCCTCGGCAAGTGATGATCTGCATTCTGTCAGGTTGAGGTCATGTGACACACAGGTAGCGTAGGTGAGACACTGAAGATACTTCAACAGTTGTTATAGAGAGTTGTGTGCAGGAGCAGGTATTGCGACAAGAGATTGTCGATTGCCTTATATGCCGTGACCAGAAACCGGACATGCGCCACATGTGAACTGCGCCAATAGGGGCAATCAGGCGGTCATCACAAAGGTTGTAGATACTAACAAACCTAAGCGGATTCTCCAACCAGAAGCTATTCCAAGAGCATGCAGTAAAAGCCTGATTGGGTGTTTGATGCCTCCGATCGTATTGATTACGTGTTCTTGTAGATTACCGAGACATTTTCGCCAGTTGTGAGGTTGAGGTACGTTGTGTGCTTGTTTCTGTTGCTGGGGCAGATGGTCGGTATTATGTGCATCTTGATGTGGTCATTATGGGTAGGATTTACCAATCCCAGATTTCTCTACTCGGTGTGCCTGACCAATAGCGCTCTGGCACTCGAGACTGTATGACTAAAGATCGGATTGTTAGAGCACATGACTGCGTGGTTTCCTTCTTTAAATGGCATCGAGTTTGTATTCAGTCAAAGATGAGAGCCATCGAGCCTATATGGCGTCTCGTCTCAGGTAGACTAACCATCTATAGAGCAATACTTAGTAGCCCCAAAACGTTACAACTGGGGCTAGGTGGGTACATACATGTTTGTTGGCGTCTTATTGCTCAGCCCCCCCATACAGGCACCGCTGGTCCTGCAAGCTCAACAGGCTCTGTCTACATCTCTGCTAAAGAAGAACTTGCCATCTCCTTTGCCCTGATTTCTTCCATTTCGTGGACCTTGTGGCCTGGGAGCTCGCACGGAATAAGATCCCCACCAAGATATTTTACCTGGCTTACGTCCGTTGTCCCTGTCTTCTTGCGTCGAACTCGTCAGCGCAGATGATGAATGAGATACAAGACACCAAGACCGACCAGGACATGACCGGCGATGGAGCGCACTATAGCTCCGATTAAAGTCACTCGACCAAGACCCTCAGATCATGGTGTCGCTGTATCCCCTGGCGTTGAGTAACGTTGCAGAACTCTGCATTCTTTCTCGAAAAAGTATCGGTCGTAAGTGCGGTTTTGTTCTAGGCCGGTGACATTGGCACCGCTTTTAATACTGTTCATTATGAGATACGACAGTTACTCAACGATTTGACGTTTTTACAACAGTACATACGATCCTCCAATGACTTTAACAAGAAGGTCCGGAACTTTGTATGGTGGGTTTTCCTAGCTGTACCTATTCCATATTTGACCAGGCGAGATTATGGTGTCCATGTCTATGTTGTGCTATGCTTCGGCAGTATGCGCGTCGCAGGTATCGGTCTTAGGAAGAGCACCGCCCATAACAATCATTTGGGTTCCGCTGATGACGTCGCATGTCATGCTGTGATGGCCGAGTACTGAGCTTCTGTTTTGGTACAAATTGAGCCATGTAAAGGATTGGAGAGAGAGAATACTGAAATCGTCGAATGCAGAGCTTTTCTGTGCCAGGCCGCCATGGAAATAACTGATGTGTATTAGATCTGGTTTCAGGTATGGGAAAAGAATGGACTATGAAGGAAAGTTTCAGTGTACATGGGGCGGGAGATAAGATGCGATGCATTTGTGCTTGACATGTAGCCCCAAAGCACCGAGGTCGCAGAAAGCGTACAATGAGAAGATGCAGCTGGAACAGAGGTGAATTCGGAGGTTCGGAGCTCCCCTTGGTAGTTGCTAACGTTACGTGTCCACCTATGTACGAAGATGCTTGTTTTCAGTGCGGCCCTAGATCCTGAGGTCTGACTAGCTCTTCTTAGAATGCAACAAGGATACCTAGTAAAAGGCCCAAGGCCGATCACCATTCCACCAATCACAACTCCTAGAATTATTCCACAAGTCTTGTCAAATCGACACCTCCCGAGGTCATTTCAAAGCATAATGTCAGCCTTCAACCTTGGTCCGCTTACCTCTATTCTCGCGACATTTACGATTACGGCGTCTACGACGAAACTCGGCTCAGCATCTCATTCCAATCTATTGGACAGGCGTGGAGGCCGCTGTAGCCTTTAGATACTATAGATCCCGCTACGATGGTCAACGAACCGTCAACACGTTCCTTGGCTGAGAATGTTCGCGAGTACGTCAATGTCAACTGTTCTTTGAGAGGATTGAAAAGCATGATAACAACCGTACTTAGTGGTTGAGGCTGCTGCTCATTGAGACTAACTTTGGACTCGACCTACCCATTCGTTTATAACCTCAGATACATTTAAGCGGACAATGTTCGGAATTCGGGTATATCTCAATGAGCGGTACTTATGAAGGAGCTCGTTACTTTTGGGTTAACAGCCCTAACCCTAATTTAGTATAGCTTGTTGCCTCAAAAGCAACGAGCTTCTTCGTAATCTTTGACACAAGCTGCTCAAATTAGATTAGATTAGATCCATCAGCTTCCTGCTGATCCCGATTCAATATTGCAAGGACAAGGTAGTGATTGTGCAGACGTGCGAACTCTACCCCGACCTGTCAAGCATCAACCAAAATACTCTTACTATGAGGAGGAGGTATTGTAAGGCGTGTAGAATCTCAAGGCAAGAAGAGGTAGGTGGTTTCGGTATGACCGACCTAGACCGGGAAATTCTCCAAACACAATTGACATTGTTCTTACAATGCAAACAACAATGGTACAGAAGCATCGGAAGCGGCACGTATGGCACAAGCTTCATGTCATCGCTGACGCAGCTTCTAACCATGCAATAAACTCGTGTCAAGCATGTCAAGATAAGATACAATAAGCTCGTGTAACGCGTGTCAAGTCAAGGTAGTTTCGAAGAAACTTTCTGAGAATGCAACAGTACGTCATGACTTGATTGTAATGGTTAGATACAACACTGGAGGGATCCCTAGCTTTGAGCATTTCTTGGTGACTCCGGACTATAAGTACATGGCAAAATCTCTGTTAACATGCTCATCACATCACCGACTTACTTCACACTTGAACACACAAAACGATATTTGTTCCATCCTCAACATGCACGCTCTATTCAATCTTCCTACTCTTGCCTTTCTTTTGGCCTCTGGGTTGTCCGCCTCCGCTGCCAGGATTGTTCAGGACACCAATGTGGAAGCTGGTAGAGTTGTAGCCCGTGATACAGCTCCAAGATGTGGAATCTACACGTATGTACCGATTAGGAACAGGAAGGGTTGTGTGCTGATATTGTAACAAGTCAATTGCAAACCAGCTCGAACACTCTAGTTTCGAGTTGTGGAGCCGCAGATATTGCATCAGGCTCTCTTTCGCTCATCTGGGACCCTGCACTGGCTGCCTTCCCGAACTGCTTGGTGACGTTTAGCACTGCTGCAAGTTGTGAGAAATTTGTGGTTACAAACGTACAGAACTGCGGAAATGGCAGAAGCTTTACAGTTTTTACTCCTGGAAATGATCCTACGAACCCAGATGGATCAAAGATTTGCAACATTTAGGCCAGTGAGCTGTATTTGTTCATCAGTCTACGGTCAAGCATACTCTGGTATATGAAAAAGCGGGGAGATGGGGGGACGGGGGTCCTCACCAAGTTGAGCAAACGGAAAAATACATTCGTCCATTCATTTTTCTTCAATTGTCAAGGTTGCTCAAGCAGGCACCCTACGCGTAAAAAACAGAAGGATATATATTCACTCGTTTTGATAGACGTATCAATCAACCCACTATATCTTCAATCTTGTGTTTGATTTCTGATATGTACCCCATGATTGACAGAGGATATGATGGGCACCTTTGCGAGAGACTGAGCTGGGCTACGATGATTCGAAAAGAAGATGTAGTAACTCATCTTGAGAGATAGACAAACTTGATGTCTACTGGTCGATGAACTGTCCTAGCTCCTATTTCAATAGAAAGGTATGCTTTTAGACATCAAGTCGACGACGAGGTGGCTGTCTTTCTTTCGTCTCTTGTTGACCTGTACAATGCGATTAGCTGCCGCAGCGATGGAAAGTACAGTACAATGCGCACGTGTGTCTTCTTGCATCTGCCGAGAAAGCTTATTGTGCCGTTTCAATCGCTCGTCCTGAGCCTATACATCACGCTGGCTCGTGCACAGTTTCTTTTGAATTAACGAGCTATACCAAATTGGGCTTAGGGTTCTTAACTCGACATATACGAGCTTCTTCGTGTTGGCGCACTAGCGCATATTTGCTCTCGGCTTATGAGGTACCGATAGGGCTGAGAAACGTGATCATTCCTTGCCTGCGTGGTTGCTGTACCAGCAGCTAGAATGTTTCCTTGCAGCAATGTTAGCGGTCAACATATACCGTACTGTATCTGTACATACAGTACAATGCTATCGGACTCTTAAAGACCCTTTGTGCTTTGGGCTGTGATCTGACACATCCGGAAGAACAGTAGTCGGAGTCGGCCACCCATAACCGCCTGATTTCCGCGCCTTTCCGAAATGCGGCCGTGTAGCGGTAAGCAGGGGTTGTACTGGTAACGGGACCCGTCGGGAGTCTAGACTGCAATCTGTCAACAGAACGTTCTCAAAGTCATCCAACACCTACGTACAGATCAAGCTCAACGTATAACTCAATACTGTGATCACCAGCTTCATAGCTCGCTCTCAAAACAACAACAAAATTGAGGGATTGTCTACAGTGTTGATTTTTCCGACCTCACATGTGCCGCAGTAAGGGAGCGGTAGCTGTAGACGCTCATGTTGTTGATGGAGGCATCTGATAGAGTCGCACAGGAGCATCTTTTATATGCTCGCGCAGTTCTAGGCGACTACAGCAGAGTCATCGCCATCTCATTACAACAAGATCTCGAGAGGCATCATCACAGTTATAAGGAGACCTCTAGAGTTATTAAGCAACCGTGGTAGTCGTGTAGAGTTGAACCGTACTATCAGACACAAGCTAACAGCAATTTCAATGTCATTAAACAACCCTCTAGGTCAACCTTACAATGTACGATTCAATGTCGCAATATCAGCTCAACAGCTCGTCGCAAAACAAAACATGTGCCGCAGTGAAACACGAACATAAGAACCTTGACAGCAACGATACGAAGTAACGCACAGAAAGTTTGGTCGCCATGATTCCGTATGGTAAGCATGCTAGGTCGAAGTAGATGTGTGAGGGTATGGATACTAATGATCGGCGGCGAGTCCGGTTCTGACATCTTTGACCTACACAAGCACATGAGAAGTCATGTTGTGGGTATGAGCAATCATTCGAACGTCTGTCCTCATCCCGTTTGCGAAACTATTTGCCTGACAGACGATGAATTTTGGAAGCATGCTGTTTCAGTACATGGAATCGCACCATTCGGCCCTTGTAAGGGTACTGGGAATCAGAAAGCTTCTTATATCGAAGAATAGGATCAAGTTTGTCACGAATGCCTGTCTTCATACACTGAAAATGTTCCGAAAAGCTATCATTCGTCGTGTGATGAACGCCTGTATCCTTAAATAGGTGCTGGAGAGCTAACGTGCATTGATTGGTTATGGTAAGCGCTTGATGAGCGGGGTTGACAAAGGGTCGAGCAGGCGCAATGCAAGCACCAAACCAAACCATCGGTACTGTGAATCATTCCCGTTTACACGTTCACCGGGCCCTGTTCACCGTCACACGTTTCCCGTTTTCCATCAAGACCTGGGTGCCTATATTAGGTTGTAACCCTTATATGTTCACCTTTGGCACCTTCGCACGCTGCCTCACACGAGGCCATCATGCCTCCACTGAACAACTCAGGCCGGAAACACCGATACGCTAAAGCTGAAGCGTCGGGCAAATTTTGACGCGTTGCAGCTCTCTGTTCCTCCGCCTTCGCTTCAGCATGATCACCCACTCACGCCCTATCTTTCCAGAGATCGTTCTGTCGCCGCCGCCATTTACCTCTAATCCAAAATTCAGCTGAGTTTTGCGCAGGAATATCTTTTCCAGAATCAGCACCACTGGAGATAAGAGGAACGTCCCACAAGAGAGACGGAAATGTCAACGACAGTGCATGCTTTTTAGGCTTTATGCGGAAGGTATTGCAATGGAAAGCAGAAAATAGTGCCTCAGACAGGGAACTGGCAGAGGAGGAATGGTTTTTGAATTTACCAGGTGAAGATGCATGCCGACTGCTTGGTTCAATGTAGTGGTCAAAAACTGGAATCTGCTGGTAGTGTGTCAAATTCTCTGCCCCGTTCCCAGCTTTCAATGTTCTGGGAGAGCTGACAAGGTAGCGTCCTGAAACTTAGCCGAGGTGGTACGATGTATATAGCGCCAGTATTGAAAGCAATCTACGGAGAGGGATGAGATTTGACAGTAAAAACGCAGGGAAAGACACAGTTGAAAAGCCGCTTTGATCAACGTACACAGGCATAACAGAAAGGAGACAGTTAATATTGATTTAAACCTCGGAGTAATGAACCAGCCCTTTCCTGACAACGCCCTGGTGACACTCATCGTAAGCGGCTACACGCGATAGCTATCAGCTCCTCTAAGTCTGCTGTTTAGTATTTTGAACGCATCTTTGTCACCCAAAAGACACAACGACCCGGTCCTAGATGTCCAGATCTGGCTGTTGGGAATGACTCATCGATGCCAGAGACATAGATGCTATCCTTTTCGCCGTCTGAACTACCCGTCGGTTCAGCGAGCAAACGATACACAATCAGTTATACGTAACCTGCAACCAATAGCCTTGATATCCATTATCCCCCTACGAGCACGTTGGGCTCGTACTTGGTATCACAGCAGCATTCGACGGATTCGTCTGTCCGCAGCCTGCCACTGCGCCCCCAACCGTATCATCAATCGCCGCATTAAACGCAGCACCACAGTTTGGATCACTGAATGTCGTGTCAGAAAAGAAATTCCTCCAACACCTCTCGTCCTAGGGCAACTTACCTCGCACCACCACTAGCATTGTTAAACCACGAACACACATCATGCGAGAAACAATCCTGTGTATATGCGTTGCCGATTGCGGTGCCCGAGCAGCCTGCTCCGCAGCGGCCGTTACAGCTGTACCTACAAGTATGTTAGGTATCGCATAGAGAGATATATGGAAGGATGAATTGCGTACTCTCCACCGTTGACGCTGTTTGGGCCAAAGTTGCTGCCTACAACACCGCTCCAGCGACAGGACTGGCCGGCTGCGTTGGTCCATGATGCTGTTGCCGTAGCGCCGACTTTGACACAAGATATTGCGCGTTTCTCCAGGGTGGAAGACGCAAAGACTCGAATGGCTAAGAGAGCAGTGAGGCAGAGGCTGATATGCATGTTGGGTGGTGGGTTTGTAGGAAGTATAAGCGTTTGCGGTGATTGTACTGTTGAGTTTTGTTTGGGAGGCTGTTTAGATGCTAAGATTGGCGTTATATAGTGGGAACAAAGTGCTAAAAGAACCTTTATTTCCAACGAGGATAAAACGCGGATTTATATTCCGTTAGTAGACTCTCACCGCAAATCTGGTAGCTACTTTGTAGCAATCTCAAGACGGACGTTCTTGCTCCGTAACGTGCAAACTCCATAGACCACGCCATCGCAACCTTTCTCGTTTGTCCTTAGCCTCCCACTAGACATTTCCTAATCCGCCGAGTATTCAATCTTGTCCATCTGGCATCAACGCTTACCCGGTGTTGTATCTGCATATGGCTTGTGAAACACGTGAATTAGATAAATCCGCGGAAGCGTACAGCCGTATATCAACTAGCTGGCATTAAATTCCGTTTCGGGGCTTTGAGATTTCTAAAACAGGAATGGGCTATAGTATAAAGGAGCGATTGGGGTCGCGACATGCAGGGGTGTGATGTTGCAATGATAGTCTTACCGAGGCTACGTGGTAGTTTATTTAGTAGCTTTTCTTTAGCGTCGGACCAAGCTGTTACAAACACAGAGTTTTTCCTTGACAAGAGATACTAGTTATAGAACTATGAATTACTGTTGACTTGCTGAATATCTGATCGCACAGTTCAAATCCACATCAGTACCATGGTTGCGTGATAGCTTCGACAGTCCTGCTGTAATGAGGTGACTGTAGTTGATATATGATGGCTCTGACTTTGCTGATTTACGCAAGCATATAGAATATGTTGCTGCTGCTGCTGCTGCTACATACTCTGCCCCAGAATGACGGCGCCGTACAACTAAATCCGTAGTCTTTACAGACCTCCTCTGCAAAATAAAAAAGGCTGCTACGACCTAAACAGCAAGCGTTTTATCTAATCTCTACATAGCCTATTGTCTAACAAAGATACAGAGCATATGCCTCTCCTGTGCCAACAAAATGGCCCATACCGACTACATTATTTCCATCAACTGCCCGGAGTACTACGCCACAAGAAACCTTTTTTTGGTGTATTCGGACATGGCAAGAAATCCAGTCACAACGCGACGATCGGGCCCAAATTATCGCCGGCACGCTAAAAGATCACCTATCATTTTCCCAGCTTCTCAAAATCGACCAAATTATCATACTATGCGACTGGTATAACGATTATGATTTAAAACTTCAATATAGACGGGTGGGTATCGCGCGATATTCAGTATATTATCGAAACGATTGGTTTCGAGGTGAAGGATTGCAAGGAGTAAATTGGAGCATATATCAATTGATAGATCACGGCGCTAGCTTTGCTCATTATGCGGATTTAAGCTAAGAGTAGAGAAGATGTCAAAATTGTTAGATGGGACGAGGTGGACGCGAACCATTGTGAGGATAGCTTTGTGCGAGGAGGCTTCGATGCTGGGTAGCTAGATCGGTGTGGAGTTTTTGTGCGTAGAGGGCATGAAGGGTGTAGAGATTAAGGGCAAGGAGGATCTATCGCGGCCAATATCACCTAGAAGCGCCCCAAACGCGCCCGTCTGTGCCATCTTACACAGGCTCCCACTTTACTTCCATAAAGTTGCCGACACTATAAGCCTCTGACATGTAGCAGCTGCAGCAGGAATCGTAGCTGAAACCAATCCCCCACTCCATCGTGTTGAATAGTGAGCGCAAAACTGAATAGGCTAATAGCCACAGAGTCACGTAGCAGAAGATTTATCATATGGAAACGTGCGGCTCAACAGATACATCTAACGTGTTTATGCCACTATACTAATTTATCATTTACATTTTAGAAATTCAATAAACTTGATGTATGTGTGTTTACAAGCTTTAAAAACACACAAGTTTTAGCAAGCATACTACGAACTCGCGGGCAAATCAAAAACGTCAAAACAGAGCAGATGTGCCGTCCACTAATAGATTTCGGAAATCATCAATATAAGAGGAGCCGATTCGTTGATAGGTAAACAAATTAGAGAAATAGAGGTTTTAGTAAACTAGGTAGAAACAGGCGGGCGGGTCAATGAGCCAAAGTTTTTAGGAAAGAGAAGGATAGAGAGAGAAGAAGTCACAGACTCTACTTATTTATTGTTTACTTATTCGTTTAGTCTAAAGGAGCAAGGTTTAATAGATTTAATTACAGAGAAGGAGTAAATTGAGGACTATATTCTCTTACTATTCATTACTCTTAAAGTATTTCTAGAAAAGAAAATACTAGTCTTTTCTTGCCGGTATCGGAAATCCAGGGTTTTTTTTCATAAAAAGAAGAGAAAAGAAGGGGTGGGGCGGGGTGGGGGACAATAGAGGAAATTAATAAGTAATATGGTATCGGGTGTCAAGAAAGGCGATATCTTACTACGTTGATAAAGTTAAGGTTAAATATTTGATTCGGCCTGCTTAGTGATATAAATATCCTTCTCTAAATCGTTTCTGTACCAACAATTTATTCGTATTTTCAAAGTTTCTAGAATTGAGAAAGAAAAGAGTATAAGATACTGTACTAGGGTTTTAGAAGTGATTATAAAAGCTTAGGCTAGAAATCCTAGATATTGCAGAATATGCGCTGCCTATAGGCTAATTAATGAACAGTGTTGATATTTGATCAGATAACCACAGAGGTAGTCCAGCAGACCGACAAGGATGAAGAGGTTTTTTGGCCTCTCTACTAGATCAAAATTCGACTGAAGTACCCCTATAAGCCTTCACACAGCGAACCTTCAAGGTGGCAGCGTCTCGTATGAGTACCTCTGGTTCTTGCACATTGACCGAGGGCTCCCAGGAGTTCAATGTGACATTCAAGGTACATATTAGCGAGAGCTACTTATGGGTTGGTGGATTAAAACTGCCAGGTTCGAAAAAATGTGCCACCTAATTTATGAATTTGATATATTGAATGTGCAAATCTTGGAGAAACAGGCGAATCGATTAAAATGATGAAGGTTAGGGCAGATACGTAACCCGCATCATAGCTAGATCGACCATAACAACTAATATTCAGACAAATGGACATCCCCGCCCATCAATAGAAAATCTAGGGTTTGATTTTTCACGCATTTTCTAAATAGAGAACATAAACCAAGCATCAAGTAACTTAGTGTTTAGTTTAAAGTTATTCCCTCTTAGGGAACTATGGCTTGAAGCTTGAGAGCGGAGGAAAAAGAAAAAGAAACATTTGATCTAGTAGGGGCATACATTGAGTATATTTCGTAAATGAACATAGTGTGTTTTTTGAACCCATAGTGTAATCCCAAGGGAGTTTTGGAAAGACAATACAGAAGGGGAATCCCGATAAACGATTTTATACAAAGTGCAGAGTGAAGAGATGCCTTGCAAAGGCAACATTGGAATGCCTTATATGTCCAGGCAGGCCGCTTAATTATATAGTTCTTTACTCTACAACTGTTTTCCAGCAGATGAGCCGTCCAGGGGTCGCCGGATCAAAAACACTGAAATCTAAGCATGAGCCGCCCCACACATCGATCAACATGACAGATCATTAGGCGGATGAGCTACATAGCGCAGAGGGGGGCGGGGCGATTAAAACGACTGATACTTGTGCATGTGGCACCCAACCCAGGGGTTGCTGGATCAAAATCATTGAAACTTTGGCAAATGAACAGCCCAATCTATAGATTTGGTGGATTATATAGGCCAAATTTTGAGTAATTGGGCAGCTGAGCTGATGGTTGATCGTCCAAAATGACTAATAGTTGAATTTTTTTTATTGATGTTATCCGCTAGTAGAGTAGTGAAAGCTATATAGAGAACGATAAATGTTAACACCCTTTGTGCTGGATATAAGATGCGGAAGTCGAAAAATTTAGGCCTTAGGCTGCCAAGCCTAAGGCTCTAAGAGCTATAAGGAAGATTTGGTACTAAAACATTACATACATAACTAAACACTAATAGGCGACGGCCTATAGGAGTAACTATAGGTCGCTAGGGCACTAAAAAGCGCTAAAATATATTCTTCTCTTTTTCTCCTTATACTGTCGCCTACTACACCCTATTAGTAAGTATCCTCCCGACTACTGCTGCTCTGCTAACTTAAAAGAAATGTCTAGGTTCGACAGTAAAAAGGCTATCCTTATCTCCTGTCTACCTGCTCTAGCGCCCATCCCAGCCATTATTCGACCCACAACCAACGCCCACTCTTATGTCACCTGGCTGCTACAGAAAACCGCTATTCTATGTAACACCCCCAACCTCAAGTTCAGCAACCTGGTGGCGATCTTTGATGGTCTGACGAAGGAAACCATCGAAGAATAGTTGAATAAAAAGACCGCTCAGCTTATAGGCAGATCAAAATACGCAGAATTGATGTATATATTTCTCTAAGCAGAACCGGCCAGACCGACGATGCATTTAGAGATGTACGAAAACCAAGCGGGTAATTAAACTCAACAGTATCATCGCTGAAGCGAACCAAGAAATACCTTCAGATGATATCAGAGAGTATACTCGACCCAATTGTTGTGCCAGAGCAAGGCATTGAGGTCTTATCTTATTCACCCACTCTTAATTCCACTAGTCGAGCCCTAACTAGATGAGATACTGATGTGGAAAAGTTTGGAAGAAACCTTAAGATATTCGGCTTATTCCACTACCCCTACAACGTCTAAGCGGAACTCGCAGGCTGATAGCTTAGCCCCCGGTTTATGCGATACATATGCTTCATCGACTACCAGTCGCGCTACCACGGTTGGAGAACCCTTGTCCATTTCATCATACAGTCTTTCCAATAGACCAAAAGCTTCTATGGTTAGTTCAATCCCATTGCAACTGGATGCAAGTTTAACACCGCTTCCACGCGTTTCTTCAACAATCACACAGTACCACCTTCGTCCCCGTGCTGTCGATGATTTCTTCATACAATGGTCGAGACGAGCCAGACTTTCCTTGACGGCAGAATTTCATCCTTACACAAACGAGTTCACATTCAAAGATACTGTTGCATGGAGATTTTGTAAAAATCTGAATGAGCAAGACTACAAGTGGGACTTCAAAACAGGATCAGTTTACGTATACAGTCGCAAATCCTCGCCTGACTATGTCAACAATGGCCGGACGCCCAAATCTGTCCATGTTCGTCTGTCAAAATGACCGGAACATGAATATAACCCAATCAAACTATTTGTGGTGTTTGGAGTTCCGTAGACGTAGCGTATTGAGACCCTTACGCATTATGAGCTGATCAGAGAATGGCATCGAGGGCAGCCTTGCAAAGGCTATTGGATGAATAAACAGAAACTACTACGCCATCAGGAAGAGTTCGAAGTAATTTGGGAAAGGGCGATTAAATGGGTCTTGAGTACATGGGCAGAGATTTTTAAGAAGGCCAATTCCTACGAGCTAAGCGGATTGTGAAAGTCCGAATGGGAAAATTTGTGTATGTCATGACAGTGGATAGCGAAGCTTTTACTTTGAAAAGATTGTCGGAGAACTACAAGACGACTGTCGCAGGAGATCTAGCGCTCGCTAAGAAGGCAGTAATCTCAAAAGAGATTGCACTCGCAAAAGAAGCAATGAATCCTGCAATTATGGAAAAAAAATACCAAAGCTATCATTTTTACTAAGTTCCGACGAACAAGGAAATTTCTCCCCTTGCAAAGTAAAGCAAGGAGAAGAGGAGCCGCCGGTTTCCCCTACAAAGTAATCAATCTATGCACTCGCTCATCTGAAAGCATTGCAAGAAGAGAAGACGACTTCACCTAAAAGCGAGCTATTGCTACTTTGAGATTAGGGTAGGTCACCACTACTTCGTTGACGTGGGAGGGCGCATGTGGTTACTAGTTCCTGCATGCGGCGATCAAGGAAGTAACCCTATCCCGAAAGCCAGACTATGAATAGAAAGCAAAGGTATCGGGAAGCGGCTTGCTGTATGTGGCCACGGAGGCTTTAGACAGGCGGCGGCGGCAGCGTTGACAGAAAGAACCTTCGCAATAGATCCGGTACTATAGCTTATGATGAATACACTTGGTGCGAAGGTAAATAGCGAAGCAAAGAATATGAGACTAAGGTAAGAAATGATTGTAGTTGCAGTTGACAGCGATGGTCTTTGCAAAGCAAAGAGCTGCGGTCTGTAGCTCAACTTAAAGTCCACAAATTTAGCCGAAGGGTCTGCCCACACTACGGGCGTTCTGGTAAGACTCCCGCAATTGTAACGTAGAAGTAGAGAATGTAGATGATAGCGAAACTTCTAAAGAATAATTTCATGTTATTTATAGAAACAAAACATAGGGGTGTTGCATGGTCCTCGCCTTACAAGCGTTTTAGTGGAGTCTGCTTGTCCGCCAGCTTATAAACTATGTTACATGTAGAATCATGAAGTGGTTAAGGAATACGTCAGTAGAAGTGCGCAATGTTGGCGGGGTATGTCGCTTGACTAACAAATCAGGTAGCTTCCTAGTAAAGATGCCGAAAGTTACTCAGCCATCAGAGAATAGGGTTATCTTGAGGGTGCGGTTAGTGTGGGTTGGCCGTCATCACACAGGGATGAGATAGTAGCTTCGAACTACCTTGGCTACCATTGAGATCGCTTATTAGCCACTTGAACATGGCTGTATAATGCTGGATCTGTTTAGACATCGCTAGCCTGCAGTGATTATCATTTTTAGCTCATTTCTCTAGGTGCTGTTTCTCACTTTTGGAAAAGGAAAAGAACTGAGTGGACAAGAAAGGCGGCTTAGAGCATCCGAAGTCAAGAGACTCGCAGCACTAAGAAAGATATCCGATTATAGCAGAGTAACAAGAGAAAGCTCTTGTCGCTACATACATAGAAGTGTAAGCGTCAGAGGTGTGTTGTTGATACTAGGCATATAGCTGAAGTTGTTCCAGTGGCACCAGCTGCTACGACATGGCGCGGAGCAACGTTGTCATTCAAAGCAGCTGTGAATAGCACGAACCAATCGCTACCATTACTGTACTACTATGACGGCTGTAGTGTATGGTTATGCAGAATGATTGGGTTGGGTTGCTAGAATCTCCTCCACCTTGTTCGTTGAGAGCAGGCAATTAACCTCTCGGACTCAAGTCTTGCCGTTGAACAGCATTGGCAGCTAGAACACAAAAGGCTACAACACGCGAAGTCACAGCACGAGTGGCTAGAACACGAAAGGCTAGAACACAAGAGATTAGATTAAGGTAAGTTAGGATACGTAAGAGCGAAGCCAAAAAACTCAGCGACGCGTAATATACCTCTATCTTAATTAACTGGAAGAAATTATCAAAATTAAAATTAACATAACGTGGTTGGCAAGCGAGCGCCGCAGGCAAGCGAGCGCCGCACCCCACCAACTTTCGCACCTCACTAATTTCAACCTACAATGGCTCAACGCAACGCTACTCTATCGTTATTAAATGAAGTAGATATTTAACTTGCTATCTCCTCTATTAACTCTTATTAAGTGTAGAGTAATTGTAGTACTGCTACTATCTACAACGTATCTAAATAATCAATCCGCCGCTAACGCGCTAGTATACCTACCTGACGCGATTGCTAGCCTAACTTAAGAAAGCTTACCTAGAGAGAAGAGGAGGTAATTATTAGCTATATACTTTACCTAGACTAGCGTAGATTTACGCCTACCTACGCAGCTATACGTAATATAGCTAATAAGCTACTAGCTACGCGCAGCGCTAGGTAGATTAGGTAGAAGTAGCTAGCTAACTTTGTTAAGCGTATAGATAGTCTTATAACGCGTTTTAATTAAGCGTATAATAGGTAGAGAGCTCTATATAAGGATCTAGCTCTAATTAGAGGCTAGTTTAAGCTAGTAGACTAGATAAAGGCCTAGTATAGCATCTACGATAAGGACGTCTATAACTTTAATAAAGCTAGCTTTATAATAGGTAAGATTACAACTTAGCTTATTATAATAGTATTAGAGAGGAGAGGTAGGCTAAAGACTATCTAGCTAGGTAATTATAAGTAGGTAATACTAATCGCTGCTATTAGTGCTGCTAGCTAGTTAGTACTACTATTTCTTATCTTTGCTAGCTAGTATTACCTATCTGCCTAGTATAAGGAAGCTAAGATTCTACGTAACTAGGCAATTATAGTTAGTAATAATAGCTAAACTAATAATAAGCTAGGAGTTAAGTAGCTAAAGCACTTTAATGCTTATATATAGGCTTATAGTATAGGTATACGCCGCCTACTTATTCTTAATAGCTATAAGAGCTACTAGTTACTTAAGTTTTAAGAGCTCTATAAGGAGAATAATATCTATATACTCTATATACTACCTTACTTATCTTATCTACTCTAGCCGCTTAATATTAGCTGTTTTATGCTATTAAAGCGTATATATAGCTATAAGGTAGAGAGCCTAATCTACTACTATATTAACTATATTACTAAGCTTAAGTTCCTGCTAGCCTTTAAGATAGCGTTTAATTAAGCGTTTACGCTAGCTAATATCTAATTAGCTTTCTATAGCGTAGGCCTTATTTCTCTCTAGCTAGATACTATTCTATTAAAGCTAGACGTGCAGCTATATACACTAACTCTAGCTACTCTACTAGAGGCTCTCTAGAAGGCTTATACGCTAAGCAACGTATATAAGCTTAAGTCTTAGTTAAGTCTAATACGTAAGCGCGTACGCTAGTATAAGAGCTTATCGCTAGCTTTAATTATTAAGGTAATTAATTAGCTTAAGAAGGGCGCTAAGGTAATAATGCTCTCTACTAAGCTAATACGCGATTAGATCTCTAGTCTTAAGAAGGCTAACAGCGTAGCGTTAGCGCGTAGGCAGCGCTCTAAAAGGCGTATATAGAAGTATAGAGTACTTATAAAGGGCGCTAGAGAGGATATACTAGCTTAAAATAAGGCTAACTAGTAGATTACTTATAAAGAGCGTTAAGAAGGAGCGCGATTAGGCCTTAGCTAGCGCGCTTAAAGGCGCTACACTAGGTGCAAGGAGACTAGGCATAACTCGCGCATATGCAACGCTAATACTATTAATATAGAGTAGTCTACTATATTAATATCTAGCAATAATATTATCGCGTTGTTAAGATAACGTCGGAGACGGGTATATCGGTTAGACGGGTATGTCGGTCACTCTGCTAAGACCCTACCAAAAACCACGACTATTCACGATAGTACAGCACTATATAGAACCGTAGTTAGAAATTGTAATAGACTATTCTACTTAGAATCTATCGCTTTAATTTGCTTATAGGTACGTGAGTTGTGCCTAGTCTCACCGTAGCGTCCACAGCGTCTTTGCGACAACTCGCCTACCTTAACGCACGCTCTATGCTTTACTCTCTTCCTATCACTACGCGCCCTAAAGTCCTATAGAGCGGACAGTCGCTAGCCGTCCTTAACTATAAGGGTCCCTTCCTACTATACTCGCTTTCTTTTATGCGATTTACGTCGTGTAGCTGCTTTATTAGCTACTTTAAGCTTAGCGATTCGCTTTTGCGCTAATATAAGCTTATGCGCAATTATTACCGCACCCTTTAAGACCTTCTTAAACGCCTCAACTATAGAAGTTAGTAAACTATCTATATGCCTTTAAATTCTTGCCTTTACTAGCGTCAATTAAGACCCTAATTCTAAGGTATTGCTTAGTATTTGCGACTACTAGGGACCGTCCTCGACTATCTAGGACAGTAGAGTACGCAGGCGGACAGTAAGCTTCGATATTATAGCCTCTAGGTTAAATAGTACTAGACTAGCGCCTTAAAAGCCTCCTAAGATATTACTCTTCGTAAAAGTAGCATTAAAAGCAGTAACAAAGCATAGTAGGAACTTTATTTTGGCGGCGCAAGTAATCCTGTTACGTATTAGCTCTGTGACCTAGCGGCTATACGCCTACTTTAATAGCCTAAAACACTTAATATTAAGCGGCTGTAGTAGGTACAACAAATATATAGGTATACATAGAGTAATAATCTTCTTCTCCTTATAGAGCTAGTAGAAATCAATTAAGATATAGCTCTTATAACCGTCGATAACTAGCAGACAATAGTCCCTAACAGTCCTCCCCTTCGTATGCTTGTTAAAGTGCTCTAGCCACTCAATACTAAGCTTATTCGTAGTCTAACTATTATTAGAGACCCTAATAACCTAATTGTAAGGCAGATCCTCTTCTTTATACTAGGTAGAGAGGTAGTACTTACCCTTAAAGACAATAAAGGGTAGAATAGTCTAGCCGGTCGCGTTAATACCCTAGATAACTATTACCCACTCCCAGTTACCTAGCTGTACTATCTTCGACCGTCCTTAATAGTGTGCTGCTATAACTACCTATCCAGTCGATATCTAGCCTATTATAAAGCTAGTCTTATCAAAGTTATAGGTATCTTTATCTTAGATACTATACTTAGCTTTTATACTCTCTATAAGCTTAAACTAGCGTCTAATAATTATAGAATCTTCATAGAGGGCTCTCTTATAGTTATACTTTTAATTGAATCTAACTTTAAGCTTAGGACGACGCTTAACGAATGTCTTAGCCTAGTTCTCGCTAATAGAGTCGTAATACTATTTAGCGAGTAGAGAGTCGGCTATATCTCGTATTGTATCAAGCTAGGGCGGAAATCCTCGTACAGCTAGGTTAAGGATATACTAGACAATAGTCTCCTCTTCTGTTAGAAGGAGCTTTATTAATTTAGGCTTCTAATCGTCTCGAGAAACCTTTTTTCTAATACGATCGCTAAGAGTACTTTAGGGAACGTTAAAGCGGGCTGCAGCGCGTCGCTAAGTAAGATTCGCGTCTTATTTTAAAGCCTAGATTGCGCTCTATATTTAAGTTTCGTTTAAGACCTTTTAGACTTGGTTACGTTAAGGCATCACGTATAAGAGGTAGTTTTGGTAGGGTCTTAGCAGAGTGACCGACATACCTATCTAACTAATATACCCGTCTCCAACGTTATATCGCTTTAAAGTTGCAAAAGTTAGTAGGGTGCGGCGCTCGCTTACCTGCGGCGCTCGCTTACTAACTACGTTACTATAGTCTCCTTGTTACTTATATCCTAGTCAGACATTTAGCAAGCTAACAGCAATTTAAACGTTATTAAATAGCCCTCTAGGTTAACCTTACAATATACAATTCAATGTCGCGATATTAGCTTACTAGCTCTTTGTAAAACAAAGCACTCTCTACTTAAGCATTTATACGAATTGACCGCAGGCGGTGTTACTTCTTAGACAAGATTAGACTAATCAAGCCCGACAGCAATGCCGTCTCACGTCAGCGCTACGGCAAACTAATCTAAGCGTGTCTATTAGCATAAGCTTACGTAGCTAGTACTAATATTCTTTAGTATATATAGTCTGTGCACTAGTCAGTAGTAATTAAAGAAAGTATAACATATTTCCTAAGCGAGTCGGCAACCTAAGCGAGTCGGCAACGCCAAACTAGCGCACTACCTGCGCGCAACAATCGCGTAATGTCTCAACTACAACAATCCCAAAAGACATATACTAAAGCCAACTTACAGCTTACTCTCTCTAATATTAAAGCGCAACGCGTACAAAGCGTTAACTAAGCTGCAACAATATATAACGTACCTAAAAGCACGCTTATTAACCAACGCGCTAGAAAGCGCATACAACACGACTGTAAAGCGAACTCAAAGCGCCTAACAAAACTAGAAGAGGAGGCTATAGTCTAGAAGGTTGTTAAGTAGTCTACACAAGAGCTAGCGCCCTCAAAGTCCTACGTACGAGATATAGCAGATAGACTGCTAAGAGCGCGAGAAAGTAACCCTATTAGCAAGAATTAGGTTAATAACTTTATTAAGCGGACTCCTAAGCTCCGTACGCGTTAGAGCCGTCTATATAATTATCAGCGAGCTACCTACAAGAATCCTGCAGCTATCCAGCGCTAGTTCGATTTAGTAGAGACAACAAAACAGAAATAGGGGATTATAGACGACAATATCTACAACTTTAATAAGACTAGCTTTATAATAGGCAAGATATCATCACAGATAGTTATTACAGGCTTAGAAGAATCAGAGAAAAAGAAGACAATTCAGCTAAGGAACTATAAGTAGGTTACTCTTATCTAAGGCGTAGGAGCTACAGGGCACCTACTCCCTCCCTTTATTATCTTTGCGGGCAGCGTACTTATCAACGTCTAGTTTAAGAATCTACCTTATAATTAGATTCTTACAGTAAGTCCTAACAGCTAGACTAATAACCAACTTGCTCTTACCTAGTTAGAGCATTTTAATAAGCATACAAAGCAAAGCGCTATAGGTGCGTACTAGCTACTTATTATAGATAGCTATAAGAGTTATAGCTCTCTTAAATTTCAAGATCTTTGCAGAGAGAAGAATATTATTCTCCTCTATATACCTCCGTACTCCTCGCACTTACTACAACCTTTAGATATTAGCTACTTCGCGCCGTTAAAGCGCAGGTATAGCGACCAGATCTTAGCCTTAGCACGCAACCGCATATACTTTGTTAGCAAGGAAACCTTCCTCTAAGTATTTTAACTAGCTTTTA
The DNA here is from genome assembly GCA_034640345.1 of Drechslera avenae. Classification (NCBI taxonomy): domain Eukaryota; kingdom Fungi; phylum Ascomycota; class Dothideomycetes; order Pleosporales; family Pleosporaceae; genus Drechslera; species Drechslera avenae. The sequence continues at coordinate 26,725 of JAXRVH010000003.1, forward strand.
AATAGTCTTTAACAGCAGAGAATATTAAGACAGGCTTTAGAGGTGCTAGGCTAGTCCTATATAACCTAGAAGCTATTCTATTAAAGCTTAACATAAGGTTGCAGACTCTAGCACTATTACTACCAAGGCAGGGCGCATAGGAGGCGCAGACACCACGCAATACCTACAAAATTAAGGCGTAGGCTACGCTCATTCGACAGAGGATTTAAAATCGTTATAGGTCTTCTTCTAGCTTATTAGATAAAAAGATTCACTAGCTAAGTAAAGGCGCGCAGCAAATTGCATATAATATAGTGTTATTATAGGAGGGATAGGCGCGTATACAAAGCGCAATTAATAAGCTTACAAAGCGTTAGTTAAGAAAACGAAAGTATATTTAGATAGAGGAGATCCTAATAGTAGGAGAAGTATAGGATATAATTACTAAGAGAGAGAGTAGGGAGCGTAATACTAGCGAAGGGCCTACGCGTAAGGTGTGCGGCGTAAGACACTGCAGACGTTGTAGCGAGAAAGGATACAACTCCTATACTTATAAGGTAGAAATAGAGAATATAGAGGATAGTGATAAGTCTAAAGAATAGATTAGCTTACTACAATTTTTTATAAGTGCGTTACGCGTTACGCGATTGTTGCGCGTAGGTAGTACGCTAGTTTAGCGTTGCTGACTCGCTTAGGTTGCCAACTCGCTTAGAAAACACGTTAGGCTATTTAATAAGATATAATACTTAAGCTATAACGCGCTATAGCTACCTATAATATTACTAAGAGCACACTATAAAGATAACTTACTAGGACACCTTAATAATATAATACTAACGTGAATGATTATCGACCTAGTTAACCTATCGACCCAGTTAGTTTTACTTAGCACGACCAACCTACTCCGCGCTATCTTTATTATTACTATTAACACTATCTACACTCCTATCGTGCGCACTACTATCTAATTTAGAAGTTTCTACTATATCTTTCTAATAGGTTCGCGTGTTATGCCTAGTCTCTCTATATATGCCACAACGTCGTTAAGTTAGTAGTATAGTTTTAGTAGCACTACTACTCTAAGTTCTCTTTAAAGAATTTACTATAATAGACACGCTAGTAGCTACCTAGTTAGCTACTATTCTATACTTAAGGGTACCCTCTATCTAGATCTACTTCCTTTTCTATGTTTTTCGCTTAGTTAGAACTACTAATTGCTCTTTAAGCTTGTAGTTACGTACAGCTAAGAGCGCGTTTTGTTATAGTATTAGCTTAGCACTCTTTATAAGCTAAGAAAAGCCTCTCCTAGTAGTTATTAGTAATTAAGAGAAGGAATTAGTAATAAGCTTTGATTGTAACCTAAATTTAAGTATATTGCTTAGTATTTTTAACTGCTATAGCGCTTCTAGTATAGAGGGTTGTGGTAGGGTACGTAGACTAACTTTAACACGATCTAATACTACCTACGCATTAATAGGGACTATTTCTGTTGCCTTAAAGGCCTTTGTACAATTCTCCTCTATAAACACTAAGAAGTAGGCGTCCTTAAAGGTAGGGAGGAAGGCTTCCTTATTAATATAGTAGACGCGCCGGCGTGCTAAGTCTTAGACGCGTTTAGAGTACTTGCGCTTTAATAGTAAGAAGCAGACCACATTAAGTAGCTAGAGAATATGCGATAAATAGGCCAGTATATAGAGCGTTAGGATCTTATATTCTAGGTAGTAGTCCTTAAAATCTTAGTTAAGGTGGCTCTCGTAGCTATCTAGAATAAGCAGCCTATACCCCTCTACCTAACACGTCTTTGTATGCGCGTCAAAGTGCTCTAACTATACTAAACTAAGCGCGTTATTTGTCTAGCTATTCTTAGAGACTAATAGTTTCTAATTACGCAGTATGTCTGCCTCTTCGTACTACGCTAAGATATAGACGCGTCCTTTGTAGATAATAAAGGGCGGGGTCGCATACCCTACCACGCAAATGCTCTAGATAACTATTACCTACTCGCGGTCGCCTAGCTAGATAATATTAGGCCAGGTACGTCTCTCTAAACCCGTAACGACCTTTATAGACCTAATAACGCCTATCTAGAAGCCTATCTTATTAAAGTTATAGATATCCTTATTATAGATACTATACTTAGCTTTAGTCTCTTTAACTAGCTTAATCTATGCGCTAATTACCTTTAGGTCTTCCTGCAGCTTCCTCTACCTATCCTTTAGGTAATTAAATGCTATCTTAAGCTTATCTAAACGCGTTACGAAGCGCTTAGCCTACTTCTTGCTAATAGACTTCCTACTACGGGCACCTAGGAGTTTATCAGCTATATCTTCTACCTCGCATAGCCAAACTAAGTGTCCTTAATAATTAAGGTTAAGAATATATTAGATAAGCGTCTGCTCTTCTATCTAAGTAAGCTTATAGCGGGTATTACATAAATCTAGCTTAGAGCAGACTCCGCTATATCAGTTAATAAGTGTAGAGCGTAGAACCCCAAAGGCGTCAGCAACGCGTCAGAGGCTAGAAAACTCTTTATTCTTGTAAGCAAGAAGGGCTATGTCAATTCTACCTTCTTAATTAGTTGTTATCGCGTGTTGTTGTCGAGGCATAACGTAAGAAAGAGGATAGTAGTAGTCTTAGCAAGAACTAACCGAGTCAATAGGTTAACCAGGTCGATAATCATTCACGTTATACCTAATATATCTAATAAGTAAGCGGTCTATATAAGCGAGTAGGCTACCCTACTAACTTTTCTAACTTTAAAGCGATATATCTTAACAACGCGATAATATTATTACTAGATATTAATATAGTAGACTACTCTATATTAATAGTATTAGTATTATATATACGTAAGTTGTGCCTAGTCTCCTTATATCTAGTGTAGCGCCTTTAAGCGCGCTAGCTAAGGTCTAATTACACTCCTTCTTAACGCTCTTTATAAGTAATCTACTAGTTAGCCTTATTTTAAGCTAGTATATTCTCTCTAGCTCTCTTTATAAGTACTCTATACTTCTATATACGCCTTTTAGAGCGCTACCTACGCACTAAGGCTACGCTGTTAGCCTTCTTAAGACTAGTAATCTAATCGCGTATTAGCTTAGTAGAGAGTATTATTACCTTAGCGCTCTTCTTTAGCTAGTTAATTACTATAATAATTAAAGCTAGTAATAAGCTCTTATACTAGCGCACGCGCTTATATATTAGGCTTAACTAAGACTTAAGCTTACGTATATTACTTAGCGTATAAGCTTCTTAGAGAGCCTCTAGTAGAGCTACTAGAGGAGTAGATATACGTAGCTATATATTAAGCTTTAATAGAATAGTATCTAGCTATAGAGAAATAAGGCCTACGCTATAGAAAGCTAATTAGATATTAGCTAGCGTAAATAATTAATTAAACGCTACCTTAAATACTAGTAGAAACTTAAGCTTAGTAATATAGTTAATGTAGTTATAGATTAAAGCCTTAATCTTATAGCTATACGCGAGCTTTAATAGTAAGAAGTAGCTAACGTTAAGTAGCTAAAGTAGGTAAGATAAGTAAGATAGTATATAGAGCGTATAGATATTATTCTTCTTATAGATCTCTTAAAACTTAAGTAACTAGTAGCTCTTATAGCTATTAAGAATAAGTAGGTAACGCGCGCCTATAGTATAAGCCTACGTATAAGCGTTAAAGTACTTTAGCTACTTAACTCTTAGCTTATTATTAGTCTAGCTATTATTACTAACTACTATTACCTAGTTACGTAAGATCTTAGCTTCCTTATACTAGGCAGATAGGTAATACTAGCTAGCAAAGATAAGAAATAGTAGAACTAACTAGCTAGCTATATTAATTATAGTAATTAGTATTACCTACTTATAATTACCTAGCTAGATAGTCTTTAGTCTACCTCTTCTTTCTAATACTATTATAATAAGCTAAGTTATAATCTTACCTATTATAAAGCTAGCTTTATTAAAGTTATAGACGTTCTTATTATAGATACTATACTTAGCCTTTATCTACTCTACTAGCTTAAACTAGCTCTTAATTAGGGCTAGATTCTTATATAGAGCTCTCTACCTATTATATATATAATTAAAACGCGTTATAAGACTATCTATACGCTTAATAAAGTTACATAGCTAGTTAACGCTAACCTAGCCTACGCTACGTATAGCTAGTAGCTTATTAGCTATATTATATATAGCTACGTACGTAGGCGTAGATCTATATAGATCTAAGCTAAGTATATAGCTAATAATTACCTTCTCTTCTCTCTAGGTAAGCTTTCTTAAGTTAGGCTAGTAATCGCGTTGTATAGGTATACTAATGCGTTAGCGCGTAAGTATTATTTAGGCGACTTTAAATATCTGCGCAGCGTCTCTATTAGACTAGAGCTAGTTTTAAGTAGTAGCTAAGATAGCTAGCTATATATTAGCTTTATAAGAAGGGTTTTAGAATTATTTTAGTAGAGCTATAATTAATTAAAGTTAGGTAGATATAAAAAGTTAGTAGAGTAGCCTACTTACTTATATAGACCGCTCGCTTATTAGATATATTAAATTAATAACTCTTTAAGAATTAGAAAAAGTAGTAACGTACTCTATAAGCGAGTAGCTAGTATAAGTAAGTAGCTAGAATTTACTAAGACTCTACTAAACTAATACTTCTATTATAATACCTTAATATAATAATATTCTATTAGATTAGAAAGAAGCTTAGATATAGCTTATAATTTAGGCTCTAAAATAAGACGCGATACTAAGTATTTATTATACTATAGTAACTTATAATATACTAGAAAGAACGCTTAGATAATAATACACTAGAATACCCTATTAACGCGATCGTAAGCCTAACTTAATAGCTCTCTATAGTTTAGAGGAGATAGCGATTATTAGGTATATAATAAATATAGTTAATAAAGAATACCTACTCTAGCTTACTAATATAGAAGATATAGCTAATTCTCTACTTATAAGTTACCTCTAGAAGCTAGTTAGTAAGAACTAGTCTATAAACTTTATTAAGCGCCGCTCTAAGCTTAAAGTTAAGTTTAATTAAAAGTATAACTATAAAAGAGCTCTCTATAAAGATTCTATTCTTATTAGAGGCTAGTTTAAGCTTATAGAGAGTACTAAAGCTAAGTATAGTATCTAGAATAAAGATATCTATAACTTTAATAAGACTAGCTTTATAATAGGTATAATATTAATAGAAGTAGTAGTTATAGTAGTAGAGTATTAAGAATAACTAAAGATAGTATAGCTAGGTAATTAAGAGTAGACTATAGTTATCTAGAGTATTAATATAATAGGCTAGGCTATCTTACTCTTTATTATCTTCTAGGGTAAGTACTACCTCTCTACCTAGTATAAAGAGAAGAATCTACTATAGAATTAGGTTATTAAGGTCTCTAAGAACAGCTAGATAATAAATAAGCTTAGTATAGAGTAGCTAGAGTACTTTAATAGGTATATAAAGAAGAGGACTATTAGTAGCTATTACCTACTAGTTCTAGATAGTTATAAGAGCTATAGCTTAATTAATTTCTACTAGCTCTATAAAGAGAAGAAGATTATTACTCTCTATATACTACTATACTTATCGCACCTACTATAGCCGCTTAATATTAGGTGTTTTACGCTATTAAAGTAGGCGTATAGCTACTAAGTTAAGAAGCTAATATATAATAAAGTTAGCTATACTACTAAAATAGAGTTCTTACTATACTTTAAAGTAGCTTTTAACGCTACTATATCTAAGAGTAATATCTTAGGAGGCTTTTAAGGCGCTAGCTTAGTCTTACTTAACCTAGAAGCTATAATATTAAAGCTAGATATCTATCTATATACTTCTCTATAACTCTCTACCTAGAATACTCTCTAGTAGTTATAAACACTAAGTAATACTCTAGAATTTAGATCTTAATTAAAGCTAATTTAAGAGAGGATTTAGAGATATATAGATAGCTTACTAATATTAATAGTTAATATACTTAAAAAGCTCTCTAAAGAGGCAGAGATAGTAGTATATTAGCTAGTTTTAGTGCGTAACTAAGTCGCTAAGCTTTAAGTAGTAAATAAAGCTACTATAAGGCGTAAATCATATAAAAGAAAGTAGATATAGTAGGAAGAGACTCTTATAGTAGATAAAGAGTTACGCTTAATAACTCTAAAAGAGTTTAGAGCGCGTAGTAATAGGAAGAAGATAAAGAAAAGAGCGCGTATTAAGATAGATAAGTTATTCTAAAGATACTATAGATACTATAGTAAGACTAGATATAACTTACGTATATATAAGTAAGTTATAGCGATAGATTCTAAGTAGAATAGCTTATTATAATTTCTCTCTATAGTTCTATATAGTACTATACTATTGTAAATAGTTATAGTTTTAGTAGAGTCTTAGTAAATTCTAGCTACTCGCTTATACTAGCTACTTACTTATAGAGTATATTAATTATCTAATATATTATAAAGCTATTAGAGTAATATATTTTATAAGTAAGCCGCTAGTATAAGTAAGCTACTACCTAACTAACTTTCTATACCTCTCCTATCTTAATATATAATAGCTCTACGTAGCGCGCCTTAATTAGCTTTAAATAAAGTAGATATATAGCTTACTATCTTTTCTATTAATATATATTAAATTAATAGTACTTCTACTACTATAGCTATATATAATATCCTACGTATAATACTACGTAACTAACGCGCTAGTATACCTATATAACGCGATTACTAGCCTAACTTAAGAAAGCTTATCTAGAGAGAAGAGGAGGTAATTATTAGCTATATCCTTTACCTAGATCTATATAGATTTAGGCCTACCTATATTAATATATAAGATATAGCTAATAAGCTAATAGCTACGCGTAGCGCTAGCCTAGTTAGTATCTACTAGCTACGTAACTTTATTAAGCGTATAGATAGCCTTTAGACGTGTTTTAACTAAGCGTATAATAGGTAGAGAGCTCTCTATAAGAATCTAGCCCTTATCTAACGCTAGTTTAAGCTAGTAGAAGAAATAAAGGCTAAGCTTAGTATCTATAATAAGAATATATATAACTTTAATAAAGCTAGCTTTATAATAGGTAAGATTATAATATAGCTAGTTATAATAGAATTAGAGAGAAGAGGTAGACTAAAGAGTATTTAGCTAGGTAATTATAAGTAGGTAATACTAATCGCTACTATTAGCGCTAGTAGCTAGTTAGTACTACTATTTCTTATCTTTGCTAGCTAGTACTACCTATTAGCCTAGTATAAGGAGGATATCCTATACAACTAGGTAATTATAGTTAGTAATAATAGCTAGATAAATAATAAGCTTAGAGTTAAGTAGCTAAAGTACTTTAACGCTTATATATAGGCTTATACTATAGGCGCGTGTTACCTACTTATTATTAATAGCTATAGAAGCTACTAGTCTCTAGAGTTCTAGAAGCTCTATAAGAAGAATAATATCTATACGCTCTATATACCTTCTTACTTATCTTACCTACTCTAGCTACTTAATATTAGCTACTTCTTACTATTAAAGCGCGCGTATAGCTATAAGGTAGAGAGCCTTATACGTAACTATATTAACTATATTACTAAGCTAGAGTTTCTACTAGCGTTTAAGGTAGCATTTAATTAAGTATTTACGCTAGCTAATATCTACTTAGCCTTCTATAGCGTAGGCCTTATTTCTCTATAACTAGAGGCTATTCTATTAAAGGTAGATATATAGCTATATATACCTACTCCTCTAGTAGCTACTTTACTAGAGGCTCTCTAGATAGCTTAAACACTAAGTAACGCGTATAAGCTTAAGGCTTAGTTAAGCCTTATATATAAGCGCGTACGCTAGTATAAAAGCTTATTACTAGCTTTAATTATTAAGGCGATTAACTAGCTAAAGAAGAGCGCTAAAGTAATAATACTATCTACTAAGCTAATACGCGATTAGATCTCTAGTCTTAAGAAGGCTAACAGCGTAGCCTTAGCGCGTAGGTAGTACTCTAAAAGGTATATATAGAAGTATAGAGTACTTATAAAGAGAGCTAGAGAGGATATACTAGCTTAAAATAAGGCTAACTAGTAGATTACTTATAAAGAGTATTAAGAAGAAGCGCGATTAGGCCTTAGCTAGCGCGCTTAAAGGCGCTATACTAGGTATAAGAAGACTAGGCATAACTTACGCATATATAACACTAATACTATTAATATAGAGTAATCTACTATATTAATATCTAGTAATAGTATTATCGCGTTATTAAGATACGTCGCTTTAAAGTTATAAAAGTTTAGTTAGGTAGTAGCTTACTTATACTAGTAGCTCGCTTATAAAATATATTAAGAATACTTACCTTAGCTTACTAATATTAAGAAGATAGCTAATAATTTACTCTAGGTCTATAACTAGAACCTAGTTAGTAAGAGGTAAGCTATAAACTTTATAAAGTGCCGCCTAGAGCTTAAAGCTAAGTTTAATTAAAAGTATAACTATAGTTAAGCTCTCTATAAGAATTCTAAGATTATAGGAGACTAGTTCTACCTAGTATAGAATACTAAAGCTAAGTATAGTATCTAGAATAAAGATACCTATAACTTTAATAAGATAGACTTTATAATAGGCGTAATATTAACTAGGTTAGTAGTTATAGTAGTAGACTATTAAAGATAGTATAGTAGAGTAACTAGAAGTAGGTTATAGCTATCTAGAGTATTAACGTAATAGGCTAGGCTATCCTACCCTTTATTATCTTCTAGAGTAAGTACTACCTCTTAGCCTAGTATAAGGAAAAAGACCTACTCTAGAATTAGGTTATTAGAGTCTCTAAGAATAGCTAGATAATAAATAAGCTTAGTATAGAGTAGCTAGAGTACTTTAATAGGTATATAAATAAGAGGACTATTAGTAGCTATTACCTACTAATTCTAGATAGTTATAAAAGCTATAGCTTAATTAAATTCTACTAGCTCTATAAGAAGAAGAAGATTATTACTCTCTATATACCTCTATACTTATTATACCTACTATAGCTACTTAGCGACATAGTCGCCCTATCTAAAAACAATGCTAAGTTACCCGCTAAGTTACCCGCTAAGCCTACCCCGCGCTACACGCGCAATTACGATCACGATTAGAATTACTATCGCTATTACTATTACTAAATCACTGTATAAGTGCTAACATCACGATATTAGTATATTAAATAATTATAGGCAGCATAAGCTCGATTACAGCGCTGCTACGTAAACGAACGTCTAATAGCGAGACGCTTAAGTCTACCTACGCGATATAACGCAACTAATCCTCCTTCTCCTCCTTCTCCTCCCCTACCGCTAGCCTATAATGCCTACAGCACTTATAATGCCCTCGCTCGCTCTAGATACCTAATACGTGTTAGTCTAACTTACGACACTACCAAATAACTTACTAACTAGGATATAATTAATCGCGATCTACTAAGTGCGTTATAATAGCTTCTTGCTACCTATACGCAGGATATTACGCATCGCTTCTAATTATTTTAGGGCTATAAGGAAGGCCTTCTCCTTTATAGATAGATTATAGTTGATCCCCTTACTAAGCTTCTTATTAACCTCCTTGCTAGCCTTCTTATAGAGGGCGTCTACGTCCTTTCGCAATAGGCAGGACTTATTATTCTTAGGCATATCTACACTAGTTAGAGCTTATTACGATATAGATATACACGCACTTACTCTCGTCCCTAAGGTATACTCTCTATAGTCTTAACTACTATTAGTTTTCAACTTCTTTAATAGGCTAATTAGGCTAGACCTTAGCCTTCTTCCTAGCTGCTGTTAGCTTAGGAGTGTCGTTAATCCTAGCTTTAAGCTAGGCCTTAGTGCTCGCGCTGAGACTAGCAGGTAAAGACGCCTGTAGGTTATCTATGTCTATGTCTGTGTCTATGTCTAGTTTATTATCTAATCGCTTAATAACGTGTGAGTTTAAAGAGTTTATATGCTTAAAGAGATGCCTCTAGCATTTTATATGCTGAGTGTAGCCCTTTAGTACCACACAATCTTCGACTATATAACTACACGATATCAGCTATCTCTATCTAATTAGATTATCTATTACGTGACTATTTAAATCTTCTATCGCGCTCTAATTCTATCCAATTTCCCTTGTGTTGTATACCTATAGATATCTTATCGTCGCCGCAAGGCTCTCAATCTCCTCTATAGCTACTTAACGTTAGGTATTTTACGCTATTAAAGAAGGTATATAGATACTAAGCTAAAAAGCTAATATATAATAAGATTACTTATATTACTAAAATAAAGTTCTTACTATACTTTATTACTACTTAAAACGCCTCTATTATAAAGAGTAATATTCTAGAAGGCTTCTAAGGCGCTAGCTTAGTTCTATTTAATCTAGAGGCTATAGTATTAATACTTAATATCTACCTATATACTCTACTATTATAGACTATTAAAAATAGTTTCTAGTAGTTATAGACCTTAAGTAATACCTTTAAATTAGAGTCGTAATTAACGCTAGTAAAGTAGAGGATTTAGAGGTATATAGATAGCTTACTAATATTAATAGTTAAGGCTATTAAAAAGCTTATAAAGAGGGTAGAGATAATAGTATACTCTCTAGTATTAATAACTAAGCGTAACACTAAACTTAAAGTAGTAAATAAAGTAGCTACGCGATATAGATTATATAAAAGAAAGTAGATATAGTAAGAAGAGACCTTTATAGTTAATAAAGGCGTGCGCTTAATAACTCTAAAGAAGTTTAGAGCGCGTAGTAATAGAAAGAAGGCGAAGAAGAGAGCGTATATTAAAGTAGGTAAGCTATCGCAAAGGCGCTATAGACGCTATAGTAAGACTAGGTATAACTTACGTATATATAAGTAAGATATAGTAGTAGATTCTAAGTAGAATAGTCTATTATAATTTCTAATTATAGTTCTATATAGTACTACACTATCGTGCGCAGTCGCAGTTTTAGTGTAGTCTTAGTAAAAAGGTTCTACTCGCTTAAAAGTTCTACTCGCTTATTAACTACGTTATATTATAATCTTTATAATATATTAGATAAAGCCTAGTTTACGTATACGTATACTAACTCCTTTCTAGCGCCTCTAAAACTAAGATCTATTAGTAAAAGAGTAAAGGATAGCGCAAGATATCTAGTATATTAAGTTAGCAAAGCTTCTCTTTTCTAGAACACCTATAGGTAAGTAATAATTAACTACGTATTAAGTATCTTCTAATAGCTACACTTTTAGTATTATATAATAGCTAAGATCTAAAAGAAATTAAGTTAGCGGCTTTAGATAGAGTGCTCTAGAAGCTAGAGGCGATAGTAATAATAACTAAGATAGAGGAGGCCTTCCTAAAACGTCTTAACAAGCTTAAGCTTACCCTCGCGAACGCGTTTATCGCTAGATATAGCATCAGGTTTATTTAGATAGCGTAGAGTTAAGAGTCTGTGATCTAGGCTAGGATAGCGTAGAGTTGAGAGTCTGATCTAGGCCGCGGGCATGGATTGACGATTGTAGACTAGCGCCTTGGCAATTGAAATAACTTTGATTGGAAACAGTGGATAACATTGAGGGGGTAGAGGCTTTGTTACCCGTTTAGAATTTTTCGGACCTATGATACCCCTTATAGCATTATAAAATCATAGACGATACAGATGGTGATTGTCTGGAAAGGAAGTAGTCTTCATGTACGTATCTAAGAGGTACTGGAATCCAAGCGATGGTGTTATGTCTTCTATCTACCCTTTCCGCTACTAAGTAAGAATACCCAAGCAGTTTTATCGGTCTTATGAGGCTCCTGCGGTTTTTGTCCGTATCGTTCTTGCAAAGCGAGTCATACATATGCACACGCTACTGTAAACTACTGTGCCAAGAGTGGAGATAGCGCCATGCCTTCACAAACGAGTTTGAGCGATTTTGCTGTCCGCGCAGATAAAACGCCGGGATGAGCTCCAACGGACAACTAAATTCGGACCAATCTTCAGGAACACCCTAAATAACTGGATCGATGAAAGGCCAAAATTTCACGACAACGCTTTGTCTACCGCTTACAATTACCTCTACTTATTTACAAACTACTGCGTTGCATTTTCACATAATACCCATACACCTAGAACAATACATTGTATAGTTAACGTATTTTAGAATGAAAGAACTCATCATCTCTGCAGGTATGGGTATAGAGAATAAAATGCACGGATCTTCTTCACTAACAACGCTGGAGGCCTTAGAGGCGAAATTGTCAACTCCCCAGTTCCTCAGCCCGGTCCGGATCAAGTCCTCATTCGTGTAGTCGCAGCATCCCTCAATCCAAAGGACTGGAAGGCAACTGAACAGCTGGGCCTTGTTTTGAATCCGGGAGATGAGATGGCAGGAATTGTAGAGGGCGTGGGTGCCAATGTCTACGAGTTCAAACCAGGCGACCGTGTCGCCGCTTATCACGAGAGCTTCGAGCCTTACGGAAGTTTTGCCGAATTCTCCATTGCTCCTTCTCATACTGTTTTCCACATTAGCGAAGAGACCGCTTTCGAAGACGTGGCTGCAGTTCCGCTGGTGGCTGCCACTGCCGCATTAGGCCTGTTCAGTCGACTCCACTTGCCAACTCCCTGGGACATTACACCAGACGCAGCCAATCGTGGACCATTGCTTATATATGGTGCAGGAAGCGCTGTGGGAGCCTACGCAATCCAGCTCGCTGTAAGAGCCAGGATACATCCCATCATTGCTATCGCAGGCCGGTCGAAAAACTACGTAGCGACTCTTATTAAGCCGTCCAAAGGTGATTGCGTTTTCGACTATCGCCAGGGCGTAGATGCAGTGGCTTCAAAAGTGCGGGAAGCATTAGGGGGCAAGGGAATCTACCATGCTTTTGATTGCATTTCCATGCCCGGTACCGATGATTTTATTGGACGCTTGATCAAAGCAGAAAAGCCCAACAAGTGTTCAGTTGCTACAGTCTTACCTCGAGCGAGGAAAGACGTCAGCGTTATGAAAGTCCCAAGTTCTGTGCAGCTTTCCTCAATGACGGGAGTTCCCGACGGCGTTGAGGTCAAATGGACCTTTGTGGGATCACTTCATAAGGATGAGAAGGAGTTGGGGTACGTAATTTTTCGGTATATGGGAAGAGGTATCCAAGATGGCTGGTTGAAGCCTGTGCCACGAGAAATTGTTGCTGGAGGCTTAGACGGAATCACTGATGCGTTACGGAAGATGATGAATGGGGAGCACAGTGCTACCAAGTATGTAGTTCGTATTGCTGATACAGTAAGTGTCGGGAGTACGTAGCAAACGCTCTTTTAGGCATTTTATCGTCCAGAGGGTTAAGGGAATAGTATGATATCAAAGCATAAGCTCTTAGGCCGTGTCTAAAAGCTCTAGATATAGGTATCTTAAGACAGTAGAGGAAGCTAGAAAGAACTATAATAATTCTAAAGAGTTAGTAGCTTACCACATTAGCGAGTAGTTCATACAGGCGAGTCAACTACCTAAAATCTTTTACATAATTAGGAACTATACATGTCTATATATGCATATCTACTTGATAGGAGTTTCTAGAAATCTAATAGATAATCATTATTAACGTATCTAACAAGCGAGCGGTCTACACAAGCGAGTAGGCTACCCCACTAACTTTTTGCATCTACCTAACTTTAATTAATTATAGCTCTACTAAAACAATCCTAAAACCCTTCTTATAAAGCTAATATACAGCTAGCTATCTTAGCTACTACCTAAAACTAGCTCTAGTCTAATAGAGACACTACGCGGACATTTAAAGTCGCCTAAATAATACTTACGCGCCGACGCGCTAGTATACCTACACAACGCGATTACTAGCCTAACTTAAGAAAGCTTACCTAGAGAGAAGAGGAGGTAATTATTAGCTATATACTTAGCTTAGATCTATATAGATCTACGCCTACGTACGTAGCTATACATAATATAGCTAATAAGCTACTAGCTACGCACAGCATAGGCTAGATTAGCGTTAACTAGCCGCGTAACTTTATTAAGCGTATAGATAGTCTTATAACGCGTTTTAATTACGCGTATAATAGATAGAGAGCTCTATATAAGGATCTAGCCCTAATTAGGAGCTAGTTTAAGCTAGTAGAGTAGACAAAGGCTAAGTATAGTATCTATAATAAGGACGTCTACAACTTTAATAAAGCTAGCTTTATAATAGGTAAGATTATAACTTAGCTTATTATAATAGTGTTAGAAAGAAGAGGTAGACTAAAGACTATCTAGCTAGGTAATTATAAGTAGGTAACGCTAATCGCTGTAATTAACGTAGCTAGCTAGTTAGTCCTACTATTCCTTATCTTTACTAGCTAGTATTACCTATCTACCTAGTATAAGAAAGCTAAGATCCTACGCAACTAGGTAATAGTAGTTAGTAATAATAGCTAAACTAATAATAAGCTAGGAGTTAAGTAGCTAAAGCACTTTAACGCTTACACGTAGGCTTATACTATAAGCGCGCGTCGCCTACTTATTCTTAATAGCTATAAGAGCTACTAGTTACTTAAGTTTTAAGAGATCTATAAGAAGAATAATATCTATACACTCTATATACTACCTTACTTATCTTACCTACTCTAGCTACTTAACGTTAGCTACTTCTCGCTATTAAAGCTCGCGTATAGCTATAAGGTTAAGGCTTTAATCTATAACTACATTAACTATATTACTAAGCTTAAGTTTCTACTAGTATTTAAGGCAGCGTTTAATTAATTATTTACGCTAGCTAATATCTAATTAGCTTTCTATAGCGTAGGCCTTATTCCTCTATAGCTAGATACTATTCTATTAAAGCTTAATATATAGCTACGTATACCTACTCCTCTAGTAGCTTTACTAGAGGCTCTCTAGAAAGCTTGTACGCTAAGTAATATACGTAAGCTTAAGTCTTAGTTAAGCCTAATACGTAAGCGCGTGCGCTAGTATAAGAGCTTATTACTAGCTTTAATTATTATAGCGATTAACTAGCTAAAGAAGGGCGCTAAGGTAATAATGCTCTCTACTAAGCTAATACGCGATTAGATTACTAGTCTTAAGAAGGCTAATAGCGCAGCCTTAGCGCGTAGGCGGCGCTCTAAAAGGCGTATACAAAAGCATAGAGTACTTATAAAGGGAGCTAGAGAGAATATACTAGCTTAAAATAAGGCTAACTAGCAGATTACTTATAAAGAGCGTTAAGAAGGAGCGCGATTAGGCCTTAGCTAGCGCGCTTAAAGGCGCTGCACTAGATGCAAGGAGACTAGGTATAACTCGCGTATATACAACACTAATACTATTAATATAGAGTAGTCTACTATATTAATATCTAGTAACAATATTATCGCGTTATTAAGATACATCGCTTTAAAGTTAGAAAAGTTAGTAGGGTAGCCCACTCGCTTGTGTGGACCGCTCGCTTGTTAGATACGTTAATATAATTACTACGAAATAAAGATAACTAAACTTAGACGAATGTAGTTATAATCATATGAAACACTATAATAAATATACTCTTATAGTTGAGTTTTTTTGTAAGTACCTCGCTATATCTACCAATTTGATCCGTGAGACAAACAGTAGTTGCATTTACTTTCTCTAGAGTTTCTAATACCATCGGACGGGTTTTAAGGTCGGCGCTTAGGTAGACAATAATAAAATGGCCAACCGTTTACAAAGTGAGTTAGATATGTGAGTCGAGAGCCCATGATCAATCTTGCAAGAAATTGACCTCTGTGCTTCTCTTCCATGTGCGATGTCTATTTTATGCTTGTGGAATGACGCCTAAACCCCTAAAATGCGATAGAAAATGAGAACTTAGGCAGAAGTTAAGCCGTTATTAGTGGGCCTATACGCTCCCTCCCGTAACATCCGTCACAAATTTAGTTTCCCTTTTGCATTATACCGTGTATAAGGATGATGACTCTCCAGAAAGAGCTTAGTTATATTGGGATCAACATATTAGTGTCCCCAATCTGCGAGAGGATATCTGAAGAATCGAATAAAATGATTATCAAGTAAGGCAAGATGATATTGAGAGAAAACAAGGCTTTCGATAGTCTTTCACAGAAGCTCCTCATTGTTGGTATGATATCACGTTATCCAAGTTGCACCACTGATGTAGAATAATAGTTGTTTCAACATTTAAACCAACATATTAATGGCCATGAAATGACTACAGGGCTTGTTGAAAGGCGACTAGAGTATGACAGACCGGCTTGGGTTTCATATGCTACCTTTCAACGTCCAGCACTGCGTTCCCTCCTAGCAAACCTATTGCCGATCATTGAGCTTTTCGTTTCTTAATTTACTAAGGCTCAAAACTGCCACGCAGGATATGCTAAGCTTCACTTACCGTATCTCCAGTATGGAGATTTGGACTAAGCCAAGCGATAACGGGTCGCTACAAGGCCATGCCAAATTCCCAGCGTCGAAAACATTTCCAAACGTAGAAATCGCCGTTCCTTTTGATATTGGCGCATGTTGGGCTGACAATTGTTGTATAAAGCCGTCCGCCGATGCCATGATAGTTCACGTGGGTTTGTACACGTGACTAACCAATGGCAGTCAAAGCATGACATTGTATCACGAAGAATACCAAATTTCATGCCTGATTCAGACATTTTCTACAATCCTCGGGTTTTACCAACACCTAAGCTATTTTCGGGCATCTAAAGTCGTTTGAGCAAATTCCAGCATACCCTTCAAGAGCCTGAGCGTTGGTCAGCTTCTTATATCCTACATGTACTGAGAGGTACACTCGTATGGGCGACAACAATCCAGCAGTATATGTACTTCTCGTTCACTGGAGAAGTACGTGTTATGTCCGTCTCAGCTTGTTCAGCACTGGCATGGCAAGCATGACTTGAACCATGCTCGTTCCGCATGGCTCAGCAGCCGCCGATACTATGGGCCGCCTGCTTTCTCTATATGTGTGCAATAAAAAGACTGCATAAACGTTATCTACTAACGAATACGTTCCCGCCGTTCCTAAGTATATACTTCGTGGGACGCACGGAAGCACCCTGTTACATGGCCCTACATGGATGTGAAGGCCAACCGGAATTTTATCGCGTCGCCAAGCTCCCGCTCTCTTCCATGCTGTTTGAAAACCCAGGTAGAAACGCACAGGGGCCGCTTCATTAACACCGTTCTATTCCGGGTAGTTTGAAGTGTTTAATAATCAGCGCTTTCCTGACGATCGACATATTATCGCTACTGACTTAGTCCTGATGTATCACACACCTCCTGTCGTATGCTGCCTTGTCGGTATGCCTATTTTCATCGTTTTAGAGGTCTTTGCGATAGCCCTGGCCTGGGCAGAGTCGATCATGTGCTGTAGATCCGCGGTAGGGGCTAAAATGGTTCCTAAGCCTCTATGCCGGCGGAGTACATCTAGGCGTTGCCTAAGCCTGCGTATGTGCTTTCCAGGAAGGAAATGGTTGTGTAATGTGGATAAGAATACAGCTGCGCTACAAAGCGGACGTACCACTATTATTTTGAGGTTCCAAGGGGCACTTGAGCTCCGGGAAGCCGATATTCGGGCTTGAAGTCTTGTAGCTACTGTCAGTGAAGCATGGCTAGGCCTGGTAGTTAGTCGCGATGTGTATGGAGGAGAAACTGAAGGAGGAGTAATCGACAGGATCTTACAAACTGGGCAGATCTCAAGGACCCTTGAGGATGTTGAGGAGACGCTACAGCATGTTCTACAGTATATGTCATGCTTCCACTATTCTCAAGAAACCCTACCCTCGTCGTTTCTGTGTGGCTGGGGTCGTGGTCTTCTCGGTTGTGGGAGCAAATACCAGTAGTCACTCGGAGGGGCGGACAGACCAGCAGACACTAAGCGAGTCCTGCACCATCCGCGCTCTCTGTATAAAGCCCTCAACATCCCCAGCCCAGCCCGCTACATCCCTACGAGTACCTCTTACTTCATCACTTGACAATCTATCCGGTATCAAGATCCCGCTGTCACCTCATCGAAAACTCTATCCTGTCATGGCGCATCAAGATGACAAGGACAGCGATGGCGAGCCCCTCCCACAGGATGAGAAAATAGGCACAGATGCAGATACGGACAGTGACTTTAATTGGGAGCATGTAGAGATAGATGAAGATAGCGATGGCGAGCCTCTCTCACAGGATGAGGGGAGGGGTGCAGACGAAGATGTAGATGCAGACGCAGACAGAGAGGGTGATTGGGAGGATGTGGAGACGGACAGAGACAGCGACAGAGGTAATCAACACGTCTCTCAGGATGACGAGATTGGCAGCCCTAGTAAGTAGCAACAATTGTTTGTTTGGTACAAAGCGTGACGGAGCCACTGACTCAGAGTCCTTAGACCCATATTCCTACTCTCCGACCGCCCCACAATCATCTCCTCTATCCTCGTTCAGCCTTACGGCCCAGCAGATGCCGCTATCGGTCCCTGACGACGCTGGCCAGGTTTTAGGCAATACCAAGGCCGAGGATAATCTCAACTTTCTGCTGTATCTCAAGGCGCTGCCGAAGAATGTTAATTACAGTTTTTTAATTACATACGAGTTCACTACAATGAAATTGATTATCTCAAGTTTCTTCGTGTTGTGGAATTATGCTTTACCAATCTATGGATGGTGTAGTACCTTCCAATGTTGCATGATTGGACCGGATTCCTTCCTCGTGCCGATTCGGCTGGAAAGATGACGGCAACTGCCAAGCTCATGGTAAGCGTGTACGAACAACTGCAAGACCAGACTGATGATGCTAATGTTATTAGCTTGAGGCCTGCGGTCTCGACGTTGATCCTGACTTGAAACGAAATCTTGGGAACCTACGTAGTGCACTGGCACATCAGCTAAAAAAGCACCTTGGTCTCTTAGCAGGTGCCCCGGTTGGAACCAGTGCCGCTACCCGAACCTATCCGGCTTCATTCTTGCAGTCTGAGGAATTTCGCAACATGATTGACGACTTGCCTCTGCTTCACCTTACCAACGGCGTTACGCATCATCTACAAGGCGAGGATCGTGGTTGGCTTTCAATTGCCATCGAACATGCTCTTGCAAGTGGCCGTTGGAACATCATGTTGAGCCAAGTCGAGGAGTACACTCGACACTTCAACCCCGGGCCAGTCGTACCCCTTGCTGCGGATGCCGACAAGCGTGCTATGAATAGATTCAAGGCAGCTTATAAGGCGGCGCATCTCTGATCGATTATCCATATCCCGGGTTTCCGGGATAGAGGAGGGTTGACTCCGGAGGAGACATGTGACTAATATCCAAGATTATGAGTCATACACGGTCTAGTCCAGACATTATAAAAGCATGTACACGTTTGATAGCTGCTGCACACAAATGGAAAATTCCAAGCATCGTTCATTTATTCACCTATTCACCTATTCACTTCCTTTCTTGGTGCATTGCCCACAAAGAAGCCAGGATGGTATGATGATATTATGGTCCGGTGGGGTCGACATCAGTCGATCAGCTAGAGCATCGATACTTAGCCATTGCTAAAATGTACGGAAGAAATTGGTAAGACAATAGCATGGTTGATAAAGCTTCGAAGCCGTCACGTCACGTTCAAGTATCTAAATCGATCTTCAACTGTCATGGCATGTATCTCAGCAAATAGTACGAAGTCCATGGTTCTGTCTGCTTTAAACCGCCGAGGAAATATTGGGTTGCCGTAGTCATTAGCAAAAATCTGTCTCAAAAAGACGACCGATAGGGAAGCATAGATGTCATTACGCACAAAATTTCCTAACTAGCTAAACATCTTTGCTTTGAACGAAAGCCGAAACAATGCCCTCCAGATGATCGAATTACAATTTATCCCCATTCACTCATCCTCCTGTTCAACTAATCTCATTCTTCTTCCTCATCATGCGTAACGTGTTGAACTATCTTAGACCCTGGGGATCGTATCGCCTCTTTGCAATAGCAGAGACGGTCCTTGTTACCGTAGACACACGTTGCGTCGTTACAGTCGAAACGCGGACTGCCGTGATTGTCGTGGACCGAATTGGCTGGGTGATGGTGGAGGTGCGCACAGAGGTAATGGTTGTCGATCGGGGTTGGAAAGACGTAATTGTAGATCGCGACGTTATAGTGGATCTTGAAGTTATGGTGGATCGTGACGTGACAGTGGATCGAACTGTAGAGGTGCTGGTGCTGCGCTGTATCACCGTTGTCGGGCGGGTTACAACAGAGGTGCTCGTGACCGTGAGAGTGCCCTGTCTGAATATGCTCGTCGTCCGGTAGTTTATGGAAACCGACGTACTAGTTACTCGAATTGTCGATGCCGGGATGTAGCTCGTGATCGTCGTGCGGAGTGTGGTTGTGGATGGGGTGGTCAGAGTGGTGATAGATGAGACCGTTGTGACTCTGTTTACCGTAGAGGTGGAGATCACGGTGCGAATGATCGATTGTGTCAGTGTCGTGGTTGAAACCTGGGGAGCCTGCTTGGGTCAGTCATCTGATCGAAGACAAAATTGGAGCCCGGCCAAGTCTCACACGCCTCAACCATTTAGCGCTGACATGAGGTGTGCAACTATATGGCGAGTTCTCCAAGCTAAATTCGAGAGGATAGGGGTCATACCTGGGTAACCACTCTAGTTGATACAATCACAGGTGGTACGGAGGTGGAGGTTATGGTGCGGAATTGCGTTTGGACTACAGCTGGGGGTATCGATGTAGAGGTCGTCGTCCTAACCGATACCTGCGTCAGTGTTACGATCACTTCGACGTTCGATGTTGCTAACGGACAATGTCAGCTTGTTCTTCGCATCAAGGGCGTTGTTTTGGATCTGTTCCGGCGTATGAAAAGCTGAAGATTGGCCCCATAGTCCGCAACTTGCAGTTGAGATACATACAAGTCAAAATGAGAGTTTCAATAGATCCAGCAGTGGTTTCCGTGACAGTCTCTAAAAGAGTCTGGGTGACTGGAATGGACATTAGCAGCCGATATGAAAAAGGTGTTTGAAGCTGTGGCATCTTCTGCGAGTGCAGCCTTTGAACCGACGTACCGGTTGGCAATCCATCAAAGAGGACACATGTACTGATGGTCGCAGTTGTAGTGACTGGTCATGGTGTTAGCAAGAGACATCTAGGGTTTTTCTCCCGTCTTCGCCTTTTCGCTAATGCGATTCTGGCTTCCGGTATGAGATTATAACATACTTGTCGGTAATCTATCGGGCAGGACACATGTCGAGACTGTTTCAGTGGCTAAAAACTATCAGCGGCCGAAAGGTTCGCAATCGATCTGGAGAGGCTTGAATTACAAGTTCGAACAAGGTACACTAGGTCTAGAGTAATGTACTCTGGTTCTGCTGTGATTTCATTTGTTAGCGTTTCTAGTGGGACAAGTCAATATCAAGATATACATCGGGGTGAAAGCGTCTAGTCACCAAATCGCATTTGAAGAAAAGATGAGCGATTTGGTGGACTTGTACAAGACAGGACTCACCTGTTATGGTAGTAGGGACGTTTTCGGTCAAGTAAACCGGAGGCCCGGTCACATAAGCCGTCGTGGTGGTCTGGTAAGACGAGTATACGGTTGAAACACTAGTGGCAGTCTGTTAGTAACTAGCACCAAGTAGGGCATAATACCTGATGGTTCACTGAAGCGTGTGCTCAACGAGCAAGTCCAGGGAAATCCTCCAAGGCGTCAAGGAGGACTTCTTTTGCTATAGTCCAGAAAGAAGTCGAGATGATCCAGGTAGATTCGTTATTTAATATGGCAACCAAGATAGAGGTGGTGTGACCATGGCAATTTGTATCCAATTGATCGTTGTTTTGATCGCGGCGTGGAAACGATACTATACCTTGCGTCGTGCATGACAAAGTGCGAGGCCGAAGCCCCGAAGAACGCACCAAAGAAATCTTGAGCTACTCCACATGAAATTGGACTTACGAGTTAATTGTGTTCGTGGTCGTCTCGGTAATGGTGCTATACCTGCTCTGTCAGCTTCGACTTGTTTGGTAATTTTGCGATGGACACCGAGGGCTTACAGCGTGCTGATGTATGTCTGGTTCTGGACCTGGGTGATGAATGCATCTCTCGTCTCCACAACAGTAGTTGGAACGTTGGCGGTTGCCTATTGAAGTCAGCTGATGGAAGTTGCTGTTGGATCTTGATAAAGCGTGCCGTTGTCACAGAAGTGAAGTTTTGAGTGAGGGTGGATGCCTCTTGGGTCTAAGAAATTATCAGTCCTGAGTCGATAGTGTTTTTACTGGTAGGCTAATAAATACCTGTGTAATCAAGACAGTATTATTCTGGACAACCGTGCTTGCTGGGAGTGTTGTTGTGACAAACACAGTGTTATTTGACGTTACAGGGTCGAGAGTTCTGGATGAGAAAAACTGTTAGCAAAGCTCTCACAGACATAGAACAGTACCATAGGTAGCGAGTAAGGACAGTGTCCAAACTGAAAAACTCTGCCGCGGTCTCGGAATCGATGAGAGTGAATATGTCTTACGCGGTGGACGTTATCAAGACTGTAGTAGGCTCTAGTAGAGTCGTAGGTTGTGTCAAGGTACTATCCAGTATTAGCATCTACTGGATAAGCGCGAGTCTCAAATCAATAGACATAAGAAATGCACGACGCGAAATCCGGTAGTTTGCTGGAAGGGCCTTGGGATCCAGTTGACGATTTATCCATTCCTTGGTTCCGGCTTTGGTGTTGTACTTAGGTGCTTGCTGAATTGATGGCACCGCTGCGATATCTGCATGTATACGTGGAAAGAATCGTAAAGGTCTACGGTTCGAGAAAAGCTTCGATATTTGTATGCCTACCAGGAATGTTAGGAGATCAAAGAATGAAAACACCCATTCAAATTGGGCGGCGTCAAGCATTCCATCTAGTGCACTCGGGACCTCCCAAGATCCCTTGCTTCCTGTACAGGTGATGTAAGCGCCCGAGGTCTATCGCGCTAGGATGAACTGGGCATCAAGGTTGCGACAGTATCTGAAGCTAAAAAAAGTCCTCTGCATCTCGCCATAGTCGTGATGATCATTGTAACGCACGTTATGCTTCATTGTCGCTCCCCATGGGTGCGTCTCGCTTCTCCTCACCTCCAAACATATATGCGTGACCAGCCCTCTATGATTTCATGCAGTAGTTATGAGATGCTGCGCCACAAATAATCCCGGTCCGCTAAATTACTCCGTGGGTGCAAATGCCTGCAATTACCGGTTCCATGTAGCGTTTTACTTCCTGCACCCCGTCACTCTTTCTCTCTCGCACGCAAGATCAACGATGAGACTCAACAGCAATGCCAGGCCACAGCCAGAGATGACCTGGTAAGATGCTTTCCCATTTAATACCCGTTCATGATATTTGGACATACTAAAATAATCCAAGGATTTTTAGAAGCGCAAGCTCCATCCCGAGTTGCTTCATTCAACTTCTTCAACAAAGTTTTTCAACCCATAACAAGCGCTACGTAACCCAACACAAAGCCGTCTTCAATCAAATTTAAGCGAACTCCAAAGCAACAGGAAGTTTCTCCTGTACCTAAGCAGGCGACTATGGCATATTCGCCGGTGCCAGTTTAATTAATACAATCTACAATTTTTCATGGTAAACAACAAGAAAGTTGGATGCAGCTTCACCACAAATCGATCAAAGTTGACTGGATGATCCTGCAAATCGAAAACATGACGTAGGAGAGCAACGTTTTCGCAAATGCTTCTTCTTTACGCTCATGCAGACAAAAACCAGAGACGTTGTAACTAATGTAATGGCAGAGCCGCCCTTGATATATTGAAGAGAAAAAAATCGGGAATAAGGTTAATATCAAAATCAAGCTCAAGATGAATGGACGGCCAAAACCAAGATCAAGAATCAAGGTAAAGATAAGGACGAAAACTACGAAGCCACTATCCAAGACCTAGCAGCAACTGGCGCTCCGACTGGCGTACTAGCACCGTTCAAATGTGCAAGCTGTTAAACAAATAAGGTCTCCACAACTTCGGAGTCGCATAGACATTGCCGGAGACATGTTGACAAAGCTAGCACTTTCTTCATCAGCCCCCAGACTCCATACATAAAGCGATGACTAGTATCTCATCTCAATCAACATGCTCATATCGTATATGGCTCAAATATCCAAGCCCATTACAGCATGTTCTTCCTCGCAGCCACTGGCGCTGCACTACACAACTAGACCGAAGCTCCTGCAGGCTAGCATACAGCCCAGGGTAGCGTAGACAACTTTCTTCTGCAACGAATTCTCTCTCTTATAATAGGATCACTACATAAGATATCCTTCGATTAGGTATCTTGCGCTGGGAGGGATGGGTGATCAACACGCATGGTAACTTTGCAGAACCTCCAAAAGTCCATAACTCGATCTCATTTGCCCACTACAATATTTAATATGATAATCAGCGCTATCAGCCCCGATATTGAGACGTCATCGCCCGCAAAAAAGCAAAGTACATACGCGTTGGGGTTTGGTTGGATGCTCCAAACTCGGATTGGCAAGCTCGAAAGGGACGACCGCCTTGGGCTCTTCCGATTCCATGCATCTCAAACGGTATAGCTGCAACTATACGGCTTCATACAAATGCTAAGTTATACGGTATAATCAACAAAGTAACAGTGTCAGTAGGATAGCATCTGTGACCACAGACATCATCAGGTAGTCGAGGAACATTGCAGCAGAGGCTGTGAGGAATTGTTGAAATATTGCCACATGCGTCCTAAAGCCTGCATCATAACGATCTCAAGCCATAGTCTCAGCTCATTCATAGTCATAGAAACATAAGATAACTGGTCCTCCTCCGTATGTACATATTTCTTTCGCGAAACCAGAGTACAAACCATCAGTGAATTAATCCCTTCCTAGCGCCAGTATCAGACTAATAGGAGAGGGAAGATTTATACGACAAAACGCTCATACAAGCTGAGACGTTCGCTCATAACAACTTCCGATGATGCCTCCGAGAAAATTAGCTCTTTCGAGTATTGGTATCTGATACAAGCGCAATTCGCTATTGGCTATCAGACGCGTCAGCTCCGCTGAGCCGTGATATCTCTGTTTTATCATAAGCTGACCATAATCCCAAGGTAGACATACGGTAATTACCCAGCCTCACAATAGTTGGAACATCGTTGTCTGAATGAGCCCAAGGAGGCTACGAATTCCTTCCCAATCCACTCTCCGTGACGTATACGATAACCGCACAAGTCACATGATATACCTTGGCATACCCTATACATGGTGAAATCCCCCGATTCCTAGTCAAGTAGCTCATACAATACAATAAGATACCATAACTCTCACAGTACGTGTGGAAATGTTCATCAGTGCCTATTCTGTACATGTGGGGGAAGTCAAGCGCCCATGTTTAGTTCATGAAATGTTTCATATCTGGCTTACCAAGCTCTTTGATATCATGTCATAATACAAATACAAGGGCCCTAGTTGACTAGAAACCTCCTATAGCCTCCAATTGGGAAATTTGAAGACAATTCCAGTGGTCCTTGGTATGCGGATACTGAACCGACAGAAACATTTCGGCCATCCAGTAATTCGAAGGCATTAGAAAGAGTAGACGTAGTCCTCCAGATACAAAATCCCGAGGGTCCAGAGCTCGGAATCCTGAAGGCTCGCACGATGACATCCAGTGGCCAAGGCTCTCATTTGGCGTCGTGCAATACGGCCTAGGACAGAAAAAGAAGAAGGCGGGGAGGATGAGTACTTACACATTCTGCGTAACAAATTGCGTCGTAGTCTGGGGAGGCAGTGCTACAGTTGTTGTGAAAGAGCTATATGATGTCAGCTAACAGATCAAATAGAGAGTTACAAATCATTATCCGATCCTGTTTCGAGCTTGTAGGAGTTGCAGGGGAATTCCTCAGATCAAGCTTTTAGCCATGTATTTCAAACGGAGTACCCATTACCCGTGTAGTTTTTCTTGCATCTCGGTATGAGGTGCGATTTTTGAGGTACCCAGAAGGACAATGGATCTACGTATAAGAAATAAAGCCTACCTTGTTATAGTTTCCGCTGGCGGGGCTGGGGCACTCGAGGTAATTGTCGAATAGGAGACCTCTGTCACCGTCTGTGCGGGTTGAGTCACCGTCGCCGTCGAATTGACAAATGCCGTCACTGTTTGTGCAGGTAGGGTCACCGTCGCTGTCGCATTGATATAGGCCGTCGAAATAGACGTCACCGTTTGTGCTGGTTGCGTCACAGTGGAAGTCTGCGTGACATTTACAGTGTTCTGACTCTCTTTAGTAAGCTATATGATGAAAATCTTCATAACTTACAATTACTGTACTGGTGTTTGATTCAGTGTTGTTTATGGTGCTGTATATCGTTGCTGTAGCGCTGACAGTCAGAGTGCTGATGACAATGGATGGCGTTATAGCTAGAGGTGAGCTGCTTGAAGCTGCCGTAATATTAGAAGCCACAGCGCTGCTCGACGCTATAGTATTATTAGCAGCTGCCGTACTGTTTATAACAGCAGCACTAGTTGAAGTTGCAGTACTGCTTGCTCCTCCTCCAAGACCAAAAGAGATACCAAGACCGATCCCACTTGAGATTCCGCCAAGGCCCAGAGACATACCAATGCCTAATCCTCCACCACTACTACTAGAGGCTGCGGCAGTACTGGAAACCGAAGAAGTCGTGGCCTGTGAATATTAGCGTATCGCAAATGTTCCATGAATGCCTGTGTGCTTTTGCTCAGAACAAGGAGAGTAATGAAAACATCGGCGCCAATATCGAACGAGTCGGGAGGACAGCTACACATCATCAGTAAATAACTTTCGAGAGACCTATACCAGGTAAACTATAGATTTGATGAGACGTGTAGCATATACAGAGTCGACGGCACCTTAACATAGTGTGTTGATATGGGAGTCTAGCCGCCATGGAGCTGCAGCTACTGGAAGATGCCGAAAAATTGAGATCGAGGAGTTGATCTAGAATCTTCCTACATAGTATTGCATAGAAAATTAAATTCCGATCATTTGGCGTGCCGCTCCCTTCCCGCTCCATGGCAAATATATGGAGGAATGCTAAATTTTACCTTGCTTAGACGGAATGCTGGGCAAAACAACCCGCAAAACCGCTCTGCAAGTTGATGTAGATGACTCACTATACTTAGAACCATATCATATCATGGAAAACAGGTAAAACGGGTAAAATGGGTAAAATGGGTCGAATTCAAATCAGCCAATCCTCCTTGTATCTAATCTTTCTTGAACCAGATTCATGCTCTCATGTAGTTTGAAGGTCGGCCGATGATTATGGTCTATGCGTCCATCAAGGATATCTCCGCAAGGTAACCAGAGCTTTGGATTTTGCCTGCTAATGCAAAGTAGAAGTCGAGACACGCCCCGGTGTGTTGAAGGAAGAGGCGGAAGTCGGGAATCGGTGTTTGACCGCTCACGTCATCACTCGCAATGCGCGACACGTTTATCAACGCTTATAAAACTGAAGCCTGAATCTTTTCATTACACATGCGAGTAATTTTTAATGAATCTCTACATGTCATTTCCAATAGAAGCGTGTGCGCGATTGAACACGCTAGGGAGACAAGGCCCACATTTACCCATCCTCTGGAATGTAACCTATAAGCAGCTGCACTGCATTTCTAGGCACACCCTCGACTGCACGCAGCCTACCTTACCAACATTGATACAGTAATACTATGAGACTTACACAATCTTGATGAGGAGAAGATAGGCGATACCTGCAAGTGCATCGAACTTACATTCGCAATCGTGCGCCTCATTACGATTCTACTACGCATATGTGAAGCTACTATAAATTTAAGATGCACAGCGGCATATAAGGAGCAGCTAGTGGACAGGCAGAGACACTGATTTTTTCTTTCCGTTCGGTATGGGAGCTTGGATTTGGGTACAGGATTGATAATGGTAAAGGAAGCGAGCATTTGGCAAAGTCACCATTTTGCACAATGAAGGATTTTATGGCATTCAGGGAGAATGAAGATAGTTCCATGATGGATAAGGCAGCGCATCACAAGCTCGTGCTGGGCGCATCACGATTGCACCTGAACGATGGATGCATGACGCTGTTTCAGTTTGAGCACTGGCGTATGCTACCGAGGCCTCTCAGATAGACAAGCCGTCTGCCGTTCATCACATATTTATGGCGCTAAATAAAACCTTAAAGAACTTCTGGAAACCTGTCGAATCTGCGTATCGGCATCAATATCGTGCTGATTACTCTTCCACTTTGATCCAGGAAGGAGTGATAAAGAACGTTGAGCGACATCCTCCATTTCATTCATCCCTAGTTTACTGCTTGATGCATCGATTTCATGCTGCGCATGCGAGGTACCTGTTGCTTCGTGTCCAGCCGCAAGCTGGTTCGGTGCGGAAGATCTTGATCAAGCATCACTATCTCCAACATCAGACTGCTCCCCGATCAGTCTCAGCTTGAACAACGACACTAACACTTCACCTTACTTCACGATGCGGCGCAATTTCCTCACATCGACGGCAAACTCTTTATGATTGCAGTTGATTTATATCTCCTCCATTCTCAACCAACCCTGACTCCAACAAATCAATATCTGACAAACTCGATGTCCTGAGAGTACAAAGGATATACAGAGAACCTTGAAACAAACTTTAGAAATCCACATTTCTCCCATAGTCCCGAGTATTCTTGTACTACCAATAGGCATTATATCATGTCCCCAACATCACCAATATCCAGCACGCTGTTTCGCGGTTTGAAGCACCCGCTCAGCGTCCTTTACTTTCTTTTCACATTCTTCAAATTTCTTCTTTGCTTCTTCAAATTTCTCCTTTGCCTTTTCATATTCCATTTGTGCTTCCATATGCTCCCGTGTTGCTTGTTCGATACTGCTTGGTAGATCATTGTGTGGGGACTCCCAACCGTCCCACGCGCCGTATCCGCCGTATCCACCAATGCTGCCGAAACCCCCGAAGCTGGCCATGTCAAATGTAGGGAGATTATCGTACGCTCGGGAAAGGCGGCTGGCACGTCTCCGGTGACTGAGATGCGCCATGTCATACATTTTGGCTGAGTGGTATGCAGTCGTATGGGGTTGTTCCACTGCTGGGTTTTTGGTTTGTGAACGAAGCGATGGATGAGAGTATTGGTATGCTGGCTTTGAAGAGGAAGGAGATAAATTTCTCCTGCTTTATACAAGTCAAGAGGCGTGTAGAGTAGACATAATACTCTACGTGTGTTTGAAACAGGATTCGTCCATGCAACGGGAGTTGAGTTGGCTCCTCGGTCACCAGTGCCACTCAAACGTCTCACATCGTGAGTCTTGGCCATATAAGTCGGCAGGGTGGCGCTGATATTAGCGGCTGTAGCTAAGATGTTGCAAACCCAAAAACGGCCCTTGGACCGGAAGCTTTTCTTCGTTTACCCAAGCTTCCGCACACAAGGAAACGCTCAGCCACGTCTTTTACCTTGGCCGACTGCTAGCAAACAACAGGTCGCATCACATCAGCGACAAACGCAGCCCTCGAAGCACGACAGCTTCGATATGCAGTGAGCAACCTTAGTGGTTGTTGCACCGTTGCAAGACTCGAAGACGTTAGGTCGCATTCGCTCTTATTTCTACCATTCAACACTGACAAAAAGAATAGCCATGATCAAAACCGCACTCATGGCGTACAAACAACACCGGGATAGCGGTTGTGTCACAACGGCTGTGACTCAAGACGTGGAGGTGTTGTTACCAGCGGCGTCGTACGCCCAGCTCAGGTTTCTTGTATGCATTAGAATACCAAGGGAATAAGTTGAAATCAGATGTTGTAACATTTGAATGACTGCTTGGATTGCAAAAATGATATCCGGTCCTAGTCTGGCATGCCATCTTTAGCATCTAGTGGCATCACCCTAAAGTTAGCGAGTAGGCAACGTTTGTGATCATTTGATGATTGATTACATCTCGAGCCCTATCCTTTCAGCAATTAAACTATGGGCATTAAGCATATGGAGGCCAGGTCATACAGCCGATGTTTCGCTGCTTCACTACGCGAGATCATCCATGCTGCCGGTAGGGTGTGCAATAGCCGCCGATTGCGACTCGTGACGCCACGATGGTACGGCGAGCTGTTTTTTTGTAAATGCATGGATCATTCCATATCCAATAACGTGCATTGGCCTTACGATGAGGCTTGCAGTCCGCGGTAATACGTGGCACCGTTAATCTATTTCAAATCGCTGACCATGACCTGGCAGACCCATCACTTCCCGCACTTCGTGCGAAGGCTACACACGTAATTAAACCGCTTGGTAGTGCGATATAGTAGATTGAACCCATATTGCGCCTGTAACAGAGAACCCAGGCCTTTGGCCACCTTTGCCAGCAGTAATCGTGTATACTCCAGGTCTATTACACATCCTCTTAGCCCACATTAAATTCCTAGGAACGTCGCTAGCAGTTTATCTCACCTCTTCCCCATACGTGAAATAGACATATAGAAACCGAAAAGCTGCTCAGGTAGTATTGGGAAGACGCCTATGCTACTCTTAATCCAACAATCTTCGTTTCAGCATCGTGGCAATTACAGCACATGTGCAACGATTTTATTATCTATTAAACGTGTCTGTATCGATCGGGCATTACTTCCGTTCCATTCATCTGGTCAGTACTATTTTAGGCAGCCGTCCTGTTGGACTCACATATAGCGCATACTATTAAGTAACACAGACCTTTTCTATGCCTAGATGATACCCTATGAATGGAATTGATATTTGATGAGGAATAACGCGAGCCGCACCAATGAGTGGCCACAAGCGTAAGACAGAAGTAGCTAGATTTGGTATTACATTCCTCAACCCGAATTCCTCCTTAACACGCCGGGATGCATGGTAATAGCAACATGCTGGAATGTGTCAATCTCTTTCTTTTCCCCCTATACGCTGCTGGCGTTGCCTTTGCCACTGCTCCCTTCTACCCCGCATGTCGTTTGTCATGGCACGCATGTTGTTGATAAGACTTCAGTCATGTATACCCAGTCGTGGGTATGAAGCGCAGGCATCCGTGATAAGCTGCTTCGTACACAAAGATGCTGATATGTTTGAGGCTCACGGGGGAGATAGTAGGGCGATGCGCTTGATCTTGGGTATGCAGACATTAATGGTAAGTGGTGAGCTTAGGAGAGAAGTAGTATGTGGCCAAGAGTTTCTATGGGTAGCGCTGAAGATAAGGAGTGTATTGACTATCTAGTTGGCTGTTGACAATGAACATTGAAGGGGTGCGGGAAGCCAGCGTTGCGACAACGACTGGCAAGCAAACCATTAAACGAGCGAACAGGCAAAGCGCAAACTTTAACTCACGAGTGAGATGAACACGCTCAGGAACAAACGTAGCGACTTCTCAAACCCATCTGACAACCTGTTCTCAATACGTGTTTGGGAATTCACTGAACAGGACCTCGGTTAGAACAGCCTTCAGGGCGACCATCTTGGTATCGATCTTCCTGGTGAGTGCGAATGCTTCGGATAAGGCTTCGAAGGCTCGGGCAGATTCTCTGTCGCCAGCCCCGACTGGAGTGCAGTTGTATTCATACTCGGGAACATAGTTTCTGGGTGCCGCGGAGTGATGTGCTCGCGTTCCGTCTGTCGTCCACACAGGGAAACGGTCATAGCTAACAGGCCTCCCGCCGCTTCTTACATGGCCATTATAATTCTTCAAGTTGGCGTGGGAACTGGGTTGTCTGTGTGGTACACGGTAAGTTTGATGTGGATACATGGACTCAGTGCCAGACTGTTGCCCATACACCTGGTGCGAATACGCGGGCACATGCATTGGTGCCATAGGACGTGCTGGAGCAGCAGCACGCGACTGCACATTTTCGTTGATGATGATAGTCGGAAGTTGAGGCACTGTGTGTGGCCAATGTTTCGCTCGCGCTGGAGTCTGGTGCAAAGCATACGGGAGCGTCTCTTGCATGGTAGAAGCTGGTCGGTGCTGCTCTGGCATCGTTCGTGGGGTTCCATACTGCCCTGGTGTATCGTCTTCATCTTCGTCAGACTGAATTTGCTCTAGTAAATCGCCGATGGTCTGGGCATCTTCATCGAGATTGAAATCGTGGATAGTTTCATCGTATCCGCAATAGGAATTGGGGTAGTCGCCCGTGGTTGTGTATATGAGATCTTGGGGCATGTGAGTCCTAGTGCAACCGGAACACATTTCTACAGATGGTGCCGGTGGATAATCTTCGTTCCAAGAGCTCATGGTCTTTAGGACTGCGCTAATTTGGGAAATTGTTGCGGATGTGTAGATGGATTGTAATGAAATGCTATCCTTCTTTGCGTACTGTATTTATGCTTCGAGGGTGACTGTTGTAGGTTGCGTTCTCATCGAACGTGGAAGAGCCATCCCAGGGGTTTGCCGTGCCAGCGATGGGTTGCCACGATATAACTGCTGTGTTGGCATCCAGCACATGATCTCTCTTTCTTTCTACTGTGAAGTTCTAAGATTGACTGTACGAACGATATTGAAAACGGTCTTGCTGGTTTGTTAGTTGGGTTATCACTTGGGCGTATAAATCGGACAACATCTAACACCATCTTGATTCTGCAGTTCTTCTTCGTAATTGTTCCTACAGATCTCGCTAAGTAAAACAAATGCCCCCATCAATAACAATGGTCTGTCCCGTCATGTAATCGCTATCCGGGCTACACAAGAAACTCACCGTATTGCTAACATCTTCGGGTACACTTGTTCGACCAAGCGCTATCACATCTGTGAACTTTTTGAATGTCTCGCCCTTCTTCGCGCCTGTCTTCTCGCCCATTTTCTCGTCAATCAGGTCCCACATTGCAGTCCCAACGATGCCTGGAGCGTATGCATTCACTGTGATCTTGTGCTCAGCCATTTCCAAAGCGAAGCCGTGTGTGAGCCCACGGACAGCCCATTTCGAGGCGCTATAATGGCCGAGGAGGGCTGTGGGTTTGAAAGCTGCAACGGAAGCTGCACCGATAAGTTTGCCACTGGTGCCTTGGGAGATGATTTGCTTCGCAGCGGTAGCATAGCAGTGGTAAACGCCGTACACTACATGGCATTTAGCGTCTTCTCCTCGGACTGTGGACTGGGACGGCGGTACGGTTGATTTCAAACATGCGCTTCAAGCCCTCCTCGGTGACGTCCAGTACTCCTTTGACCTGAGCGATACCAGCATTCGCAACCATGGTATTTAGCGGTCCCAGCTTAGATACTGACGCCTTTACCATTGCCTGTACCTCGCTCAAATTCGATACGTCGGCTGTATATGCGAAAGCTTTCCGACCAAGACGCTGAATTTCCTCGACCACCTGGTCGGCACTAGATTTGTTAGCTTCGACATCGTTGATGCAGACATGGTATCCGTCGTTGGCAAGTCGAATAGCAATGGCTTTGCCGCTGTACGGACTTAGTATCAATTAGATAAGGATTAATTAATCCTCACATGCCGCGCGCGCTACCTGTTACAATAGCTGTTCTACCCTGTGCTGCCGCTGAGGCGTAGTTGCGTATCCATTGAGGCGCTTGAGTGGCTATCCGTGGTACGCTGGTGAACTTTGGTAGGACACGTGCTAGTGTTCTTGGAGGTGTCAGGAGTGACATATTGGATGGCAGTCTGAGTGTGCTGATATTCGTACTTTATAGAAACGGTGAAGCCACGAGCGAAGCAATCATCCAGGAAGAAAAACTGTCACTAAGCCAGCAGAACTCTCATACAAGTTTCTTCTGTCACTATTTATTAATGCAATTTACCCCGTATTCACTTCCCCACAAGACGGAATAACTCAAATGGGCTATCCGGACATGCGGAGAATGGTAGCGCATGCATCGACCCCTCTCGTAGCGTGGTCTCGATCGGGTCGAAAGGGCCCGGAAAGGTCGTGTAGGTGATGACTGTGCTTTTGGTTATGACATGCATCATTCAGAATAAGCGGCACACCTGAGCCTTTCTGCATGGAGTCGCCAAATGGAGACATGATAGATGGCAGGCGTTGAGTGGGGACTTGGTGGACGTGAAGGTGCGGGGAACTTCGGGGGTGCCAAGGACAGGCTTCGCGAGTTCTCAGGCCGAATGGTGGAAAGCGGGTCGTATCAACAACAGAGGCACACATTCCACGTTCTGCCAGGAGGCCAATTGCACCATGTCTCGCCAAAGCATGGCGCCGCAGCGTAACCTGTCGCTTACTGAAGAATTGGAGAAGCTTGAGCAGTCCATCACTCTCACGCTGCAAGGTAAACAAAGCTGCCCAATGCCCCCCGCCAACTGGACTGACAAGCGCAGAAATCGACCAAAACTTCAGTCGAGCACACCGCATCGTCACTACTGGCATCCTGCCCATAGTAGAGCAATATGGAAAACACTCAGAGGCTGTGTGGGAAGGATCAAAGTTTTGGAAGCAGTTCTTCGAGGCAAGCGCGAACGTGTCGCTCTCCGGATACGAAGCGCCCAACCAAGACGAGTCGACTGTGCAAGACGAGACTGAAGAGTCGCACACGTACGAGGACGAGACGTTGGAGGAGGAGGATACCATGACCGGCGCCACGACAACACCGCCTAGACCGTTGTCTGCACAGGAAGAGGAAGAAGACGAGTCGACCGTTGGATTCGGTTCACCCTCGCTTGGGCATAGTACGCCACGACCTCCACCCTCCACCCACAAAAGCAAACACATGGAAGATGACAATAGTGAAGAGGAGGTGGGACCGCAATTTGCTGGCATGTCTTCCCCGTACGAGACGCTGGCCTCAGAGTTCAGGCCCAATTTGGGCGGCACCAAGACACCAAAGCTGGCACCCGTCACACCAGGCAAGTCGCAAGCGCTACCAGACATGACTGGCTTTGAATCGTCGCCATTTATGCAGTCCACTGCAACAAAGACACATTTCAACCAAGACCCATTACTACATCGGGTCCTCGACAAGACGTACCGTGTGCAAGCCACGCCTATCATTAGTCCCAGAAAGTACAAGCCTACCGGTGCCTTTACGCCTCGCGCAGGGCAGCATGGCGCACCCACCCCACGGGGTGCAACCACAAATCTCCCAGCCTGGGCAGAAGATTCCTCTCCACCGTCGTCACCAGCACCACAATTACGCGCCGACATTTTCTCGCCCATGAAGACGCCGCGCACACCAGGCGTTAGCGTACAAACACCTGCAAAAGGAAAGATGCCCATGAGCATCCAAAGGACTGGGACGATATTCGACGATGACAGCGACGAGGAAGAAGACGACTTGGACTTCAGCCCGCCTAAGACGATTCAGTTCCATATCCCACAGAGCAAGCTGCTGCAGACGCCAGGTAAGCTTTTCAACCTTCCCAAGGGTTTGGCCACGCTAACAAGATTCCCAGCTCGTGAGGCTAGCAAGCGCATCGTGGACGATCTACTCATGACGGCTGGCGGGGATATTACTGACAGCACTGGCGGCATGGACGAAGACAGTCCGAGTGTAGTAAGACGACAGATGGACCTCGACGATAGCTTCTAGACGGAGCGATGAGTGAGTCTCCACAGGTTCTCCAATCAACGTTAGCGTGCGCCGAGTACCATGATACCCCACAAGTCGTAGTAAATTTATACAGTCTGCAGTACAAAGTCGACAACCCATGTCCTGCATGTGATGATGCAGCCGTGGACGGCAGTGGAGGGCGCTAGAGCAAAGTGGGTGCTAGCGGCTGAGACCCATGCAGCCAGCAACATAGCTGCATCGTCATTCCCACGACAATTGCAGACACGTTCCAGGGACCTAAGACAACGACCGACCGACCCCGATTCCTTCGTTTCGCAAGCGCCATAATGCCCAAGACCAAAAGACCGCCGACGTCTGGCTATGCCCGAATAGCCCAAGCCGAGGAAGAGGAAGAAGACTCTGGCAGCGACGTCGAGGGCGACCATCATCAGAACTCACTCTCCAACTCGCAATATGCACCAATACAGCCGCAGCGCAATGCAGGCATGCGCATGAATGGCTCCGGCGCGAACTCGCCAAACCACAAGACTGTCTCGGGCCGACGGCAACGTGCCAACTCGGGAGTTGACATCAAGGCCATCAACGCTAGGTTCGAGCGATGGGCCGACGAGATTGCACAAAAGTTCAAGATCAAGAAGCAAAAAGACTCGGCTGAAGATGAGCCGCTCGAAATCCACCACTCCGTCTTCCACGCGCCAGACTGGTTGCGCCCGGCGACGGCAGAGTCGCTCACACTCGACTACGATGTTCCTTCCGACCGCATGACCAAGCTGGAGTTCGACGATATAGTCGAGAGCGTGCGGACGGCCATTGAGATGGAGGTGCATCCCAAGCTCATCACCCAGGGCAGTTCAGGCAGCTACTTTGCACGGAACACACAGGGAAAAGTCGTGGGCGTCTTCAAGCCCAAGGACGAAGAGCCGTACGCGTCACGGAACCCCAAGTGGACCAAGTGGATACACCGAAACCTGTTTCCCTTCTTTTTCGGTCGTGCCTGCCTCATTCCTAACCTCAGCTACATCTCCGAGGCTGCGGCTTATGTCCTCGATTGCCAGCTACGCACAAACCTCGTACCCTACACCGACGTTGTCGGCCTCTCGTCCAAATCATTCCACTACGATTTCTGGGATAGGAGGGCATACTATCGGAAAAGAAAGCCATTCCCCGAGAAGCAGGGCAGCTTCCAAGTATTCCTAAAGGGCTTCAAGGACGCAAACATCTTCCTCAAGGAAAACCCATGGCCCGACCAGCACAACGGGGGTTCGAGTGCGGATAGGGCTGCACGGAAGAAGAAGCGGAGGTGGGCCGAGGACTGTAGACCGAGCGGACCACAATCAGACGGTGAAGACGACGACGAGCAGCAGGGCACGACCGGTCAGCAACACCAGCGGAGAGGCCTGTGGACACCAGCCTTGCAGCAGTCTTTTAGGGAGCAGCTGGAGAAGCTGGTCATCTTGGACTACATCATGCGGAATACAGATAGGGGCTTGGACAACTGGATGATCAAGATTGACCAGAAGGCGCAGCAGGCTACCATTGTCGCAGAGCCACCGAAGCTGAACGGGGACGTTGGCGAAGATAGCCAGCCAAGCGACTACACAAGACAATCGATGGAAGGTGTAGATCCATATGGGCGACGAGAGCCCATGAGCACCGTTAGTCGGTCAAATACACCCATGCCGAGCGGGCCGACCCCTACCGTCACGATCGGTGCCATTGACAACAGTCTGTCGTGGCCATGGAAGCACCCTGATGCTGTACGTAGTACCTCGCTTGATCTACATGCATTGCTAACGCTGTTGTAGTGGCGCAGTTACCCGTTTGGCTGGCTCTTCCTCCCCGTCTCCCTCATCGGCCAACCCTTTTCCGAAGCCACCCGCCGCCACTTCCTTCCGCTCCTTACGTCGAAGAAATGGTGGAGCGACACACAGGCAGCACTACGAGCATGTTTCTCACAAGACGCCGACTTCAAAGAACGCATGTACGCGAAGCAAATCGCCGTCATGAAGGGACAAGCATGGAATGTCGTGGAGACGCTGAAGACACCCGATCTCGGCCCGCTCGAGCTCACTAGGCGAGCGCGTGTATGTGTATGGGATGACATTGTGGAAATACCAACTGCGGTCCCGCTCCGCGCACCGTCGGCAGAGATGCGTAGGAAGCAACAGCCAGGCAGACAACCCAGAGTGGAGGAGGAGCATGAAGAGATGGACATTACGGCTCTGTCGACACCACCGCAGAAGCCACAACAAGACATCCTCATGAACTCACCTCCCCTAGAGACTGCACGCGAGAATCGCTTCAATCTAACGCGCGGCCCTTCACTCCTCGATGTACGACGAGCGGACCGTGCCCCCGCTTCACCGGCAACTGTAAGCGATGTGGGCTGGGGCTCGCGGAAAATGTATTCACAGGCGGACGACCGGCCTGTACATCACTCACGCATGAGCTACGACACGCCTCGCCGCAATGTCAGGGATGCACGACACCGGCGCCTGTCCCTGACACACGGGGGAGACATTGATGAGTATGGTTTTGATGACGATGGCGATCTGGGATACGCGGCGAACGAGGACAATGAAGGGAACAGGAAAAAGGTGATTGTAGAACGGTTGGAGATGGTTAAAGGGAAGAATCCGGTGTTTACATGGTGTTGATCAGCTGTGACTCTGGCTTGAAAACGAAAATGACATTGATCGCATGCATTCGCATTGCGGGCGCAGGGTTGGTATTGGCATGGTTGCATGAAGGGCGTCTTGATGTTGTACATGTAGCTGTGGAATGCGGCCAATCTACTGGTGCGACCACGACGCACAGTTGACGTCGCGCGACCCCCACGCAGTCAGATGATGGCATCCCCTTTGCATTGTACCGCGTTCCCTGTCTGATGAAAACATGGAGAATGAACAAAAGTTGATGCGGGGTGGAGATGTGATAGCACGACTAGAACAAACAGTAGGCTAGCTATACACCCGCACGGCGGTGTGCGTGTCTTGGGTGGGTTTTTTTTAGTCACCGACTGGATTACTCAACAGCGATATTCGTGGTGTGGCAGTTAGTTCTTTTGCGACGCGAGCGTTTTGGTGGTGTCCTGCAAGCACTGACGAGTCCAAGTCGGAACAGGATGCAGACCTGTAGGAGCGGGGAATGAGACGGCGCGGAAGGTGGAGAGGCGCGCGTCAGTGAGGCGTGGCCAGAGAGGCTCAACACCATGTTAAAAGGCAGATGCTAGACCAACATGTCAGCGATAACAATGCGGATCCGGAAATGCGCTTTGTCGCAGGGGTCGGCTATCGCCATGGAGTGGCAAAAGATGCACCGTGTCGTCTCCGGCGGCGGGCCCGTCAGAATCAACAGGGTCATCTGACAAACCCGAACACACCCAAGCTAGCCCTTTTCAGCCGCACACGGTGACTTCTCACACCCATCATGAAAGGCAGCAGCGCGACCACACCAGGCGCACGATACAGGCGGGCCCTATTTCGACACATCGATTGCATAGTGCCTATTAATGCCCGACGCTGCCCCACAGTTGTGCCGTCCAACACAAAGTCGGCCTTCACTTCTCTGTCCTTCACTCAGGTACTAAGCGACTACCCGTCGGCCCATCTTTGCGGACCGGCACATCTCAGGCCTTCGAATCAATCGTTGCAAGAGTCAGGACCTTCCATCTGCACGCCACCCCGAAATCGCGTCATCTACGACTTTTGGCTGGCGCGACGAGTACGGCGGCTTGGCACCAGACTTCAGATGCGCAGCGCCGGCCGGGTTCAGGGTGCTGCACGTAAAGCTGGAAGGCCTCTCACTTGAGCGTCTGGAAGTAAGAGAAGTCGAAGTTGGTCTGCTGTTCGCAAGCTGGCCAACATGAATCCGGGTCTATTACTTGGCCAGAGGGGGGCACAGCGTACAGGTATATCTCCCTCATCTTCACAATCCCCCTTCTCCCTGATTGCACTCCCCTCTCCTGTGTCTACTCTCAACGTTTCTTGCATTAGACCGCTTTTCAAGCACATCGCAATATTCCATCATCCACATACGACGACATGGACTTGTCGGTGCCGGATGTGGGCACGACTGACAGTGCGTCCTCGGACGTCACTTCAGACTCACCACTAGCCGTGTTTGAGTCGGTCGGCTCCCAGATCGACACTCCCATGCTCACTCCCGCCGACTCTCTTCCCTACGATTCGTTGCCTGAGGTTCCATTCACATGCAGTCTCCCAGAGCTAACCGCGCACGTGCCAGGCGACACTGCAACGCCCCACAACCACAACCACAACCACAATCCGACTACGCCGGCGCCTCAAGTTCCACAATTCGACCCACGATCACTGCTCAATCCCAGATCATCCACTGCCAAACGTCCTGCCTCATCGGGTGGAGAAGCTGATCACGGACGGACTGACCCCACTATCGCTGGCCAGGTGTCGCTTGTCGAGCGACTGCACAACGTCCAAGAACGCACTGTAACGCCCGTGAAGCGCGTCAAGACGGAAGATCCGCGCAAGCTCAAAGGCAACCGGCCGAACGTTGGGGGTGGTGGTGGTGGTGGTGGAAGTGCGCTTGATTTCCAGAGTCAACCCGGACAGTCGTCAGCCCCTCAACCCAAGCCAGGACCGGCAATTGACCTGACAATGAGTAAGATTCTTGCACCTTGAGTTTGATAACAAACTAACAACTTTAGGCGACGATGAAGATGAAGTCCAAGTCATTGGAGACAACAGCAATGACGACATGTGTATCGGAAAGCTCAAGCAGACTTACATCCAGGCGCATCTTGTCCCTTTTCCAGATCCCAAGAAGTTTGCCGGTAACCATGGCGGTCAGAGTAGGATCAAAGTATCCTTCCGCAGGGGCGGTGGTAACAAGGGAAACCAGATCATCATGGTGCTCGATGGCATGGGCAAAGAGTTCGGCAAGGTTGACATGAAGACGGCGCAAGGACTCACTCCTCTTGTTGACAGCGCAAACATCAGCGGATTAAAGTGGATGGCCTGGACTGAGCCTCGCCGAAAGCTACCCAACGAAGGCGGACCTGGCACCCCGATCTCTGCTCTCATTAGCATGACGCTGCAGCTATACTGTCCTCGCCGGAATGCCGATAACATCGGGAGGTTCTTGAAGAGCCGGAATCTCATCCTCGAGAACCCTGTATTTGAGCTCGCACGTCACGACTATTATAACCCTCAGACCAAGCAGTCATTCCAGAAGAGCCAAGTCGGACAACCGGACTTTCAGCCATCTACCCAGTACGCCGTTGGCGCGCCGACTAACAACTACGTCATTCGTAGCGCCGAGGAGATTCGCGCTGAGATGGATGATGTCTTTGACAAGGTCATAAGTACTTCAAAAGAGATTGCGATGCGAGAGCCGTCACCGCTCATCACGACAGAGCTATACCCTCATCAGAAGCAGGCGCTTCACTTCATGGTGGAACACGAACAAGAAACGGTTGGACAAGACGTCGAAGATCCTCTCTGGAAGCCTCATGTCCGGGACAATGGCCGAAAGTCGTACGTGCATCGAATTACAGGTGAAGAAGTGGCAGATCAACCGAGGCGGAGTCTAGGTGGCATACTAGCAGACGAGATGGGTCTTGGTAAGACGCTCAGCATACTGTCACTCATTTGTGACAATGCCTCAATCGCCGCTGGACAAGAGTTTTGCCAAAAGAAACCCCCACCCCGGCCACTGAGTACCATGGTACAACCCACCATCAACAGTAGAGCGACACTTCTCGTATGCCCTCTCAGCACAATGACCAACTGGAAAGAACAAATCAAGGAGCACTTTCCGATAGGCAGGAGCACATTGAAGTGGACGCGCTATCACGGGTCAGAGCGCTTCAGCATGACGGCTGATAAGCTCGCAGATCACGACATCATTCTCACCACCTATCACATTATCGCAAAGGATCTGCTGGATAAGAAGCGGCCGCTCCCATACATCAACTGGTTCCGCATAGTTTTAGACGAAGCACACACAATTCGTAACCCGACCAATCAGTCAAAGGCTGCATGCTTGATGATGGGTCAGCGACGCTGGGCGGTAACCGGAACACCAGTCCAGAACCGTCTGGAGGACCTTGGTGCACTGTTCAATTTCATCAAGCTAAAACCTTTCGACACTCCTAGTGGCTTCAATCACCACATTCTCACACCCTTCAAGAATGCCGATCCCATGGTTGTGGATAAGCTGCAGCTGCTCGTCGGCGCTGTTACCATTCGCCGTACCAAGGAGATCATCAAGGGGGAGATCCCAAAGAAGATGGACTACGTCGTCAAGCTGCCGTTTTCCAAGGATGAGCAACAGCTGCATGACTGGTTTGAGAAGGATACCCAGCGTAAGGTGCTCGCAGTTACTCAGGGTAACAAGATTGGTGGACAATCGTATGCTCGTATCTTGACTGCCATTCTCAACCTGCGCCTTATTTGCGCTCATGGCCGTGACCTGCTTAGCGAAGAAGCTCTGAAGACCACTGACGGCATGACGTATGAGCAGCCAATGGAGCTGGAGGAAGATGACCAAGATACACCACAGCTCACACGTCACCAAGCTTACGAAATGCTCAATCTCCTCCAATCAACCTCTGCGGATGACTGCCACTATTGCGACGGAAAGAAGTCTTTGTTAGACCCTGACTCGGCCGACGAAGACGAGGAGGGCAATGTGCCAGATATCATCGGCTACATGACCACGTGCTACAACCTGGTCTGCCCGCGCCATCTTAAGACACTTAGAGAGAAATGGAAAAAGACTGTACAAGCAGATGGCCTGGCACGATGTCCCATTTGCGATGATATCAATCGTCCAGCTGCTCTCGAGCTGAAGCGTGCAGATTTCTACAACTACCTCGAAGAACAAGATCGGATTCGCAAGGATCCCAAGCTTGCGAAGAAGATTGGCAGCTACACGGGTCCGCACACGAAGACAAAGGCGCTGCTCAAAGATCTAGAAGACTTTAGACACTGGAGCGACCAGCATCCAGAAGAGCGACCCATCAAGAGGTATGTTTCCCGTCTCTTCCTCATCAACTTACTTTGCAACAACTAACACACACCCTAGCATAGTCTTCTCCTCCTGGACCACACATCTCGACTTAATCGAAATCGCGCTCAAAACCGCTGGCCACACCCTCGTCCGCCTCGATGGCCGCATGACGCGCGAAAACCGCGACAAGTCCATGCAAGCTCTCCGTGAAGACCCTTCCATCCGCGTCATGCTCGTTTCCATCGGTGCCGGCGGTCTCGGCCTCAACTTGACAACCGCAAACAAGGTTTTCATGATGGAACCGCAATTTAACCCGGCTGCAGAAGCACAGGCAGTGGATCGTGTACATAGGCTGGGTCAGGACAGGGAGGTTACGATCAAGAGGTTCATCATGGACGGCAGTTTTGAGGAGAAGATGTTGGTGTTGCAGGATAAGAAGAAGGCGTTGGCGGATTTGACAATGTCAAGGGAGCGCAAGAGTAAAGAGGAGAGCACCAGGATGAGGATGGAGCAGCTGAGGAGTTTGTTCCGATAGACGGAATAACGGCAAGGAAGCTCTTGATGATGAGGCGGTGGAGGCTTGCTATGGAACGGAAATTGCCGCAATGGCAACGGCGGCGGCGGCAGATTTGATTTATTTTCTTTAGTCTAACTCTCTGGCGTTGTGGTGATGGATGTGCTTGCAAACTGATAAGTTCTTCTTATCAAGCTTGCCTGATAGGATATTACTGGGCATCATCTGCCGAGTGGTAGTACTTAGAAAGGATGGTTAATCAATGACTTAATCTGTAATTTGCTTCCCTATTGCTTCTCTTATTTTACACTATCACTGTAAATTACTGCAGCTGTTTGAACTTCGAGACGGTGAGCTGAATCTCTCCTCTAGTCTTCATGTTTTCAATATCGGTCTCTTTCCGGCTTTACCCGATAAAGTTTGGTGATGATTATGTCATCACTAAGCCAGAGTTTCTGAAAACGTCGCCTGGTAAGGTAGCAGAA
Organism: Drechslera avenae; assembly: GCA_034640345.1. NCBI lineage: Eukaryota > Fungi > Ascomycota > Dothideomycetes > Pleosporales > Pleosporaceae > Drechslera > Drechslera avenae. The sequence goes on from JAXRVH010000003.1 coordinate 70,135, forward strand.
TGTTGTTTCATATATGCATGTCTATTCTTGTCTATAGCTGGTATTCTAAATCCGCCACAACGTATCTGTACCAGTCTAAATCACCTGCAGAGACATTGGTTACCTGATCTACTGAGAGCTCATTCGCGAACGATCTTTAGTCCGTTCCTTGCCAAGATGTCCAACAGTAAAGATCTAAACATCATGGAGTTCGCGGCATATAAACAATATAAGGAGGACACAAATTATATAGCTGCATGGCTCGCAATAACTTCACAACAGTATGGGTATAAAATTGCAACTGTGGGTCAGGACGACGGTGCCACAGGTACAGAAGGGGCAGGAAATCGTATATCCAGCGACAAGGCCGAGAAAGAGAGGGACGAACGGAACAAAAGAGCAACTGCAATTACGCCTGATACGCTGTTCTCCAGATCATCGACGTTTTATGTGCAAAGCAAGGATTTAGTCTCCATGGCGGAGGCCATTATCCAATCAAGAGATGTAGAGGTTCCCGAAGTTGTATGTGATATTTTAAAACGCGCCATCAAGCATAGAGCTGGCTGGAACCTCGCCCTGGCAGCAATGGGATTCGATGGCGGGAGTGAGTTGAAGGGAATACTCGAAAAACTGCACAATCTGCTATATCCCGCCCCGCGCCGTGCACTCGTTGAAGACTCCAGCCCTCTGCGTCAAGAAAAAGGTTCAATCGGCGCATCAGGCATTATCAGCGATATGGACAGCCTCTCTTTCCAATCGTTGAACCAGCAACCTCCCACATTTCCCCAGCGCCCTGTCGTCCAGCCAGTCATATTCGACAGAGGCGACGATGAGATTGAGAACGAGTTTTTCCTGGCCATCTCCCTGTTCTTCTGGGACCTGATGGCACGACGCAAGTTTTTGAACCAACTCTGGATCAAGTACCCGGATAAGTACGAAGCGTCGATTCCCGCAGTGGTCACAGACACGCTTATCGGCCAGGTGCGTGCTTTTGAGCGAGAATTTCAAGATACCATGGTATGGCCATTCAAGTATCCAAAGGAAGATTATCCCACCTCCACCCTACCAGCTCTGTTCTGCTGCTGGCATGAGCAGGATGACCCCGAAGTCCAAGACATGGTCAGAGATGTTCTCCTCAGCAAGGAAGTGACTGATCCTTTGGATCGCAGCAAGGCATTGCGAGCAGACAGCGATCTTGCTCTCCTTCCAGAGTACACGGCATGTCAATGGTTCAGTGCAAAGACTAAGCACACGAGTGGTTTGGACATGCTGGATGTTGGAATTACGACGTTTGAGCGCGATGCAAGGTTTCACCCTCAAATGGTGAGCGCCCTCAAGTTGCTGCAATCGGGTCGGTTTGCCCTGGCCGCCTCTTGCAGTAGCTTTGGTCAAGATGAGTTGACAAAGGGCATTTTCGAGTTTCACAAGACTGGCTATGCTCCGATCTGGGTGCTGTTTGGTCTAGCTGTGCAGTCTGATGCCATAAAACTCACAAAGGAACAGTCGGTCAAACGGACAAAGTTGGGTGTCAGTCATACGCCCACTATTGTCCGCGATCTCCAGGATACGGTTGCGAGTATCTCCAAGGCTATTGTTGAGAGTGGAAAGGCTAGAAACCCTTTTCCTCGTAGTGAAGCGGAGAAGATGTGCTACAAGGACCTTGACAATCTGCAAGAAAGGCTGCGAGAATGGGTCACCGAGGACAACGTTGGAAATTGGACTCGTGGTTTATCTCGATGCGACTGCACGTACGTTGAACGCGTTAAGAAGCAAGACAACTGGTATATGGAAGAGACCCCTCTCCGAGCTGGTGTGCTCAAGTACATGGCGTCGATGCAGATGAACCATATAGGCCAGCGCATCGAGGAAAACAATCGTTATATATTCATCATGGCGCATCTGTACAGTGCCTGTCGCCTAAATAATGCAGCGATACCGACCTGGCCTGATTTGGAATTGGTTATCCACCGACAGGGCGCCGACCATGTTTATGGTGGCCAAGCACCCAGCAGTCTCAATGACTCCTTTCAAAAGCTGCTTCAGACATGTGGTTACCCAGCTATGAGCTATGAAGCGTTTGGAAAAATCCGGGGCGACGACGCAGCAAAAGCAGGCGGAGATGCCAAACAATTACGTCGACTCAAAAACCTCAGTCCTTTTCTCGAACACCGGTTCTACACTCAGACCTTTGCTACGAATGAGTCAACAGACACGCCCAACGCAGACTTGTTTGCAACACTACAAGCACCGGATGCACCCAGACGCTTAGCGGGACTTGCTCTCTTCCGCCAAGATCAAACTGCCGAATATTTCGCTGCCTGGAAAAAAGACTGGAGCACCCACAAACAAGGCACCGGGAGTGAGACATGGCTCGGAAAGATGATCTGCTTGGAAAACTGGATGAGGGTAGACTCGCTCAACACAAACTTTGACTTACTAGCCCTACACTCCGTCTGCGCTGATATCTGGGCCGTGACACTGGAGAAGCTCAAGTCAAGCCCAACGTACACTCTCCCAACATTCATCGACCTTGAAAACGACCCACTTGCACTCCAGGCCCTGGCTCTAGACATTCTAGGTAGATCTTCTGTAGGCGACACTGCGAGTCTTGGTATTTTGGCCGACGTGATTGGGGAGTTTGTTCTCGAACCGCACACGCCCTCGAAGCAGCACACACGCAAGATCTGGAATGGCGATCGTGGTCTCGCTGGCGCTCTTCTTCAAGGTGCTAAGCGCGGGTTGGAATATCCGGTTTGCTATTTGGCGAATGATCGAGGGCTTGTACCTGGGTTCTACAGGGGCTGGATCAAAAGCAGATTGGCGAAAGGATTGGTGCCGGGGGCGGTCAAAGCGTGGGTTGATGGCGAACAAAAGGAGGGAAATGGAATTGATGGTTTTAAAAAGTGGGGGTTGAAGCATGATTGGTAGGGGTTGGGATAGCCTGGTATCTTTGGGGGGTATTGTGGAAATAAGCACGTCACAGGCAGACCGCATCTTCGCTGCTACTGCATCTGAACGTATACTCTCACATCCATTGTCGTCGGTCTTGTCGGATTTGGCAGCTTAGCTCACAATAAGTTCCGATATTGTTATTCACCAAAAGAATACAGACGTATCGAATATCGCTTGCACATGCGCACTATTCTCAGCGCTAGAGTGAGATGCTTTACTGCTACACAGTGGCAGATGGTTGAAAAACGCAAGAGTGTGAAGGTCTGCAGTCTCACATATGAATTTTATCCTACCTATAACCGTGTTTTCATGTTTATTATAAGTGGAAGATCGTGGGTCGCTTCTCAAGTGCACCATGGTAGCGAGTGTGCACAACGAGGCTGAGTGAGTAATTGGAAAGGCTCATCCTGTAACTAACGCAACGCAGGTAATCTGTTATTCCCGTCTCTCCAATGATCTGAACCTATTCATGCCACGTCAAGCAAAAATCGTTGCATATTGCGCGGTATTTTATAACAGAATATGTCGTCTATGGAAAAAGCCAAGGCACCAGAATCAGCACAAGATCACAAAAGCAATCCAAACGCGGACCTGCACTCATCCCAACGTCCTATGACCACAGAAAGAGACAGACCGAGGATAAAATGAACTGCAGCTAATGCATCACAAAGACATTCTAGCCCTGATTCCAAGTCTTCCTCGTCCACACATCCACTTCGATCAGACACAAGGAAAGGAAGAATCTGTATCCGTCCTCCGATGCATCCCAGAGTTGAAGAGATTCGAACCGAGAATAGGGTAGATCCGTACCCTACTGAAGCGAACGAAAGTGTGCAAGAGGTGTACATTGCTCGCATTCAAGCTATAAGGGATGTCATTGGAACTGATCTGCCCAAAGCGCCAGCTACGTACATGAGAGACGCGTGTAAACTTTGCCAGCAAGCAGGTCTTATAGCCAACTCGCATCTCTTTGCCAAATGGTATGAGCATGCGCACTGGCTTGATCTTGCAGGACTGGAGACTGGAACACCTGCCTCCATAATTCTGACTGAGAAAATCGATACAAAATCTCCGGATAGACCCCAGAATGGACTCTGGGATCAAAATCACACAAGGTCGAGGACCAGTAACGACGGTTATTCACGTGCTATTTTCCCATTTAATCGACTTCTTGGGCGTGCGTTGCAGCGCTGAGGCGCAGGATGAAAGAGACGGAGTCGTATCAAACGTTGTGAAGAAAAGAAAAAAGACAATGTGAAAGCAACAAAGAACGATGACATGCCCTTTTTAAAGATTTCCTGGATGTAAGCACTATGTTTAAGGAGAGCAACGGATGGGAGACTGACGATATTCTTCTAGCAACGACAAGTCAAGCAAGTATACGTAGATGACCGCTCTAAATTACAAGGCGTCACTACAAAGCGAACCAAGGTCTACGACTAACTTGGAAAAAAAAAACTCTCTTATTTTTCCCAAACATCCTCCAAATCGACATCTACAAAAGCTTCTAGTTCGCAATCCAAAGAGAAGAAAGCCCGTATTAGAAAAGCGCTCATCTTGTTATAACATCGTACAACAAACGCCCCACACGCAAGCCCCCCTCCATCCCCAACAACAACAGTCTCTGCCACCCACGTGCATGCACCATTCTCCATCTAACCATCCCCACCCCCAAATCCAGCCGCCACCTTCCTGCTTACCTCCAAAAGAATAGAAAAAAACACTCAATCCAGCGGAATCAAGCGGAACCCACCGCCTCCTTCTCCCCCCCCCTTGCCCTCTTCCCACCTTCCCAAAGCGGCAATGACCTCGGCCCGCGCCTACCAGGGTGTTCCGACCAACCACACGCCAGCACACGCTACACGCGTCTCCAAAAGCCGACATGGGGGGGCATGGAGGCATGGAGGCATGAACAAATAGCGGGACCGAGTACGAGAGATTGTGGCAATAGCCAAGAGCTGGAAAGATGAAAGAATATGGGAGGACGGGCTTGGTAGCTGAGGAGAACAAGGTGTTAATTTGAGAGAGCACCTGCTTTGATAGGTATAGAGTGCAGGTTGTCGTCTACCGAAAGGGTTAAGATTGAATGGACGACGGCCGGTTTATACGCGTTTATGCTGTTAGGAACAGGAATGGTCGGGGAATGGGTGGCGGACCGGGTTCTTGGGAAAAATAAGGGTATGATTGTTTGTCTGGGAAGTGGGGGGGGGGGTTAAACACTTATATCTTTCATCGTGTTGACTTTTGTCTTGTGTTTACCTTTTTTTATTCTTTTTCGTTTGCCCTCTCTCGCTCGCTCGCTCGCTCCCTTTCTCTAGGCATTGCTTCCAATTCACATAATGCCTTGTCTACATCTCCTCCCCCTTCTCCTCCCTCTAGCTTCCGCTCTAACAATCTCCTCTCTAAACGGTCCTGCATTCCTCTCTCCCCACCGCGACACCACAGTCTCAAACATCACCGGCATCGTCACCGCAAAATCCGCAGATGGCATTTTCCTCCGCTCTCCCTTCCCCGACAATGACAAGCGGACGTCTGATTCAATCTACGTCTTTGGCCGATCTTTTGGCAGCAACCTGACAGTCGGCGATACGGTTGTTGTTGGCGGGAAAGTAGTCGAGTTTCGGTCCAACAAGGATTATCTCTTCCTAACCGAGTTGACTGCGCCGGTGCTGGAGAGAAGAGTGGGATCGGGGGCTGTGGTGAAACCGCTGGTTATCGGCGTTGATACCGCAGCCCCGCCAGCGGACAAGTTTAGTGGGCTGGATGATGGCGGTGTGTTTGGTTTGCCCAACAATGCTAGTTTGGTCAGTGTAGCGAATCCCGAGCTGCGACCGCAGTCCTACGGCCTTGATTTCTGGGAGAGCTTGACGGGCGAATTGGTGACGGTTAGGCGGCCGACTGCGCTTACGAAACCGAATCAGTTCGGGGACACATGGGTTGTGGGTGGGGATTGGAAGGCGACGGGGCGCAATGGACGTGGTGGTTTGACCATGACGACAAACGATGCGAATCCAGAGGCTATTGTTATTGGGACGCCGCTTGATGGAACCAAGAATCCTACCAACACGAAGATGGGTGATGAGATTGAAGAGATTACGGGAGTGGTCACGTATGCGTTTGGATTTTATCGCATCTTGCCCACGACGGCGATCAAGGTGGTAAAGAGTAGGGAGCCGAGTATCCCAGGCAAGACAATGCTGGCCTCAAGCGGGAATTGCGACGGGCTTACGTTTGGAGCTTATAATGTTGAGAATCTGGCTCCAAATTCTACACATCATGGGGCGTTGGCGAAGCATATCGTCGAGTACATGGGCAGCCCGGATATCATCTTCGTCCAGGAAGTGCAGGACGACAATGGACCTACCAACGATGGAGGTGAGATTTTTTTTCTTCTCGGTACCTTTCAGAATCTCTGCTATCGAATTAGGTGGCACATCTTTTCGGTTGCTTTTTCGCATCTCTCGCATTTCATGTTACACGCGATCGGCTCTTTAATAGAATACTGACGGTGATACTGACGTCGTATAGTTGTGTCTGCGAACCTCACACTTACCACACTTAGTGCCGCCATCTCTGCAGCTGGTGGCCCAAACTACACATTCACGGATATCGCACCCGCTGACGATCAAGATGGAGGCCAACCCGGCGGCAACATCCGCGTCGCCTATCTCTACAAAGCAAATCTTGTCCGCCTCTACAAGCCGAACCCGGGCGGCGCTCTCGACGCCAACGAGGTACTCTCCGGCCCGTCGTTGAAGTACAATCCTGGACGTATCGATCCTGCAAACGAGGCGTGGACAGCGAGCCGGAAGCCGTTGGTTGCGCAGTGGGAGGTTATCGGGAAGACACGTAAGAACAAACCTGACGTGTTCTTCACTGTGAACGTTCACTTTGGATCCAAGGGCGGAAGCAGTAGCCTGCATGGCGATGCGCGGCCACCTGTAAATGGGGGTGTCGGTAAGTTCATGGAGACGATAAGATGTGTGCGACAATGGCTAACATGGCGACCTGTAGAGGACCGGCTTGAGCAATCGCGTCTCACTGCAAACTTCATCAAGGTACGTTCAGAACCTCCCGGTGGCAGTATGCGGCGGTGCGGCGCGGAACTAGTTGCACACTCCTTTCCGTACCCTGATCCCACGGTCGGTAATACCAAGAAACGCCACTGTTGCACGCTAGAGATTCCAGCCCGGAAGAATTACATGGTAGCTATAGCACGGAAAAGAAACTGACCGGTTGAACAGGATATCCTTTCAAAAGACAACAGTGCGCGCATTGTGACTGCGGGCGACTTCAACGAATTTGCTTTTGTGCAGCCCCTCGAGGATTACGCCACAATATCAGGGCTCAAGGATCTCGACGCGGTGGTCGGGATTGAAAAAGTGGAGCGTTATACATACATGTTCGACATGAATGCCCAACAGCTCGATCACATGTTTGTATCGCCGTCGCTAGCAAAGAAGAGCAAGGCTGCTTATGAGCATATCCACGTCAACACCTGGCCTGAATTCGACGCCCAGGTCAGCGACCATGACCCATCCGTAGCCAAGCTGAATGTATGCGCCTAGACGATGCGCGGGCTATGGAGCAGACGCGGATATCCGATTTGCGCATCGGTGAGGTAAATAGATGAATACCAAGACACAAACAAGACCCTGACTCTGGACACGTTCTGGAGTCCTAAATAGCGAGCCTTCTATGCCGTGTAATCTTGATGGCTGCAGTGCTACGTTTGTTGTGCTGCTGGAATGGGTCATTGTGCAAATTGCGGCGAGGTTAGCTGTAAGGAGACGGAAGTTATCTCATAGACGCAAGTCGTTGTTCCATTCGCTGACAGATCTGACACACATTTTGACGTGCATCCAGGCGTGCCGCAGTAGCGCCTCTAGCTCACTGTGCCACCTGCAATCACTCTACTATGCACCACGGAGCGTTGAAGCGGAAGGGCTCCGTCCAGCCCTCGCCGATGCGCCGAGAAAACAACGTTGATGCCACGCGACCGGCACTTGAGTCGTCGTCTTCGACGTCTTCATTGGCGTTTCTAGGCAGACGACATCATGTGCGTCCATGGTAGGCAGGGTTTGGCTTCGTGGGGTGGCGTCCGGGGCAGCGCGACGATTACAAAGTTGCGGCCCTTGCCAGTGATACTGCAGCGGGACCACGTGTGGACAGGCGCAAAGTTGGTGTGGTGCCGTGGCCACATACAGTATCGCTCACGCATGTACCGTAGTCCAGGTTTAGAGGCCGTCGCATGCATCGCACAGACCAATACTCGGAGTTTGCCTGGCCCAAGACAGAACGACTTCCATTGTTCCGTCGGGGTTTGTCGAATTGCACGAGGCCAATACTCCATTTATCCGGCCCTATCTGGGCTATCGTCACTCTTCGCCCGGCAGCGGACGGCCGGTGTTGAGCTTACTTGCAGAGCGGACGTGCTAACAATGATACCTGGAGGGAGAGCGGGGACGCTCTAGTTAGGCCCGGCCCACTAGCCAGCTATGCCAAGCTGCTCCGCCGAACCCCAGAACGCGGGGGGGGGGGGGGGGAGGCAGAGACTGGCCGATAAGCGTTTGTTGAAACTCAGCACCATGACATGAACGTGTTGTGTTTCTCGTCGTTTTTTTTTTGCGCGATGCGGTGCGGTTTTGCTTTGTCAAACGAAGCATTTCCTTCTGCCGGTGGAATCAGGACGCCCTACCGCCGAGCCTGCATCCAGGGCTTCCCATGGTGAAAGGGCGTTATGCCAAGGTCTTGGGCGGCGCTTCTCAAGGCTTCGAATGGCCCCGTTGTTTGCGCCCAGGCTTCTATCTAATGCCGCCCCGGTCGTTCTGGATCCCAGCCAGTTCCAAATACATGTGCTTGGCCCGGCACGCCGATAGACCATGCCCAAATGACTGACATGGTGGGAGTAATTGCCTTGGAGCTGGGCCGCAGTGAGACCGGTCCCAATTCCTGGAGAGGGAAATGGAGGTGCGAGGCTGAAACTTAATTTCAGGGTATGGTCTTTGTTTAGATTTGCTGAGTAGCCGATGCGCAACCGCAACGGTAAAACTCAATACAGTTGCGCTACCCAGGCCGCGGTTTGGCTGGCAACGGGACGGGATCCTTGGGAGGTCTGACGACCGCACAGGACGAGATGGCGTGGTACGGGGCCGTGTAGCGCCAAGTAGAAGTGCGTCGAAATAATCGAATCAACTCGTTCTGGCACCCCTCATCCACAGCCACGCTTGGACGCAGCAGTTGACAGATCCACATCCTCGTCCCATCTAACCGCCCCGTGGGGTCCCGCGGCGCACTAAAAACAACCCGGTCATATCAGGCAGAGGCCCTCTCGTTGCGAGTCGGCACACACTGCCAGTACGCGACCTGGAGTACATATAGAGACCTTGGCTGCCTCCTTCAAGCGAGTTCCTCAGCTTCCTGTACTCCAGTTTACGCCCAGACACCAGGCATAATGGCAGCCACTCCGCAGCACACCTCTCTCTCGGCCACCGAGAAGGGCGAGGAGGTCTACACCAACGATGTCAACAGCTCTCAACTCAGTGCGCCGACGGACCTCGACGACTATCCCGACCCAGATGTAGGGAAAAGCGCTGAGGAACGTGCCAGGCTTGTAAGTTGTGCCGCCCCTCCTTCACTTCACCACTTCCTAACTCTTGATAGGACAAGGCTCTCGTCTGGAAGATGGACATGTGGCTGATTCCCTGGCTTTCGCTTCTGTATCTGCTCTCCTTCCTGGACCGCACAAACATTGGAAATGCGCGCGTTGCGAAAATGGAGCCGGATCTGAAGATGGGAGGCCGCGATTACAACAACGCCTTGACCATCTTTTTCATCTCCTATGCTGGCTTTGAGCCACTGACCAACATCGCCATCAAGAAATGGTCACCCCGTGTGTTCTTCACAGCCATCATCCTGGCGTGGGGCATCATCATGACCCTAATGGGCGTTGTCCACAACAAAGCCGGCCTACTTGCCTGCCGCTGGTTCCTTGGTATTGCCGAGGCCGGCCTGTTCCCTGGCGTCAACTACTATCTCTCGTACGATTTTCCCCGCCGATTAAAGGAAAGCGCCATGCTAACAATCACGCAGCTGCTGGTACAAGCGTCAAGAACTCGGATTCCGTGCTGCTCTCTTCTTCTCCGCTGCCGCACTTGCAGGCTCGTTTGGTGGTCTCTTGGCGGCGGCCATCACCCAGATGCATGGCACTGCTGGTTACGAGGGATGGCGATGGATTTGTAAGTACCGCGTACAACATCTTTTCTTATTCCATGAGCGCTGACAACTACAGTCATCATTGAAGGTCTCATGACCGTCGTCGTTGGCCTGGCCTGCTGGTGGATGACGTTCGATTTCCCCGACACGGCCCGCTTCCTTACCGCCGACGAGAAGCTCCGAGCAGTGCGCAGACTCAAGTTGGATGGACAAGCCCGCGCCAAAGTAGGAGGCATCGACCGTCGACACGTTTACGCTGCCCTTCGCGACTGGAAGACATGGGGATATGCGGTCATCTACATGGGCTGCTTGTGCCCCTTGTACTGCTTCTCCCTCTTCCTTCCCACCATTCTTCTCGGTATGGGTCACCAGGGCACCAAGGCCCAGCTGTTGTCGGTTCCACCCTACGCCGTCGCTGCCGCTCTGACTGTTGTAATCGGCTATGTAGCCGATAAGACCAAGTTGCGCGGTATTTGCAACATGATCGTGTCCGTCATCGGCTGCATTGGCTTCACCATGCTGCTCGCAACCACGAACCCAAAGGTTCAGTATGCTGGAACTTTCCTCGGCGCCATGGGTATCTACCCTACCGTGTCAAACACCCTGACGTGGGCTTCCAACAATGTCGAAGGCTCGCTCAAACGCGGTGTCATGGTCGGTGTGGTCGTTGGCTGGGGTAACATGAACGGTGTCGTGTCCTCGAACATCTACAACGCCAAGGAGAAGCCGCATTATCGTACCGGCCACGCCGTCGTCCTTGCCTACCAGCTGTTTTTCCTTTTCGGTGGAACTGTCTTCATGCACTTTGCACTCAAGCGCGAGAACAAACTCAGGAAGGAGGGCAAGCGCGACATTTGGATCCAGGGCAAGACGGAGCATGAGATTGAGGAGATGGGCGACATGCGCCCTGACTTTTACTACACCACCTAGTTGTGGTGGCGCTTTGCGGTTGCGCTAAAGTTTACACTGTGATTCCCATAGTCAATACGTGCTTTGGCTTTTGAATTCTCACAATGCTGAATGGTTTGCTCCGCGTGATGCTGTAGACGTCCGAGTGTGGTGTGAGTGAACGTGTCCCCCCCTCCCCCCCGCCAGCAAACTCTGTGCATTTGTAACTTTGTCGCTATCTCGGGAATAACGGCATCCACACATTACCCGTGCGATCCGTTCACCCGAAATCGTCGCATTGTGTCTGACACATGGCTGTAACTGTGGAGAGAGCGGTAACTATACGCAGCACTTGATGGCAATTGTAAGCTACACAATTGTAGTGTTTAGGGATTGCGATTGCGATTGTATTGCTGGTTCGGTACTGCGGTTGTTTGCGGGTCAAGTGGAGCGGAGCAATGACATCACTTGAAGTGGAAAGAATGTTGATATCTTGGTGAACAACGTGTCAACATTCGCAGGTCCTACTGCCAAACTCTAGAACATGAATATATAAGAAGACAGAAACGCGATAGGGCATACCTAGACACTGGCGCATCTACTCAATTGCGGCACATTTGCGACAAGATTATGAGCAACGTGCACACAAGTTTCCAAATAAAGATGCCTTCCTCATTAGATGGAATTCTCTACTCTCTACCTATAATTAAAAAAAAAGCCCCTACATATACACTACTAAAGAAGGGTATGTAGCGCTGAAGTGAAAAAGGGTATGGGCGCCGGGCATCCGTCTCCCCACAATGCGAGACAGCTTTTGCGGGGGAGAGCGGAGGGTATATGCCCAAGTCGCTGAAAAGAAAGTTGCAATCCCCAGAAGCCCCGCTTGTTGCCCATTTTGCCGTTTTCCATGACCAAGTGCCGAACTAATGGCACAGCCCAGACCCATATCCGTACCCATACCATTCGTAGCTGCGTGATTGCACCGTTGCGCTTAGAATGCAACGCCCACCGCGCCCGGACTCGGCGCCATGATGCTCCTCCGTCCGTTGATACCAACGTCTTTGGCAGTGATTTCCATTCCCTTGAGCAGATGGAAGTTGGGGCTCATGGGTGGCTTGGCGTTCATAGTGCTCCTGGTGCTGCGAGCGCTCATGAGAGCAGCCTCTACTGCGATTTCCTTGTCTTGGATAAGCGTCAGAGGTGCGGGGACGCGCCTTAACTTCCTTGGCGGTGAAGCGGTAGCTACCGTGGAAAGAGAGTGAGATGTGGGCGTGGGTGACCCAGAACGTGTGGATGGGTATGACGAGAAAAGTGTTACAGTAGCAGTGCCGTTGCTTTCCTGGGAATCTTGTCGTGTGTGCAGTGTGCGCGATCCCGCCGTGGAAGGCCGGGAGACGGAAAGAGGCAAAGCGGGTGGAGTTTCGCACTTGTAAAATGAACCTGCTGTTTTGGGGGTTGCAGGTCGGGAACTAGACGCCAGGGAGGAAGTAGAGCGCTTGATCCATGCGCCCAGGCGAGCAATGGGGCTAGTAGGCGTGGCAGGTGGTGGCGGCGTAATGGGGTTGGAGGTCAAGGGACCATTGTATAAGAAGGCCGGTGGGGCAAGGCTGAGGCCCGCCGTTGTTCGTCTCCCTGGGGTACCCGATTCCGGTGTGGTGGGCAGCGGCTTGAAGGCCAAAGGTGCAGAGAACGCAGAGCCGATATCAGAAAGTGTTTCGGAGCGGACGTGCATACGCATTGATGGCGCGATATAGGGTACGTGATGGGATGGTGAGGGAGGGGGTCGGTTGATGACTGTAGAGGTCTGGTTGCTTGCACGATATGCGCTGGCTCGACGCTCCTCAATGATAGTGTTGAGTTCCCGAATGGCATCGTCGACATCGGTTTTTGTGCGACGGAGACTTCCGGGTCGAGAGGGCGCTGTGCTGGCACGGTTGCGAGATGGTGAGGGGAGACGCGAGAGAACACGCGCTGGAGACAGTGTGCCAGACGTACGCGAGCGCTGAAGCGTAGTCTTTTCAAAAGTTTGGTCAACAGCCATTGGCGAGTGGTCTGGTAGGAAAGCTAGCGTAGGAGTGGCCATGGTGCCCATGGTGGTCCCTGACAGTCGTCTTTCGTGTGTAACAGTGCTGTTTTGGCTTTGCACACTATTACATCTGGAATGGGCAGGGACTGGCTTGCGCTGAATGAGATAGGAAGATGCGGACGGGCTCGAAGATATGGAACTTGTACGTGAATCCCTCACACGGACGTGGGCTTCTGCGGGGCGTGTCAACTGTGACGGTAGACTAGTCCAGCATCCTTCATCCTCGAAATCAGGTAGTGGGGAAAGATGGCCACATCCATCGGGGAGGTAAATGGACAGCTCGAGTGGACGGAAACTGCGGCGGCGACGGACAGGCATAGACGCGTCATTGAACATGGAAGGCATGTCATCGAGGCCATCAAAGTGTCGAAAGTCAGTTGGCCGGCTTATGCTAGGCCGGGTCTGTGTGCGCCGTGGCCGAGTAAGGGTTGAGATGCTGGCGTGAGAAGAAGCACGTGCAGCATATTCACGGCTGTTGGAGACCCATTGCGAGACATGCCGGCTTACAGATTGGCTTGTGGATGGACGTGGGTGTGTTGGCTCGGCGCAGGGTGGAACTACGGAACGTGGTTGTTCGTAGCAAATTTGCAAGTCCGTCTCTTCTGTTGATCAGCAGTGTTAGTTTTGGTGCTTGACCGGATAAGTGATTTGTTGTTCCAATATATTGACATGGCGTTGGACTACAGGGCCAGACAGAGGGGTACATTAACCACATTAAGTAGCGCGTAAGCGAGTTGCATGATGCATCTCAACAGCAACAAAGGTGCAATGTAAGTAGACCGAGGGGGAGAGGCCGACCTGGTCGACAGGACGCTGGAATGTAGTGTCGTTGATGGGTGAAGAGGTACAAGCCAGTGAGGAAATATGACGGGAATGTAGACGTACCAATAGCCCTAAGCGTGTCCGTTCTCTCCTCGACTACGTCGTCCCTTGATGCACAGCATCCAAATTTGATGGCCAGCCATGGAGACCTCTGCTCCCGCTCTTGCATTCCTCTGTGTTCCATCATCTTTCCTTGTACTGCAAACCAGTGCAGCTTCTAGTCCATGACCAAAAAAAAACAACAACAACAATACAAACGGTCAGGTGTAAAGCGGGTCGCGCTTGCAGCAGGCAATCGAAGAAAGAAAAAAAAGTAAATAAAACAAAGTCAAGCACTAGAAAGAGGCAGCAGAAAGAAAGAACAAAAGAAGAGGCAGGGAAGACGTTGACAGCGCGAACTACCCGGATAAAAATCCCAGCCTGTCGACAGATGTGTTGTCGGTCGTCTGGTGGTTCGCTTCTAGAATGCGCTTCGCCTGTAGGTCCGGCCTTCAGGAACAGCAGACCACTCGCGACTCACAGGACGACAGCGGCTCACATGATATAGATGAGGCATTCCTCTGAGTTTGTGTAGGCGCCCAATGGCAATGCATCCCTACCGTCGAGGTCGTCAACCTCACATGTTAGTTCGCAGCGAGGCTTGTGCGCATTGAGTCGGCATGTGTGGTTGTGGGGGCTGATTGGTTGCGAGGTGCAAGTAAGCGCTCAAGGCAGAGCGGAGACGTGCAGCATCGTGGACCAGTGGCGTGGCAATAGCGCTTGCGGGACGAAACTGGCAGACGATCCGTCTGTTTATACCGTGCTGGGATGCGCTCGTTGGCAGAGACGGCATTGGAATTAGCTGTTCATTTCGGCCATGTTCGAGCATGCGCGGGACCTTTGGTCGCATCTCCTCGAGCGGGCGGGCGGGCCCTGGAGCATTGCGCGGGGATGCCTTGCCACACAAATATCTATATGTGAACATTGAAACATGCGACTGTCGGCGATTGAGCGCATCGCCCAAGGCAAACAACAGGCATGGCTGTGGCGATGGTAATGGTAATGGTGGTGGTGGTGGTGGTGGTGGTGGATCTACAATGCTGGTCCTGGAAGACACCTCCATAGTCTCGTGTGCGCCTGCCCGATCTACAACGCCCTTCCAACGCCAACTTGGCTCCCGCTGGCCTGACGTGCCATTTTCTTTCCACTTCTGCTCCCCAAGCCCAATCGATCAGCTGTTCGCACATTTCGCCAAAAAGAAACCCCCGCTCCAAAGGCGGCATATCGCCATTGGCGTCCTTTTCAGCTCTTGAAACACTGATCCGAAATCTCGGACAGGGCTGCGCACCCAATCATGACCGCACAATACCGTCTTTCTTTTTCTCTTGTCGACAAACAATGTCACAAAAGACCTTTCTTCTTTTGCTGCGTGCAGCTGGTGCCAGCGCATGTGTGTAGTCAGCTTCCGGTCAGGTACAGTTCAACATCCTCACCGGACGCTCGTCTTGGCACGTGGTAGTAAGATGCACGGTTGGTTGGGATTAATTGAGTGCATGACGTGGTGGCAGCAGAGACTTGTCATCTTGTTTGGTCTAGATAGCCACAGTGAGAGAGAGAGAAAAAAAACATCGCTCTTCAATACCAAAAGGAACACGCTATCAATCTGACGCCGCAAAGATACATCCACATTGCAATATGTATCATCTACACCGAAATCGGGTATAAAACAAACAGACCCCCAACACCTCCAACGGAAGCACATCTCGATCAAGGATGAGAACTAAAGAAAGTTTATAAATATAATAGACCGACGTCATCGCCGTGTTTCGAATAGGACGAGGAAGGCCAGGGCCCGATTGTTCATCCTCACCCATCGTTCCACGCGTTTCGTTCCTCTCTGAAACTGCCGTACGACGGACTGACGCGGTCCTGGTCATCCCCGGTCCTTTGCTCACTGACGTCGCGCGTCTCCCAGTGGTTGGCTTCACTGCTCATGTGCGGCTTGATGTCCTGCTTTTTCTGCTCCTCTTCGCTTTGCCCCTCAACCGCAAAGGGGTAATTGAGATTGTGCTCAGATTCAGGGTTGTGTGGCTCAGCTTCGTCGGGATTAAAGCCTTCCCGGACCTCTTCGGCTTCGCCCTCTTCAGGGTAGGTGTGGCTGTGTAAATGTTAGTCACGTGATCTGCTCAAGGGGGTGATCAGGCAAACTGACACAAAGTGCTTGGAAGGAACTTCGTTCCATCCGGGGCCGCCTTCCTTGCGCGCCCTGACGCGGTCGACTTCCTCCGCTTGGTGATCCTCGACAACCAAATCGACAAGCTGGCTCCTGTCTGACTTTGCAGAGCTCGAAGAAGATGACTTTTGACGCAGAAGATTGGTCAAGGGTGCACGTGACTTGGACTGTGGTGACTTTGAACGGGAAGACTCTCCGTTGCTCGACGTATCGCGTTGCTTGCCCTTATCCACAGACGCTCGTATGTCTTGAATCTGACTCTTTCGTCTTCTCTTATTCTCCTTGGTTGGCTGTAGCAGGTTTCTATTGGTGGATGCCGTCAGGATGTTGGGGCCTGCGTACATGCGGTCTTCGCGCGACGGGCGATGGGCTTCAATGACGGGGTACTATGGCTGAGTCAGACTAGGCACAGCACTCATATCTCGTACACTTACATTCCAGTCTCCGAACTCGAGCTCACGTGCATTTCCATACAGCCGCTCCTCTTCGTCGTCCAACTCAGGCTCACTGACAACATCGGGTGTGCCATATTTGGCACCTTCACCTTTGAGGGCTTTGTGTGGTCCTGGGCTCATGGCTCTGGCGCGGCTCGATGTAACTTTACTTAGGAGTGGTTCATGCTCCGATCCTTGTCCAGGCTTTGGTATCCAGTACTTGCCCTTACCTCCTCGTTCGTATCGCATTCCCTCTGCCATGCGAGCGGCACGAGAAGATGACTGTTCGTGAGCCAGGACGTTGTCGCGCGCGTCAAAGTAACGGTACTCGTAATGGGCACCAGCGAACGTCTCCTTGGTGTCCTGGATCAGGTCCAAGGGCCCGAAGGCATCACGCAAGGCGTATTTGACAGGCAAGCGCGCGGCCGAGATTGTTTGGTCGGCATAGTCGTGCCAAGAAAAGGCATACCAATGCGCGAGTGCGAAGAGGGGCATTTCGAAGCAGATCATGGCATCCTGAATGGCAGCGGCTAGGTTGTCAGGACTATAGCCGGGCACGTCGTCTGGGATGGCACCGAGGAAGACGAGGATAGAGAGAAAGAAGCCCTGCCAGTAGGAGGCGAAAATGATGCCCTTGATGCAGAGGAACTTGGGCATGGGTCGAAAGGGCTTTAGGTCTGCTGACATGCACACCCAAAACATGGCCAGAGCGTATAGACTGATGGTGATGCTGACGTTGTAGATAATACCACTCCAGAAGTAGCCAGATGTTAGGCCAATATAACCCTCTTTGTACGTGCCCGTAGCTTTCATGACAATCGTGGCTATCGAGAGTAGCGGCTTGATCCAGGCATATTGTAGGATACCTCGTTTGATAGCGAGGAAGGTGTGCGGGTCCGAGATGTCGATCTTGGAGCAGACGAGGTTGAGGGGCCATGGATGGGAGACTGGAGCCCGGCCGGTCATGAGGATGATAAGGGCGCGTTCGCCGCCAATGAAGTTGATAAGCAGTTGGAGAAAGGTATAGATGGTGAATGCCTGGATAATAATTAGCACCCATTTTGCGAGCGCGCAAAGATGGTATGTACCTCATAGACGTCTCGGAAGGGTTCTACGTATGCAGACGCCAGTGTGGAGACCAAGCTTGCCCATGATGAAGCCGCGTAGATAGGGACCCTGTGCATGGTGAGTACGCACCACTGACAGGCAGCAGCCAGATCATGGTTACATACATGAGCAGTATACGGACAACATATCTTTGTAGCACTGGCTTTCGATAATTCTTCCTATTTGTCCTTCAATACGCGTGCACATGGTGGGTCCAGAGGACTACTCACGTTTGTAACCAGACAGCGCTGTGACTACGTCAGTAAATGACATGCGGGATGGGGGCTTGAATACATACACGAACGTGACCAGACTCGCTACCAGCGCGCATACACCTGCTACGATGATGATGGCGCGTGCAAACCGAGCACCGGTGCCGCCAGACGAGAAGTCGGCGGCCTGGTAGTTTGCATGGAGGGTGGTGGCTGTAGCCATTGCGAGGCGAGGCGAGACCACGAGTTACTGGCTTGGACGGTGGTGTGGATCCCAGCTGGCTGCTTGGTGGGGTTGTGAAGAAAGGCGAATCTAGCGAGCAAGAACAGCCATGGTGTATGTACTATCGATGGCCTCACCAGACGTCGTTTTGGTCTTGTGCTCGTCTCACCTCCGGCCGAGTGTTGAGGGTTTGTGGAGGGCCAGAGGCCCAAGCTCGGCTTCCCTGCAAGAGGCCCATGACGCGCATCCTGAACCCTGCCCTACCATAGCGCCGTCTCCAAGCTCGAGAGACGATCATGGAGAATCGAGAGTCCTGCACCCGCTAACGCCAACGCCAACGCCAGTAGAGAGCGAATATCGTCCAAGTTCGACCGATTACGTCGTTGAGCAGATCCAGCACACCACACCAGGCAGGAGCCACCACACGCGCCTTCCCTCGTCCGCCTACCATCAACAATGCGCGCCTTCCCCGTGAAGCCATGAAGACAATCCCTATCCCCAACACCACGCGTTGCAGCCATGGCGGGAATCGTCGCAGAGCCCTTGGACCCGCGCGACGGCTTCAATTGGTGAGCTGAGCATCCAAAACGATACATCTGTTGCTTGTGGCTAATGCGCGCAGGGTGTTCCTGGTTGAACTGCTCATATGCGGCATCTTGACCATCTTCTTCCTATTCTACTTCAACCGCCTTTTCGCGACGCTCATATCCTACGGCATTCGCGCATACACATGGCGCACCTTCAACGCCTACATTGACATCACCTCGCTCCAGATATCGCTGCTGGGCGGCCGTCTCTTCTTCAAGCACATACGCTACCACGGCCACAACGAGACGATCCTGATCCATGGCGGATATATCACTTGGAATTACTGGCTTCGTCGTGTCAAAGATGCAGGCATTTATACTGATGGCGACCCCTCCTCGGACGGTGACAGCACCAAAAGCCCAAGCACAGCGAGGACCCGGTCCGACAGTCGTAGTGCCAATCTGGACAAGGCAGAGAAGGGCGGAAAGCAAACCCGGAAAGAGCTACCATGTCGCATCTCTATCAAAATTTCAGGCATCGAGGCTTTCATGTACAATCGCAGCCCTGCATACGACGGAATCATAGAAGCAGTCGAAAAGAAGGCCCAAAGCGCCACACAACAAGCACAGTCCCCCAACGGCTCCGTGGCCGACTTTGAGAAATCTAAAGAGAAGGAGAATCACAAGCTGAACAAGACCCGTGCCGAAGACGATGCGAATGTCTCACCACCCAACACGGGCCGGTCGACCTCATCTAACCCCAAGAAAGCTGACATCCCAGCATTCCTAAGGCTTCTACCAATACATGTAGACATCGTCAAGGGCGCAATAGTAGTTGGAAATGAACATACGCTAGCTGTCATCACCGCCCAGTTCGACAAGGCAACCGGTACTCTAGATGCCTCCTCGAGTGGGCCACTGGACGTCTACCAGCAGCTCTTTCAGTTCCAGGTTACGCATCCCGTCGTACACATGAAACCCAATCCTGACTACAAGATCGGACAGCTAGACTCTGCCGTACAATACAAGCAAGAAGCTGCCCAGGGTGTCCCAGAAGATCGCATCATCGAGAAAGAGGCCAGACGCAAAAAGCGTTGGAACTGGATGAAGAATATTCTAAGCCTTCCTGCCATCTTTTCCCGCGACTCAGACTCAATCCATACCCACACCAAACCAGGAACAGCAGGCAACAGCCCATTTAGGAACTCACAATGGACTTTTCCCGGACGTGAGCGCTGGAAGGGGCTGGCACGATACCTTGACGACACAACCAATGATGGTCATGGCGAGTGGGACAGCGTCGAATATGCGAAAACTTCGTTGATTGCGGATATCCCATGCGTAAATGTTTCCTTCTACTGGGACGTGACTGGACCAGTACCAGACGACATCGACCAGAGCAGACATGTTGATCCTGCGCGTCCAAACGACATTAATGGAAGTATCCCGCCTGAATACGGTATGGATATACAAGTATTTGGGGGCATCATCAACTACGGACCTTGGGCAGATCGGCATCGCGGCGTCTTCCAATCCATCTTTTTCCCAGCCTCGCGCGTCGACGCTGTTCCCTCGACCCCTTTAAAGCCCGGCGAGCTCCGTGTTCTGTCCGTATTCAAGCTGTTCCTTAGCATTGAAGAAGATACCATTTTGCGCATACCGATCCGCGAACCATCCAAGGACTGGAAATGGAAAGGGAAAGCTCACACTCTTGCGGCGCACGAAAAGCCTGGAACTGACAAGAACAAGGCCAAGGCCAAGTCTCGCATCAGACGTGGCAAGCACCGAGACACCACAGGAGCGCAAAATGTCCGCCCGTTTGCGTGGATCGACGTCAAGATATCCGAACACACCACTGTCAACTACGTCATGGACATGTACGCTTCAAAGCAAGGATACCAGAGCAAGGTGGACGTCGACATTGCAAGTACAGAGATTTCATCTAGCGTGAATCATGGTCTGTTATGGCGCTCTGGCGCTATTGCCCTTGACTGCGACCTGTCCAATCCCCTGAGCTGGAATACGCTGCGAAAGTGGATTTTCAACATCAAATGTCAGGACTTGGAACTGTTCCTACTCCGAGATCACATGTTCCTGATTATGGATCTTGTTGCTGATTGGGGGACTGGCCCACCACCCGATTACTTCCTTTTTGTGCCCTTCCAGTACTTCCTACATGTCGACTTCTCAAATTTCAAGCTATACCTCAACACAAACGACTCTAACATCATCAATAATCCAGCTGATTTGGATGACAACAATTTTGTCATCGTATCTGGTAAGGAACTACAGGGAGATGTGTTTATTCCTTTGGACAAGTTTCGACCACTGCAGAGTGAAATCAAATTCGATGTCAAAGGTCAAAACTTGGGTCTTGAAGTCCTGATGCCTCAAAAGAATACCTTACAGACATTTGTACAAACTCCAAACGTGGCCCACCTCGGCGGCCTCACTCTGACTGGTAGCCATACCTTGATGAATGAGACGTCGCCTATGAATACCGACAGGCTTTTCATGGACATCCAGGGTCACAAACTCAACATTGAACTTTATGGCTGGCTCATCCACCATTTCCTGAAACTGAAGGATAATTACTTTGGCGATGACATGCATTTCAAAACGCTGGAAGAGTTCCAGGGGCTTCCAAGCACTGCTCTAGCAGCACACGATGCCGAGCCTAATGATCAAGCGGCTAAGATCGCTAATGATCTAGATGTCATTCTATGCATCTCTGCGGATGAGTCGTGTGTCCTAGTCCCTGCCAACTTGTACTCAGCAGGCCGGGGCATTCGAGCCGATCTTCCGTACGCTTCAGCGGATCTTAGGTTCACCAATTACTACATGGATTTGATGGTCAACCTCAGTCCCATCAGTATTTCTCTGGGAGGCCTCGTGCCGGATCTTGAAATCCCACACGAGTTTTCGAGTGGTCGCACTGAACTCTTCATCGATTCAACTGTCATGTTCGGGCATCGCCTATTTGGCCTACCTCCGCTCGAGCCAACATACCTTTGTAGCTGGGACTTCGAGGTAGGGAGAATCTCCGGAGATTGCACGTCGGAATTCATCGAGGCCGCAGCAGGCGCAGCACGCTCATTTGCTTTCACTCTCGATGATGATGAAAACACACTACCTCTCACAGACATTCCCGTAATTCACGATGTTACTTTCCTCCAACTGAAAACAAACGATATCAACATCTGTGTACACATTGGGCAGGAGGCCCTGCTCATCAAGACCAACCCTTTGGCTTTGGACTTTAATGACCTCGCTGGAAGCACCTTCTCTTCAAAGCTCAATGTCGTTATACCAGAGCTGACTGTCACTGCTATTCCATCCAACTCTGTGTCACATCACCGGGCACGCTTAGGAGAGAAGGACGCTATTGTCACTCATGCTTATCTCGAAACGACCCTATCGTTGACACTGCTGACACGGAAGTTGGACTTTACTGAGGAACGCGAAAAGCAGCAGGCTCACATCCAATTGCATGACCAGCGAACCAACCGTACTCGCTTTATGCTTGCTAGTGGCCGAGCCTCTCAAGATGACAGAAGCCGACAAAACATTCGCACACCGGCTATGCAATACCCCGACGTGCCTCATCCCATATTCCTTTTCCAGCCGCCTACACGACAGCAAGGCTCGTCCGCCTCGGACTTTTCGTCAAATCGCTCATCCATGATAGGGCGCCAATTGCGCTCCAGCACCAAAACGTCTTCCTCGTCAAGTTCTTTTGCTGGCAGTATTCGATCAGCATCCAGGCATAAAGTGAACGGGAAAGTTGTGCGTTCCAGCGAAAGCCGAACTCTGCTCGGTAGTTCACCAAACCGCGCGCAAAGCGAGCATGCCAAGAGAAATTGGGAACCTTCATCTGTTGCGTTGTCTACCAATCTAGCTGCACCTTGCTTTCCATTTGAACAGGTTCATCCAGACCTTTCAGACGTCCCGTCCTTTCCTCCTGGAAAACTACCCAGCCAGCTCCGAGAAATCAACGACGTCGTGTTCAACGACGTATCAACAAAACGTCTGGACGAGAGCTTCACGCACACTAGCATATTGATCAGCGCAGAGCCGGGAATACGGGTCTACTGTACTCCGAACTTTGTTACATGTATCTCGGACCTGATCGAGCTGATCGAGCCCAAGCGGCCCGAGGATCTTCTAGATGATTTCCAAGTCAAAGTCATGTCCAAGATCCTAGACAACAGAAGCAGATTAGAAGGAAAGGGAAGCTCACTCGAGTTCAACGTCCGTATACCCTTCACCCACGTCCGATTCCAGCATAGTTTCCAACCCACTTCGATGGAAGAGACGGGCCGGGATCAATACGATGTCATCCTCAATCGACTAGGGCTGGCAGCGAGAATCAAAAAGTTTCCGGGAGATCAGGCTGGCCGAAATTCCCTGTCACTTCACTCTACACTGGGCTCGCTTGGCCTCTCTGTGGCCGAAGGCAACCTTCAAGATAGTGACGGAGGTGTTGCAATTCAGGCTGAGATCAAGGATGTCTTGGTATGGATGATGCAAAGCAAGGAGACGTCGATGAATATTTCTTTCCGCTCCCTTGAGAATGCCATGGCGAGCAAGAAGGTCGAATATCTAGCAGCGCTCATCCACCGGACCATACTACTATCTGGGAAATTGGTAGCGGATTTTGCTAGAGTTGAGCAAAGACAACAACATCGTTTGCGCTACCTCGCCTGGTATCTTTCCAGCGTTCAAGATCAGCACCCAGATCCCGCTTTCCTGACAAAGGCTTCCTACGCTCTGCGTGCGACGAGGGACCACTTGCGTAGTCACGACTCCTGGAAGATAATTTCTCGCTTCCGCTACACATGGCAATGCCTTTCACAAACGGAGAAGGAGGCGGTATACCGCAACTGCACACAATCAGATGTGCTCTGTCCGGGGGATGCTGAGCAGAAGATCATTGCAATGTGGGATCAGTGGCGCGCTTGGGACCTTGCTCATGTAAAGAAAAGTCTAGCGATGAGACTTCTCTTTGGACACGTCGAGGAAAAGCTGCCCACACCAGAATCCGCGCCATTATATCTCGACATCAAGTCTGCAGAGATCAAGCTTACTATCGACCCCGGTCCGAGACAAAGCGAGATTTCCCTAGGTTATCTGGCAGTCAATGTCGCATTACTACCCCCTACACAACCTACTGGGCTTATGCTGGTAGGCACAGATACTCCAAAGAAATCCACTATCATTCAGATAAGCTCTCGAAACACAGCTTTGCATATTCAGTGGGAGATTTGTGAGCTTGCAGAATCTCTGCTGGTACTGTTCCACAAAGAAACCCTGCAGCCAACACAGACATCCAACTCGACCCCCTCATCACCAATCCACCAACCCTCGCCTCTGTTCGATGAGGATCTTCAGGTCTTGTTTGCAACGGACAAGGTTCAAATCACTCTCGATACTATCAACCTCCGAAGCATCAATACAGGCAGAAACATGCGTTTCTCCCTCCTTGACGCTAACAGCAAAGCTTCAGATCTCGGCGAAATTCTATCTACTCACCTACATGTTGATGTGGCTGTGAGCGAGCTTGGTTCACGTTCCCGGCTGCTCTCAAAGATGCAATTCGAGCAACCAAGCATATACTTTGCCTCAGTGAAGCACGGCAGTGATAGTGCAATGCCAGATGAGATCAAAGTGGCGGCGGCGAGTCATAAGATTGCTGTTAAGGTGCAAGAGGATGTTTTAGGTCTCATCGAAGTGGTAGACACTGTGGTCAAGGATGAGGTTGCCTATTTCCATCGCCAATCGACTATTGTACAAGAACTGGTAAAGACACCAACCAAAAGTGGTGAAGTTGAAGAGACGAAGACGCAGCTGCCAAACATCTCACTTGCGCTATTTATGGACGCATATCAGATAGAGCTAGCCGTAATACAGCCGCTTGGCTGGTCAATTACGGGGTCTTCTGGACGAATCGCTGTTATTCCAACCATTGGCAAGCACGTTACATTACGAGTCGACTATGATCTAGAGGCCAACTTCCACAGGTTGTACAGTACATCGGGAGAGGGCTCTCATGTGATTAGTTCCTTTGAGCTGCCACCACTCAACGGCAGGTTAATGATCACGCAAACCGAGAAGGAGACAAAGATTTTGGCAACAGGCATAGTAGAGAAGATGCACGTCCAAGCCTCAGAGGTCCAATCTTTCATCTCCACTATGAACAAGCCGGAAATCTCACATATGTTGAAGGCAGTCCAGGACGATGCTGAGGTTCTGAAGACGCACATCGAAGAGCTGTTTCCCCCTTGTACAAACTCGCCGGTTGTCAAAGCCCCCACTTCCTCCCGCAACACTCTGTTCACGGTGCAGATGACGCTGCACGGTATGCACATCTCTGCCGCTGCACCGGGCCAGTACCCAGACTCACCAACAGCGAGTCTCGTGTTCCAGCTATCCACAGTGCAGATAAAGGCCACAAACGTCGACTCGAACCAAGAAATTCTATTGTATCCTGAGGCTGTAGTCCAGATTCATGAGGTTACTGTCGACATGAGCCTAAAGGACCTCGACTCTTCTGTTCGCCGCTGCGGTAATCTTACTTTCAGCGCAGTCTTCCAAGCTACAACAGAGAAAGACTCTGAGCCGACTCGTCGGGTCTACCGCCTGCGAAGCTCGGGATTAGAAGTAAACGCTTTTGCAGATACGGCATCGGCAGTGGTGGATGTAGTGAACCACTTACAAGACAGGATCAAGGATCTCGACCTGTCGAAAGAGAAGAAGTATCTGCGGCGCCTTCGACACACTAAAAGCCGGATTTCTTCTCGGCGTGATCGTAGTATCAGAACTGAAGCGCATGAAGAGAATGATAGTATCAGCTCCGGGGCTCTCTTTACATCAACATACTCTCTGGAACTCCTTGACTTGCAAGTCAGTTGGATTGTTGGAAACTCGGTCACTCCATTTCCTCGGAATGAAATTGAGGATCTTGTGCTCTCGTTTGGAAAGATAGACCTTTCAACACAGAAGGACGATGCAGCACGTTTGATGGTAGAAGATATGCGACTGCAGATGGTTCCAATTTCAGCTAACAAGAAGGCGCGTTCACTTAATTCCGCTCTGCTACCAATGATGGTCTTCAATGTTGCTTACGCATCGACCAAGGATACACGCAAATTAGCGTTTTTTGCTGCAGGCAAATCACTCGACCTTCAACTGGACTCACACTTCATCTTGCCGGGGAATGTCATTGAGCGATCCATCGCTCTTGCTGGAAAGAAGTTCCGCAAGGCGTCTGCCAATTGGAGTATGACACCAACTACAACTGGCGCACAGCGGAGGAAACCATTTGGCAACAAGCGTCTAGCGTCATTGACAGCTGATGTTAACTTTGCTGGAGCAGTGGTGCATATCCATGGTAGCGACGCTAAGCCGGTGCAGGGTTCTTCCGGTCGAGCGCAGCAAAAGGGAAGATATAGCCAATTTGTAGGCGACGAGTCTAAGAGTAGCATGGCATTGAGGGCACCGGGCGTGGCGGTGCGAGTCGAATACGTGGACGACGGGAGTGATCCATCCCTCAATGCTGAGCTTCGCGTCGATGGGTCGACCAATACGTTGTTGCCGACCGTGGTGCCAATCATCATCGACATATCGGATAGTATTAAGGCCGTAGTCCGGGAAGACGACGAGGACGACGACGAGGGCACGACAACGCCTACCGAATCGACAAAACAGACTAAACCGGCTGCAAAACTGCTCGAAGACGAGAATATCATCACTGCCGACCCTACCACTATTCTCGGCAGAACAAGACTCAACCTTGGGCTCAGGATATGCAAGCAAGAGTTTAGCCTCAGTTGTCAGCCCATCGCCCGTGTTACGGCAATTGCCAAGGTTGAAGATATCTACATCACGGTCAACAGTGTCAAGTCTCAGGAACATGGCCACTTCTTTGCCGCATCTGCCACATTTGAGAAGCTACAAACCACGGTACAGCATGTGTACTCTCGCGAATCTACTTTCAGCTTGGATATGGAATCGATTGTTATTTCTTTGATGAACAGCAAGCATCTCAGTGGCACTAGTGGAATATCAGCTATCCTCAAGATCAATCCTACTACTCTTCAGATCAACGCACGCCAGCTACAAGACTTTTTGCTGTTCAGGGAGATTTGGGTACCGCCAGAGATTCGTCGCGACTCAAAGCCTGCTTCGCCCAATGCCAATTCGGAGCCACAAGAGTACCTAATACAACGCTATCAGCAAGTTGCCGCTGCCACCGCTTTTCCATGGAACGCAAACGTGGCCATTGCTGACGTTAAAGTCGACCTAGACCTAGGTCAATCGATTGGAAAATCAGCTCTGCATATTCACAACTTGTGGGCATCTTCCAAAAAGAGCACCACTCGGGAACAAAATCTGTGCATGGGTGTCGAGAAGATTGGTGTCGAGAGTACGGGACGCACGATTGGCTTCATTGAACTCTATGGAATGAAAGTGCGCACCTCGATCGGCTGGCCAGCACAAGACCCAGATACTCGCCAGACGCCACTTATCCAAGCATCGATTGCGTTCCGTCAGCTGCGTGTCAAGACCGGCTTCGACTTCCAGGCGTTTGTGATGGCGGACATTGCGGACTTTGCCTTTCTCATGTACAATGTTCGTCCTGAGGGCGAGCATGTTCAAGACCGACTGGTCGCTATCCTTGACGGTGGCAAAGTCCACGTCTTTTGCCACGCTACGAGTGCTGCACAGGGTCTTGCGCTATGGCAAGCGATCGAACGCCTGATCCAAGAAAACCAGCAAGCCTACAAGCAGTCTCTGAGAGACATTGAAAAGTTTCTTCGCCGCAAGTCATCAATCCATGAAATTCTGGATTCACCAGGGTCGCCAAGCCAAATACCTCCCAAACCCGACGAAGACAACTTCAAGGCGCCGATCTCGTTGCACACTGATGTGGTTGTCACGCTACGTTCAATCCGCTTCGGTGTCTTCCCATCAACATTCATTGACAATCAAGTCCTGGTGCTAGAAGCCGGTGATATGCAAGCTCGCTTCGCAGTCGCACTGGAGAAGAAGATGAAGATCCATTCTAGCCTCGGCATGACTCTTGGCCAGCTTTCAGTTGCATTATCCTCTGTGCCAACGCCCAAACAAACCAAGCCCGTCACCGAACTTACCGTCGAAGACGTCTCCGCAAGCGCCAGTTCCGCGCGTGGGGGAACGATCCTGCGAGTGCCCAAGGTCATCGCCACAATGCACACATGGCAAATGCCAAAAAGCACACATATTGACTACCTCTTCCGCAGCTCGCTCGAGGGCAAGGTAGATGTTGGATGGAACTACTCGCGCATCTCCTACATCCGTACCATGTGGTCTAATCATTCCCGAAGTCTTGCCTCCCGGCTCGGCAAACCCCTCCCAGAATCCAATATCAAGATCAGCACATCGCAGTCGCTTCAAGATGATCCCGACTCTCCCTCCATGGGCTCTGATGCCGCGAATAAGACCTCTACGTCCTCTGGTCGATCACGTGCACCCTCTGTGACTGCTGATGGCCAAGAGAAGATTACGGCTGTAGTTAATGTCCCGCAGTCGCGATACGAGTACACGCCCCTAGAGCCACCGTTGATTGAGACACCACAGTTGAGAGACATGGGTGAGGCCACGCCACCTTTGGAATGGATTGGGTTGCATAGAGATCGGTTGCCGAATGTCACGCACCAGATTGTCATTGTTACGCTGCTCGAGGTTGCGAGGGAGGTCGAGGAGGCGTATGAGAGAATTTTGGGGAGTAGCTGAGTGGAAGAAGACAGAGTGCGATGGTGGGAGATGTTTTGTGGTATCGTGGAGTTCAAAATGGTGTCCCTGTTTTTTTGTTATTCATGGAGTTTTGGGATGTGTTATCCGATGCATGCTAAGGGCGTCATGGATCATGTTCAGTATTGACATGTAGAATATTTAATCTGTTATTAGTCCTTTAACAGATACGCTGTCCGTCTGAAATTTAAATAAGATTGAAAAAAAATAACTTTCCCTCCGTCTCGTGTCGATGGATACTCTTTGAATCTAATAGAGGCGATTTCCACTAAGGTATAATCCCGTACTTATAGGTCAGAGCAGACAAGTTGTTTACTCGCTTCCTAAAAACCGCGCTTTCCTTTCCCGCCCTCACACTGTCAGCGCGTAATAGTCTTGATAGCGCCACCAGGAGAATGAACGTTGTTTGGAGAGGGCGGGAGGTCATCAACATTGCAATATCCTTTCTTCTAGATCTCGCCAGCTACGACTACCTCGTTGTCATGCTTGAAACATTGGCAACATCTCAGCTATCTAGTTTTAACAAGCGTACTCTATCTAACTCCTTGCTGACCATCGTGTCCTTGTCTTTTGGAAGTTGGATAGTTCGCTATGTTGTTGTTAGGATGCTTTGGAGTTGGTTGAGCTCTGTTTTGGAACTGAGATTAAGGGTTGGCAATGTGTGTGTGTGTGTGTGTGTGTGTGTGTGTGTATGTCTATGATCAGGTTCCAAGGTTGCTAACATAAGGAATGGTTAGACATTTCTGACTCTGAACTCATCGGGGGCCAACTGGGTGAGTTTGAGACTGGCTGCTAGGCAGCAGAATGGAAAATCGATTGCAGTCGAAGTTGAGGATGCGGAGAGTGAAGGCGAGGGACTCTTTCACCTGACTTGACCCCACCGCCAACGCAGGTAAATCTGCTTGGTGAGCAAACGAAGAAAGGGGGACTGGGTTGATATAAAACAAGTCAACGACTAGGATAATCACGAAAACTCTGGGGCTAAACAACAACGGCTTCACTTCTTCTCGCTCCAGCCACGCCAGTAAACCTCGCCAACATTGTCGACTTCAACCCTTCCATGGCCAACCCTTCCGACATGGACACCACCCCCATGGACCCCAACACAACCCTCGTCCGCGCCCGGGCCCTCAAAGCCACAATCTCTACACGTCCCGCGATCCTCCACCCCCTCGCCGAGCAATCCAAAACCCTTCAGTCTCCCTCCTCCGACCCCGAACTCCAGCTCATCAAGAAGCTGCGCTCGGAGCAAGGCATGAAATGGGCCGACATAGCCGCGCAGCTCAACAGCGGGCGGGAAAAAGCCGGCGAAGCACCCATCCACAGCGCCTCGAGCACGTATTCGCGCTTCGTTCTCGCCGCGCCCACGACCGCCACGCCCGTGGGAGAAATCGGGTTCAACACAAAAGACTACGTGCACCTGCGGAACCCGCATCAGTACTACGTGCCCCCTGCCTCGGCGGCAGCGTCGGGAAAGGGCAAGACGCAGCCCATTTCCAAACTCGGCAAGAAGCGGGTCAGGAACTACGACAATGCTACTGAGCTCAAGAGTAATGTGCGTCAGCGTGCTACGCAAGAGCAGGTGGAGGAGCTGCGGGGCCCGGTTAGGACGCAGATGCTGGTCGAGGCGGTGGCCAAGGTGGAGAGGAACTTTTGGAAGTTGGTGGCGGATGAGATGGAGAGGACGGGGACGACGCTTTATGAAGGGGAGGAGTTGGCGAAGAGGTGGCATGGGCTGTGAGTTGTGAGCTGTGGGCTGTGTGCACAGTGGTTGAGATGGGGTTGAGTTTGATGGACAACATAACATGACTGTGGAGTTGGAATTTTTCAGAGGCTTCAAAAGCAATTTGGTCTTTGCTCTTCTGGCTGCGATGATTTCATCTTCTCTGTTGGAGTTGTGGGGTTTAAAAAAAATGGAGTTGGATCTTGCTTTTTTTGTCTTTCAAGCTTCTTGCGCCCTTAGCAGGGAAGGCTCTCATTGATAGTCGGTCTGCCTTTAGCACACCACACATGTGCACATGGTTAGGAATTTAGTTGCACACAATGCAACGTGGATTGCTTGGCGATTTTCTTTCATCTACCAGTGCATGTGTTCATGATTCATATATACGTTACTTCATCTGTTTGGCCTGCATAGCTCTATACCTCCTTCTTCGGGACTCCACCTGGCAGCGTCTGTACCTTTTCTTGGAAGAGCTTCTCGGCGCCTTGCCACACTGGCGTGGTTGCTCGGTCCTTCAGGGCCATCAAGCTAGGCAGTAGGGCGTTGCTGAAGGCTTCTGACGACTCACGGGGTAGTGCAGATGGAAGGTGGTCGATGGAGATGACTGACAGCCGAGGGCCGTTGCCCTCAACAGATACATCGACTGTGGGCTTGTCAAAGGTAGTGTTGATGTCGTAGATGGGGATAGGGTTGTGGGGGTTGGTGGTGTCGCAGCTGACATCACATACAACGCTGAGCCTGCGGTTTGGTGACTGGAGGCTCTCCTTGTTGACAAAGGGTGGGATGGGCTTGGAGAGGTAGATGCAGTTGACGAAGATATCCGACTCGACAATCTCGGGGTATGGGCCGTCGCGCTCCTTGGTCTCGGCAAGATCCCACTTCTTGATCTCAGGGCAGCCAATCTTCTCGAGCAGGTCGACGGCACCAGAGCCGCAGCGTCCAAGAGCACCTAGTACTAGACTAGTGGGCTTGTGGCCAGCCACCTTTTCGCCGGCCGCGACATCCTCCTTGAGTTGTGTGATCAACTCGCTCTCGTTGTTGTAGTAGCCGCGCCCGTCGGTAAAGGCCTCGAGGCCAGGAAGGGGCTCCCCGTTGGGGTGGGTGAGTTGCCATGCCCATGTCTAGGAAGGAGTCAGAGATGTGATGTGATGATTGCATGGCCCCTTCTCTCTCTCTCTCTCTCTCTCTCACACGTACCTTGATGGCAAGAGCAGCGCCAACGAAACCGGCGTGGTAGCCAAAGGCAGCAACACGCCTGCCCGACTCATCTTGCAGGAACTCGAGGTCATACAGCGTGCCGCCGCCACGGGGAAACCTCGCCAGTACGTTTTCCCATCCGCCTTGCTGCTTGTAGCAATGTGCAAAGTGGACGAACGTGTGCTCGAGTGGGAACTTGTCCTCGGGCAGTTCCTTTAGGCCGATGATGATGCGGTCCTTGGGCGCTGTCTTGTATGCGCCCTCCTCGATGAGCGTCGCGCCTGCCTGCTCAAACTCCTCGTCCTTGAAGATGCGGGCGTAGTTGGGGTCCTTGGGCGAGCGCTCGACGAGGACGGGGTAGCCAGCATCGAGCAGTTTCTTTGCGGTTGTGGGTGTGAGACTGACGGGGGGTTGTTAGGAGGTTGAACCATGTAGTTGCAGCGACTACCCACCATGAGCGGTGTTCAAGAGGTTTGGCCTCTGCGCGGGCATGCAGTGTGGGGAAGGCCATCGTGACTAAGTCGTGCAAGGAGAAAGCAGCTGATTGTTAAGCGTCAATTGCACAAGTGCTGTAGGGCGACGTTGTTTTATACGCGGCGTGGCGGAACTCGGAGTGTTGGGCCAAGTTCTGGCGGATTGAATCACGGGCACGATGACTCCATGGCCCATGGTCGTTTTTTTTTCCTGGGGGCTCACACTCGAGCTCCGAGAACGGCGCTACTGCAGGGCAGCAGCCGTCCTCTCCGTCTCATCCGATCCACGACATTCACGAAACAGGTGGTGCTAGTTGACGGATACATGGTCACAACGGCCGCCGCATCCATCCACCCCGCTCCACGACATGGCCCGGCTGGGAGTGAGAGGTTTACGTACTCGGTAGTGGGGCAGCACTGGCCTCGATCTCCATCGCAAAGCGCGCACGTGCGTGCCTCGTCGGCGCTCCGACCCTGTTCGATGTTAGAAGCTAGGTAAACTTCTCCTCGACCGCCTCAAAACCACAATGCAGGCGCCTCTCCATGCTCCCCCCATTCCCCGCCGTAATGAGGCAGGCGAGTGATATTAGCCGCTGAGTAACCTCCCCTCTCGACTTGCTCCGACGTCTGCAGCATACAGGATTGGAAAAAAAAAGTACAAGAGATATATAACCGAGCGGGCATAGCATCGGCAATACCTCGACTCCGATTCGCTGATACCACACCGTTGCAAAGCACTCGAGTTTCGTCGACATGGCGCCAAAGAGAAGCACGCAAGAAGACAGCAGCCCGGCTGGATGGGCCTCCCATTCGCGCGAGTCGTCGACAACCAGCGTCCGCCACCCTCACGCACCCGCTACGCCCAGCCAGCTGCGCAACGCTCATGTCCCCTCGGATCGATCCAGCTCGCCAGAGGAAGTCATGCACCCTCGCCGCCGCTACTACGACGACGAGCCCCAGCCCTCGGGCAGTCATGGCCACCACGACCTTGGCTTCTCCACCGACGGCATACAACCTGCCACCGACGCCTCTTCCGTCCACTCGACCCGCGACCATGCCCTTCCCCAGGGCCCCATCATAGAGATTGATCTCGAGCCAACGGTGCGCTCGCGACTGCTCGACCTGCAGGATGGGGATGGCGCCGGCCAAGGCCCAGGCAGGCCAGGCGCACATCGCAACTATGGCAGCTTTGCAGGGAGCATACACTCGGACGAGAGCTTTGGCGGTCCCTTTCCGGGCTTGAGGGCGTCACCGGAGCGCGATGCGCTGCTGGGCGACGCCTTTGCCGACGGCGTCTCCAACAAGGGGAGCAATTCCAAGATGAGCACGACTCGCTGGCTGGCTGAGCGTCACGGCATCAAGGACAAGCGCATGATGTATCTCAAGTACTACATCCCAGTACTGAACTGGACCCAGCAGTACAAATGGCGCTACTTCAAGGGCGACCTCATTGCCGCCGTCACCATGGCCTCCTTCTACATCCCCATGGCCTTGTCCTACGCCTCCAACCTTGCCCACCTGCCGCCCGTCCATGGCCTCTACAGCTTCGCCCTTAACCCCCTCATATACGCCGTACTCGGCACATGTCCGCAGATGATTGTCGGCCCGGAAGCGCCTGGTTCACTTCTGATCGGAGAGATTGTGCGCGAGAACATCAGGAAGGGCACTACCGGCGACAATGACGGCCGGCGCAATGCTGAGATTGCGGGCATAGTGACCTGTATGGCTGGCGCCTTCATTCTCATCGCCGGCTTCTTTAGACTCGGCTTCCTCGACAACGTCCTGAGCCGGCCGTTTTTGCGAGGCTTCATCAGCGCTATCGGTGTCGTCATCTTCGTGGATCAGACCATCCCGCAGATGGGTTTGGCACGACTAGCTGCCGACGAGGTTTCTCATGGCAGCTGCTTGGACAAGCTCTTCTTTCTCTTCCGCAACGTTGGACAGGCCCATGGCCTTACGTGCGCCATCTCCTTTACTGCGTTTGCAATCATCATGTTTTTCAGGTATGCTGCCCACATGCTCGACCTCGACCCTGCTGACCGTCATCTAGGGAGTTCAAAAAGCGATTGCAACCACGATATCCCAACGTTGCCTACATACCCGACCGGTTTGTTGTCGTTGTGCTCTCTGCAGTGCTGACCTGGAGGTACCGCCTTGACCAACAAGGCCTCGCCGTTCTCGGAGACGTCAACTCAAGCGCCAAGCTGTTTTCCATCCACTTCCCGTTCGAGACGTCACACCTCAAATATGTGGGCGATGCCGTCAACACAGCGCTCATCATCGCTATGCTAGGATTCTTCGAGTCGTCTGTTGCGGCAAAGTCTCTGGGTAGCGGCGACCACACCAAGGACGGCGTGCACATGCCGCTCAGCGCAAACCGAGAGCTCATTGCTCTGGGAACGGCAAACATTACCGGTGGACTGTTCATGGCACTTCCAGCCTTTGGTGGCTACGGACGCTCCAAAGTCAACGCGTCAACGGGCGGGCTGACGCCAATGAGCTCCGTCCTACTGTCCATCATCACCATTCTATGCACCGTCTTCATGTTGCCATACTTTTACTATCTACCCAAGGGTGTGCTGTGCGCCATGGTTTCGGTGGTTGCGTATTCGCTCATTGAGGAAGCACCACATGACATCAAGTTCTTCTGGAAAATCCGTGGCTGGTCCGAGCTTGTGCTCATGGGCCTCATTTTCTTCATCACGATTGTATGGGATCTCAAGCGCGGTATTGGTGTGGGCATCGGCCTTTCCCTTTTGCGTCTCATTCGCCACTCGGTCCGGCCGCGCATCCAGATTCTCGGCCGCGTACCAGGGACGGCGAACCAGTTCTCAAACGCAGAGTCTAACCCCGGAGCGGTCGAGTTCATCGAAGGATGCCTGATTGTCAAGATCCCCGAGCCGTTGACGTTTGCCAATACGGGAAACCTCAAAACCCGGCTTGGTCGTCTCGAGGATCACGGCACTGCCATGGCGCATCCTGCACTACCGCGCGTCCGCCGTGCCGAAAACAACAAAAACATCATCTTTGATGTTCATGGCGTTACATCGCTCGATGGCGCTGGCGCACAGGTTCTGTCTGAGATTGTGGAGTCGTACAGGAAGCGCAATGTCCGGGTGTTCTTCTGCAGGGTACCCAAGGAAAACAGCCCAGTCTACCAGCTGTTTGAGAAGAGCGGAATCGTGGAAATGTGCGGTGGGTTGAATCATTTTGTGCCTAGCGTGGAGGAGGCGCTCCGCCTAACGGAGCTGGAACGGTTACAAGAAGAGTGGCAGGGCGACTCGGCGGAGAGCTCGAGAGCTGTCTCCAGCACTACTTGATTGGTCTGTGGCGTGATGGCCAAGCCATGATTATTTTTTTCGATCTTTTGAGCTTTGCCACGATGAATGGGTTTAGCATGCATGTTTGTTTTGCATTGGGCATTGGCGTTGGAGCTACTGAGCGACTCGTATTACGACGATGAATGTTGTATGTCATTGTTTGTGTTGTAGAATTTATCCAAACGGCAAAAATCATACGTGAAAAAATAACAAAAAGCTGAAATGATGTGTCAGGACTCGTACGGGATCTTTTCGGCACGTGGGAGACGGCCCGTATGACAACGTTGATCGAGTCTGTTCTCATACGCACGACCTGTTTAAGCATCAAGGCTACTTTACAAGAAAGGTGTTAGCCATGTGTAGGTTTTGGGTAGTATATTGATTGCCAAGATGGTGATTTCAGAGACTTGCCAACTCAATCCTTGCATCGGGGGTGTGCATGGCATGGCGTGTCACTGTGATGGTGTGGTGGGTGTGGCGGGGAATAGTTCTGAGCCCGACGAGTGTGTGTGCCAAGGAGGCGTCGGTCGGCGGCGTCTTTATGATGATTACCTCCGAACAGCCTCCGAGGAGCATGACAAGTCGGAATGTGAGCGCACTGCTGTCATTGACAGCCACGGACGTGAAACGCTCATCTAACTTTTGTGAGAAGAAGGAAAAAAAACTCCCAATTGCCGCTATAACATGAGCACATCATATGATCTCAAGAAAAGGAAAAAGGAAAAAGGACTGGAAGCGGAGACGTCGCGTGCAATTCGCTCTACCCAGCATGTCTACACCGTCGCTGTGCCCATGACTCGCATGCTCCAGTCGGCCAACCAAGCTTTTTTGCCAGGCAGCCCGACTACGCTTGATAACGCTTGGGAAGGCTTTTATCCCCCGTGTTTTGCCTGGCCAAGCCACGCTTGACGTCTCTTGACCTCCTTTAGCTCATCTTGTGTGGTCCCGGTTGCCGCCCCCGCAGGAGAGCTATTGGTTCTCGAGCTGACATGCGGGGTTGGGGGCAACGTCATGCATAGGTGTTGGGTATGCATGTGCGGGTTGCACACTCCTGTCAGCGAGCACTAGAACGGCAAGGCTGTGCGTTGTGGTCGAGAGGACAGGACGAGGAGCTGGGTTTTCGGTGGTTTAAATAGCGAGCGGAGGGCCCTCGATGAGAGCTGGTTGCAGGCGGATTGGATCTGTCTGTTCTGCCATATACCGATCCCACGCCTGTTTCCCTGTTTCCTCCAGCAGCACTACATCTGCCCTTCTTTTCTTTTCTTTTCTTCTCCCTTCATCATGGCAGACGACAAGTACGAGGGTGCTGAGCGACGCGAATATGTGCAGCCTCCTCATATGTCGGCTGGTCGCTACATTGCAACACGCATTCCCACCCTCAAACCAGCACATGACAAGGTGGCCAACCCGGTAGCTCTCCTCCGCATGCTGAACCTCCAACAATGGCTCTTCTTCCTCGTTGCCTTTTTTGCCTGGACATGGGATGCCTTTGACTTCTTCACCGTCTCCCTGACCGTCTCGGACCTCGCCGAGTCGTTTGGCAAAACCAAGGCTGACATCACATGGGGCATCACCCTTGTGCTCATGCTGAGGAGCGTGGGCAGTATCATCTTCGGTCTGGCGGCCGATCGTTATGGGAGAAAGTGGCCGTTCATCGTCAACAACATCCTGTTCATTGTGCTGGAACTGGGAACGGGTTTCTGTTCGACTTACAACGACTTCCTGGCAGTGAGGGCCTTGTTTGGTATTGCCATGGGTGGGTTGTATGGTAACGCTGCTGCGACTGGTCAGTCTTCCTCGCCTCTGTCCAAGGCTAGACACGTGACTAACCTCGCACAGCTCTCGAAGACTGCCCCGAACAAGCCCGCGGTATCATCTCCGGTATGCTCCAACAAGGCTACGCCTTTGGCTACCTCCTCGCCACCGTCTTCTCCCGCGCTTTCGTCAATACCGTTGGCCACGGATGGCGCCCACTCTTCTGGTTCGGCGCCGGACCCCCAGTGCTCATCATCCTTTTTCGTCTCTGTCTCCCCGAAACGAACGCCTACCTCGAGCGCAAGCGACTCCGCGAAGAAGGACCCAACGCGGCCAAGGTATTTGTTGAAGAGGGCAAGGTCGCGTTGAAGCGCCACTGGTTGGTGCTTGTGTACCTTGTGCTGCTGATGGCTGGCTTCAACTTCATGTCGCATGGAAGCCAGGACTTGTACCCGACCATGCTAAGCAACCAATACAACTTCTCTCCTAACCAGGTCACCGTCACCCAGGTCGTCGCTAACCTAGGTGCCATGTGCGGTGGCACCATCATCGGGTACTCATCATCCATCTTCGGTCGTCGCATCTGCATAATCGTCATGTGTGTCATCGGCGGCGCACTACTCTACCCGTACACCTTCACCTCCAGCAACGCCGTCATAGCTGCCGCCTTTTTCCAGCAGTTTTGCGTGCAGGGTGCCTGGGGCGTTATCCCCATCCACCTTATGGAACTCTCACCTGGCTCTTTCCGCACCTTTGTCGTAGGAACAAGTTATCAGCTTGGTAACCTTGCTTCCTCAGCCTCGTCTACTATTGAAGCCACGATTGGAGAGCAGTTCCCGCTGCCGGCAAAGGGCAAGACGGAACGATACAAGTACGGGCTTGTCATCTGCATCTTCATGGGCTGTGTGTATGCATACGTCATCTTGTTGACGGCGATAGGACCGGAGTACCGTGGTAAGAACTTTGACGCGGCTGCGGACGAGGACCTGGCAGTTGCGACTGGTGCGGACGATAAGTTGGGTGCGAGAATGGAGAGCGAAGTGGAGGCCAAGGACCATGTGTGAGCGAAATGCCTGGGTTACGCCGTTGTCGTCCTCCGCGGCACGTAGACTATCCCGTCGATCCGAGATTTATGAATTTATCTACGTTGACAATTGACATCTGGATGCAGACAGACGGACAGACAGATGCCGAGCCGTGATCGATTCAATAATCTACTGAAAGAACCTATCAAGACTTAGATACCCCATACCATTTGCATCTCGATGACCAAGAATTATCCTCTACCTCCCAGCTCTTTAATCGACCTCCCCCAAAGGACCGAACTCGCCCATCCGCCGCCTTACCAATCCACAAACCATGGACACCTAGACAAGCTTGACCCGCGCCCTTTCATATCGCCGCGTACCCCATGTGATCAGTTCGATATTAACACCCATTGCAGTATTGACGTAGCCAATATAGTATTTCTCACGCCTGCACGCATCCCGATTGGTCATGTTGTTAGCGAGGGGGCCCGCATCCGAAGCTAGCGCCGGCCAAGACTGGCTGCCGGATAGATTGGGGCTATATGTGGTAATTTATATTGTGCAGTTTGCCGCGTCTCTGCCACGGGGAATGGGGCTTGGGCATCTCGGAGAGGTGTGGCCTCGTGCCTTGAGGCGAGCGAGGTGCCGGCTATGAGGCTGGTATTGCCGGTGGGTGTGTACATGAGTGTATGGTCGAGGTTAAAGAAAGAAAGAAAAAAAAAGAGGTATATATGGGGGGTTTAAGAAGGGGAGTTATGGCAATACAAATTTGCATATCCGCCTCTTGTATTTTTTTTGTATCCAGATTGATCCAAACGACTGGACACTTCAAAAGGCCCAAGATGAAGACTTGTGCTCTACTCGTCGCTGCTGGTGCTTCGCTGGCTAGTGCTCACTGTTTGTTTCCTCTCTCTCTCCCTTTTACACACACACACACACACATCATCTAACAAACTCTCGCAGACACCCTTCCCTCCATCAACAGCGACGGCACCTGGGTCCACGTCCGCCAAGCCAAGAACTGGCAAGACAACGGCTTCGTCGGCGACGTCACCAGCTCCGACATCCGCTGCAACCAGTTCAAGGCCGGTACCTCTGGCGCCCTTAGCGTAGCCGCGGGCTCCTCTGTCAAAGTCAGCGTAAACCCAAACGCCTACCACCCCGGCCCCTTCCAGTCCTACCTCGCAAAGGTGCCAGATGGCCAGGATGTCAACACCTGGGATCCCACGGGCGCAGTATGGTTCAGGATTTACGCCGAGCAGCCCAAGTTTGGGAGCCAGTTGACTTGGTTGAGTGAGTTTTCATCTTCTCTCTTCCTCTCTCTCTCTCTCTCTTTTTTTTTCTCTTCTTCTCTCTCAGTGGGTATTCATTACCATGGAGAGAGAGAGAGAAAAGAGAGACGGAAAAAAAGGAAAATCCATGCTGATGAAAAAACTCTCTTTCCCAGGCGCCGCGAGCTACAACATCAACATCCCCTCGTGCATTGCGCCGGGCAAATACCTCATGCGTAACGAGCATATTGCGCTGCACACGGCGGGCACAAAGGGTGGCGCCCAGTTCTACCTTTCGTGCGCCCAGATCGAGGTTACAGGTGGCGGCAGCAAGGCGCCTACCAACCTGGTTGCTTTCCCGGGTGCGTACAGCGCCACCGACCCCGGTATCTTGATCAACATCAATTACCCCATCCCGACAAGTTACAAGAACCCTGGTCCGGCGACTTTTACCTGCTAGATGGATGAAGGAGAAGGATGGGGTAGTGTAGGGTAGGGTATATGAGTGTATATATTTGGCGAGTGGGGGTTAGAGCTACATGTTTGTAGAAGTTGCCTTTTCTGGCGGTTATGCGGGGGGGAAAGATTGAGAGAGGAGACATTGTATATTGATCGTCTTTGTTCTGACTTGTTCCACGCGTGTAAACTCCCATGTTGTAGCAGAAAACATGACAGCGGAATATCATGGCAGCGCTAGCTTGAAATAAGAAGAAGAAGAAGAAGAAGAAGAAGAAGAAGGTCATCGTATATTTTCCAGACATGGCTTGCTGTCCCAACAAAAGGGTAACCGATGCATTATACGACCTTGCTCGTTTATCGCAACCTAAGAGTGAATTGAACGAAGATATATATATATGTAACCCTCCCCCCCCCCCCCCCAAATCCCTCTTAAACCATCCTACTCACCCTCTCATTCTCCATCAAAGCACCCAATCTCCCACCATCAACATCAACCCCACTCCTTCTGATCAACGACTGCGGAAGCAAAAAATGCCTCAACGACCTCACCCGCATTGGTGCCGTACTCTCCCCTTCCGGCGCTCGATACGACGGAACGCGGATTGGCGTTGCAGCCCCAAAAGGCGAAGGAGGAACGAAAGAGTAGCGAAAGGCGGGATGTCTGTTATATTGCGGTTCTGGCTGTAGTGCCTTGAATTTTTCAGACACGTGTGGACTGTTGTCGTAGTCGTGATGCTGAGGTTTGAGCGAGTTTGTTGATGTACGGGTGGGGGAGATGATGCTACGAGTGCGTGTGTATGAGAGTGGGAGGTTTTTGGGATTACGTTTTGCTCTGCTTCGCCGAAAAGAATTAAAAAAAGATATTGGTTAGTGTTTTGAGTAAATGGGCATGGCAGTTCAACTAAGGTAGGATGGAGGCTGGGAACCTGAACTGAACTCACCTACAAGTCTCGCACAACTGAGGCGTCTGTTTAGGGCGAAAAGGCCAGAGGGCTAGAGTGCCGAAGATGCCGAGCGCAGACAGCGTGATCATGCAGACGGGATACAGCCCGTAAAACCAGAATTCTAGCCATGAGTGCGCGGTGAAGGGCTTCATGCCGGGCTGCTGCAAAGCAAAGGGGGGGTGTGGCAGGGAGTAGAAAT
The DNA here is from genome assembly GCA_034640345.1 of Drechslera avenae. Taxonomy (NCBI): domain Eukaryota; kingdom Fungi; phylum Ascomycota; class Dothideomycetes; order Pleosporales; family Pleosporaceae; genus Drechslera; species Drechslera avenae. The sequence continues at coordinate 110,953 of JAXRVH010000003.1, forward strand.
GTCTGTCGTGCACTTGAGGGCGCGGGGACGGGCATGGCTTGCGCGCACGAACTGGTCGCATCATTTAATAGTGCGTACAACCAACTATGGGACGGAAGCCTACGGAACATCTTGACTGGGGTGAATAGATGGCACGATGGGCTGCAGCATTAAGGATGATGCAGAGCGACACTGTCTTAGTTCCACTGATAGTTGAAACTTGCTCTCGCTTGCACCTCTTACTACCATAGGCCATGTGTGATGTGGCTGCCTAGAGGATAGCTGTGTTCTAGACTTCGCAATAAGAGACGAGGTAGAACAGTGAGGTTGTTCGTAAGCAATGTGCTTCGATTGTGGCCCGAAGGAACTGAAACCAGTCCACCCAGGCGTTCAACGCCAACTGGCCCTGCCGCGCCCCACATGTTCGGCTCGTTGGACTTTTACAATCTACATTTCCAAGCTTGAACTCATCGCACAAACATGTTGAGCGGTTTCGAGAACATTCCTGACGGATTCACGACCTCCAAGTCTTGAGAACATTTAGCAGACGGTATGTCGAACACAGACGCATGTCCTAGATTATCATCCCTATTTTCAAATCAGTTCCGCCTCAAAGCTAAGCTCTGTCGGGCGTATAAGGATTTCGGCCGCCAAAACTGCAACGATCCTGTCGGGATGGAGGCCTTGAAACACGTCGGTGTTGACTTTGGGGCCGGAGGAGTCTAGTCGCATGCGGCCTCATTCTCTATCATCTTTGTGTTTTTCAAAGTAGGAAATATGAGATTCAACATAGTAGACGAGGAGACTACTAGAAAATCTTCCCGTGTTCTTGTTTGCATTTTGCTTTTCGTGGTCAGATGTCATTGTAGTCACAATCCGCTGTATTTCCAGCAGCGCCATATAAATCTTCGCATCCTGGAGGATCAGACATTCCAAGACCGTGTTTTAAGAGAAACCTGTAAAGTACTGTATTCATGTTACACAAATTTTCTGTCTTGTTTGTCGGGTGCAGAATGCGTGTTGTGATTATGAAGTAAGTCCGAACGCCACGGGCGATGATCACAGCTCGGGCGTAACTGACAACGCATGAAGAACACTTTCCGCATCAGGCGTTCCGCTGGCAATTCATGGCAAATCATCGTCATGGTCAATGCTCTTGACGCTGATTGAATCGCTGCAGTCCTCATCAACACCAAGACTCTGTATCAATACCACTCCCTTGTCCTCGCAGACAACCTCATCAATCTTTTCTCATCTCCACAATATGACCATAGCAATATATCAGACGAAAACTGGTTAATCTGGTATATTGCTATGGTCATATTGTGGAGATGAGAAAAGATTGATGAGGTTGTCTGCGAGGACAAGGGAGTGGTATTGATACAGAGTCTTGGTGTTGATGAAGGTATCTAATAGAATCGCACAGGATCATTATGTCTGATTGTCGGAATGGAGTTTAACTGGATAGAGTGCTTGAAGGGATGCCTCGGCCGGCATTTATATACTGAGTGTGGCCCTTCGGTACCACACAATCTTCAACCACACAATGATACTAGCTATCTCCTCCTTCTAAACCTCAGTAGATGTTTTATTACGTAACTATTTGAAACTCCTGTTGCGCTCTAATCCTATTAATCTTCTCTTATGCCCGATACCTACATATATTTTATCGTCGCCGTAAGGCCCCTAATCTTCTCGGGACATATTTTATGTGCTCCCAACTCCAGGCAACCGCAGCAAATTTATCGTTATTATATCACAACAAAATCCTAAGAGGCATTATCATAGTTGCATTAAGACCGCTAGAGTTATCAAGCAACTATAGTAGTCGTGTTTCGGTACCGGATCTCATCGTGGCCCTCGGAGCCTCGGGCTTGGCAGCCCGAGGCCCAAAATATTTCGACTTCCGCATCTCGTATCCAGCACGAAGGGTGTTGACATTTATCGTTCTCTATATAGCTTTCACTACTCTACTAGCGGATAACATCAATAAAATAGTAGTCGTGTAGAGTTGAACTGTGTAATTAGATATCTAGCAAGCTAGTAGCAATTTCAACGTTATTAAACAACACTCTAGGTTAATTATAACTTATAACACAATATTACGATTACAAGCTTAACAGCTCGTCGCAAAACAAAATAGACCGCTGCAGTCTGTGTTGGAGCAAAAGTTCCCACATGATAACCCGATCATCGTACGTCTACAAACTTGCCCTAATATTCACAGTTTGGCACAGTGTTGCACCTTGTATGGAAAGACTAGCGAAAGCTCTCACGGTGGTGCATGCACATCCTGCACTGTGGATGTTGACAAGATATATTATCGCAGTCTAGAGACCCAATTGACAACTAGCAACAAAGTAAAAATTATGCAGAAAATATTATGGGAACCCGCATTAAAGATCCATAGGAAATGCTCTGTCAGAAAGGGAGACTCGCTTTTAATGCCAACCGCATGTATTCACTACTTTTAAAATTCAGTCTCCCACCGTCGCAATGTAGATCGGAGACCACCAAGCCCGTGGTCGTGGTTAAAGGTGCATTGCGAAGACTTGTCCAAACCCATCTCCTTCTATCGATGCAGCGCCCAAGCGTGCAATGCTTCCGCCTTTAATACTTTCTCCTGCGCCCGTTGAGCTGGTGTTGCTGCAGCCCGATCATTGACGGCCGGCTTTAACTTTCTGCATGGAAGTATCGATTTCAGGAGCGCTTTTGTCGATGCCATTGTTGATGTGGACTTGATTGACATTGTGTCTTTTTCGAGTGTTGTGTTCGTTGTTGTTGGATGACTTGATGACGACATGGCCGATGTTGTGCGTTAGTCGGATTTGTCGTATGGTAACGAGGATGTAAAACTTCGAGGAAGAGTTCTGAAGGATGGAGATGTGTGACAAGCCAATGTAAGAGGATAGAAGGAGTCTTGATGATGATGGGTGTCGTGCACTCTATTGGCTTCGGGATGGCCAGAACCATTGCGAGGCACGTACACGTTCTTATACTCAGGAAGAAGACACAGCCGCAGCAATCATGAGTCTTACTGTCAAGTCATCATCGCGACAGCACACATCCAGCCGTTTGCGCCATGCAGCATCTTCTGCGTTTGATTCCACAAGCCGCCTCACCGACTTACTGAGGCAGCAATGCCGAGAAGGTTGAGTCATAACCTGGGCTGGTGGCGGATATACGCATACATGTCGAAAGGGCGTAGCAGTTGTTTTTGCCGTAAGAGACAACCCGGAGTAGTGGAGAAATACGGGGAGGGAAGGGCTGAGTTGCACGCGGGCCCAGCGATGACTAACACTGACGCCGCACTACGACAGAAAGAGCATAGTGGCTACCAACTTGGATATTTAGCCGAAACTGCGCTTTGCAAAAGATCGTGCACGCTTTACGGTCAATTGTTGACACTCTCTCTCCTCCATTTGGAGTCAGAATGTCGCTGCGCACAGATTTTGTGAAGCCCGTATTGGATGGGCCATGGCAGATGCCTACCTACCAGCCGACAGTAATCGCACTACTTTCCCCGACAACAGGCACACTACTACTTCACAGCCACATCGAAGAGTCATCCGCGCAGAAGCGACAAAGTTGGTCATGATCTGATTTTCAGGTTCTATTTACATGTCATCAACACTATCGCGCCAACCCCCCTCTATGCCTTGAAAGAGACCTTGGTAGAGTTCTGCTGCTTGAATGTTGAGCCAATCTCACCCCACTTGATCGCGCTGAATGTGACGGTGGGTTTCGGCTCAACCTTGATAATCTCAGCAGGGAAGCCTTCGGTTGCACTGCAAGGGCCGGACGCTCCGCTATCGAGCCAGTTCATACCACCGCTCTCGTCCCACCAGATGCTCATAGCAAGAACCATACCACGAGACAAAGCGTCGCCCATGCCCTTGTGGCCACCGAGCTTGTTGTACATGGTCGCGCCTTGTGCAGTGCAGTAGGACTGGTCCATGGTAAGATCCATCATCGCGTTCTCGATGACCTTGCCGTTCTGGACGTATTTGCGGACGATAGCCTGGAGAACACCATTCTTGGCTGGGAACTGGGTCACAACGGTGAAAGGCTTGGTGGTGTCGACCTTCTTGCCAGGGCCATAGAAGTCTGGTGACTTTCGCTGGTTGTATGGGTTATCTGCGCATCCGTTCTTATCGCAGAGACCCGTGGCGCCGCACTCGTCGCCTGTGCAACCAAAGATGCTGCTCTTGCTGCATGTGTGGGGTGCAATTTGGGTAGCAGCCTTGTTGGCCTCCCAGATGTCCATCTCATTACAGCAGACACCTTGGCCCTTGACGTTTCCCTGCGTGTGGTCAGCCAAAGTTGAAAATAGTCGCCAGGAGTGTACATACTTCACCGTTCATCCACGGGGTGACAAAGCACTGAGCATCACAGTACCCCGTACCGTAGCTGGCGCCTCCGGGGTTGAGCGTCGACCGGCCACCACTAGCCGCCATTTCGCTGAGATACAAGGCACCGTTCATACCGCACGGTAGCCTTGAGATGTCGACATCGAAGGTGAACTCTTTGCCGGTCAATTGCAGCATCTCGTAGTTCTTCTGGTCCTCGCCAAGGAGATATACTCTAGGGGCGATCTGGGCCCCCTGGGGGGCGAACAAGTCTAAGCGGAGGTTGCTGCCCTGAGTGGTGACACCCATTGCCTTGTAGTCTGAGATGCCCTCCATGACGCAGTTCTTGGCGCAAGTCGTCTTGTCGGGACAGATTGATGCTGGAGGCGCGGAGCCCCAACTTCCGCATCCCACACTCAAGTTACCCTTTTGGTGTATGTTGTGGATTGAAGAGTCGAGGACGATTGCGGAGTTGACCGCCTTGCATCCCCCGGCTTTGGTACACTTCCAAGTCTGGAGCTTGGGGTGCACCTCCGGTGTCGTGCCCAGCGATTGGGCGGTGGCGAGGCCCACAAGGGTTGCCGCGAAGAGTGCGTACCGAGGCATTAGGAAGTGCTGTGAAGGACCGTGATGTTGAACGAGCGATGGAAGCTGTTGCAGTGCTCCATCTACTGCGTTGACTGCGACACTATTTATACTAAAACCTCTCTTCTCTGAGGTAGTTTTCGGGCTGTCGAATCTCCGGCTGCAGGTAGCCTCGTGCACATCTCAATATAACCGCGGCGGTATCGATGAACTACCAGAAAGAGCCTCAACAGCCTTGGAAACGTCGTTTGGTGGATCTCTATGGGGCTCCAGGCTGGGTGTGATTGGCTGGGGAGAAGACTTCGGCCTTACTATTGGGCTTTAAAGGCACCCGTTGTTTCGAACATGAGCCGCATTCTCTCTTAACAGCGCAGCGCGGCCCGAGAGAAGAACAGATGGAACCTTCTTCAATCTAATATGCTGCACTGTCATTCGAGGGTATATATTGCGTTTTGATTGCGGGGCCCCGCAAGCTTCAAGCGGACGCATCCTTCCAATCAAATGCAAACAGGGATTTTGGGAAGATGTCCTAAAGTGAGGTCCCAGGGCGTGTCAATCTGTACCTGAATGTTAAAAGCTTACACCTGCTTTTGGTATCCAGAAACAATGAAAAGCAATGTAAAATTGAGGCATACGAGCTGCTGCGACGTGTGCATGAAGATTCAAGAGCGGGTTTTTCTTCAAGCACCGGCAGAACAGCAAGCGTACACGGCGAAGACGCTTAGCCGACTAAAGCGCATTCCCTCCATCCCCGCACTCGGAGGCGTTTAGGAAGGCGATAAGACGTTATCTCGGACCCGTCGTTAAATATGAGGATAGATTCAAAATCCACGAGTTGTAGCGCGTCCGGAATCGGATCACGAGTCCACGCGCGGTCATGGTGATTGGGCGCTCAAGTCTCTGTCGCGCCGGGTGGCTGCGTGTTCTTTCCGCACGACTACTTTGTCCTCGGCGGTTCTCAAGATTTCAGGTACGGTTTTGATTGTCCAAGTAGTGAACCTACGGAACGACTGATTTCCATATTGCGCCGCATGCCAGCAAACTTTATGCTTCACGCTTGATGTACGCCTGCCTGGAAGACAAGTCTGGCCTCACCACGCGGAATCTGTTTCCTGTCACGCGCAAAACCCAAATTTTCTGAAACGCCGCAGACAACTCCGAATTCTCTCAGACATTCGCCGCCGTCATCAGAAAATCTTCTCTCCCGACTTTGTTGGGGAGCGCTAATTCGAACTTCAAGGTGTGCCCGCCCGCATCAAGTGCGCGGAAACGTATTCGAGATCATCCGGCGTGGCGTGCCGGCGACGAAACGCCATGACACGCACACCAGTCTCGCCAGTCTTCGCCAACTCCATCACTATGACCGGCGACAGTTGATCGACGAGGCATGGAGCCTTGCTTCCCAAGGCCCCCTGGGTTTTCCTACTCTGACCTCAGATTTAGGTAACCAGAAATGACCTCCTGTCAGAATCGAGAAATTGGGCGAATTCAGAGTGGCTGTGACTGAGTCGAAGGTCGGCATGTTGTGGGATTGCGAGTCGTGTGGGAGGGGGGGCCTTTGAACACGCAAAACCCTCTCAGCGTCGAGGACTCACATTCGCCTTCATCAAGGCCGCGGACACATGACTCCAGCCTCTGTAGCGTCATGTCGGTTAGAGCATCTCGAATGCTTCTTCCCACACGCTACTGGAAGAGGGGTGTCTCAAAGCTGAAAGTTCATATTCCACCTTGTATATCCAGAGCGAATAGGATCTTGCGCAGTTGGTTGGGTGGTAGAATATGTACAGCCGCTCGAAGAAAGCCACCTCGTGTCGATAGTTTATATCTTCAGTCTTGAGTAGGTCAACAACCAACCCAGGCCTGGGGTGTGGCTGGTCTAGTTTTTGTTTTCGCAGGTGTGGTCGGGCTGTCATAGCTGGGGCATCCTAGAGGTTGATTGCTTCTTGTACCTGTGAGAACCCACCTGTTCTTTTATGTACAAGCCTTCCAAGCCAAAAAGAAAAAGGAACCCCAGTGCAGTAGCGACGTGGTGGAGTGCATAGTGGAGCAGTGAAGCTTATTCATTGTGGACACCCATCAGAGCAGGGAGCCCTTCCATGGACGGCGAGCATGCTCAAATGACGCAAGAGTGTTTTATTGCAGCTTTTCTTGATAATCATTATCAAGAAGAAGGGAGGGTCTATGCGCAAGAGAGATGGATTCGCAGGGAGGCGCAGAGTGGAGACAACCACGATCCGAAAAGGCGTTGTGGTCCTCATACTGCTGTGCGGCCATGTCCTTTCGTAAATCTTTGTTAGCGGCGAGCTGCAGTGGCTGCTTTTAGACAATTCCCCGCCACAGGAGATTTGGAATGTGGAGCCAGCAAGGTGTGGTGAAACTCCTAAGGGACTATAACACCGCAGTAGAGCCGAAAGTCGATGTCACAGAGTCAGCAGGAGCTTCGCGTGTGTAATTCCGATCAGGGCATGCTTGCTCAAGCCCCTGTCAGCGGTGCCGCATTACCTGAACTAGATCGCCACCCGGATACGAGCCATAGCGTCACGGCTGTCAGAGGGCGTACGTTCTTATCGCAATCGCAAACGTGCGAAAGGCCGGACGACTGACAGGCCGCAAGCCAGCAAGTTTGTTAGCAGAGGCGGTTTGTGGTCCCGGGTTTACGTCTGTCACGTCAGGTACCTCGAACGACTTCTCTCGCCGCCGACGTAATGGAAAACTACCGTAGTCCCTAAGCTCTGCACTGCTGGAGGGTTTGTCGCAAACCCCAGACATGGTCGGACAGGCATAGAAACAGGCGTATTATGCACAAGCTGAGGCTGGCTCCATCAGCCCGCAGCGAATCAGGATTTGATTCCCGGGGCAGATCACAGATGGCCATTACCGGGGAAGTGGACAAACGGTGCGAATAGAGAGGCTCGGAACGGTACGGGGGCGTAGGTAGTGTATAGAGTTTGTTCTCCTGAAGTTTGTTTTGCTTTTGCGGAAGATACACATGGCATGGAGACATGGAGACCTTGGGCGGGACACAAGTCCTAGCCTAGGGCACGCAGGGCATCCAGGCACTAGCTGTCTTGCAAGTTTCCGTGGCGGGTCACAAACACCAGCCAGTCTCGATCTGTCCTGTGAGTGAGCTGTCAAACCTCGGGACGGTGGTGAAACGAGCAGATGGGGAAATGAGCCGTCCAAGACACGGCACTTGGAGCGACGTGTACATGTCAAAAAAAAAGCTTCTGCCCTCTCAGGGCGGGATAGGAGTTTTTTTCCACACAACTAGTGTCTGTCGCCCTGCGCCCCTTTCGCCCAGCTGAGGATGGAGGATTGCGGCATCCACAACGCGCCGCCTGTGCCGCGACGAACCTAATTGGCTGCGCTAGCCGCATGCGAGTCAAGCGCCCGCTGTGCCCCTCATCTTCGGGACCACGGCCGCGACAAAAAAACACCATCAACGCTTGCCCGAGCCCGGCCCTGGCAGTCCACACCCCTACGGCTCCCAATTCTTTTGTCCACAATGCGTATCCATTGACGACGTCGCAATGGCTGCTCGCATCCACATTGGTGCTGCACGGACAGGCCCAAGACACGTTGCTGATCTTCCACTCCCCTTCCTAGAAGCCTGGCCCTCGACTGCCCCACGCCCACCCTAGCCCGAGCAGCAGACTGTCTCGACTACGGGCGCAAGGATACCCAGAGCAGGTGCACATCGGTTTTTCTGCTCACAACATCTTAGCGTTCAAATCATGCTAGCAACTCCCACACGGCTCGGACAAAGTGTTGAGACGTCTGTGAGGCACCCACCATCTGGGCAAGATCGCCCCCAGACGGCATGATCAAATCGTAGACATGTACAATATGCCGCTAAATGTGTTTTTGAATCATCGTCTTTCCCACTTGCTCCGCTTCTTCCACCTCGCCTTCATCTTCTTCTTCTTCTTCCTTCGGCCAAACTCCTCGTACGACCACCGCCGCTATTCACCATGGAGGACCGAAGTGGCCAAGTCCTAGGCATAGCTCTCACATTCTTGGTCTTAGCATGGGTCACTGTTGGACTCCGCTGCTATGTGCGGTAAGGCCCGCTCCAACGCTCACTGTACAGTAGAGGCCGTCGTACTAACTCGCACCTTAGAATCTTCATGGTCAAGGGCTTCGGCATTGATGACTACACCATGCTTCTGACCTTATGCTTCTTCACCTCATATCTCGTCTGCCAAATCGGCGGTGCCCTCCATGGAACCGGTGTACGCCGTGAGAAACTCACGGATGCAAACGCCCAAACTGCACTGCACTTCTGGTTCTTCTGTGAGATCTTTTACACCCTCTCCACGTGTATGCTCAAAATCTCCGTCGGCTTCTTCTTGCTGCGCATCACCATTGTCCGAATCCACCTCTGGATCATCCGCTTGATCATGGTCGTCTCAGCAATCGTCGGGGTCGCGTACACTTCAGTCGTCATCTTCCAGTGCAAGCCAATCTCGTATTGGTGGGACCTGGATCCAACCCACACCGGCACTTGTCTCTCCTCAACATTGGTCATGAATTTCACCTTTGTCGTCTCAGGCCTGAACTCGTTCGCGGACTGGGTGTTTGCTACGCTTCCTGTCCTCATTGTCAAGGATCTACAGATGAAGAAGCGCATGAAGTTTGTCGTGGCAGGTGTCATTGCTCTCGCAGCAATGTAAGTAACACTGCCGTTTTGCACATGTCTCGTAGCCGCAGTGTCGCTAACGCTCGCAACAGTGGCTGCACAGCAACCATCGCTCGCCTCCCTTATACAAGGACGCTCAAGGGTTACAAGGGAGACTTCCTCCATCGGACAACAGACTTCGCCATCTGGAGCACAGTAGAAGTAGGGTTGGGAATAACAGCCGGCTCCATCGCAACACTACGGCCGCTCTTGAAACAGGCTTTTGAGATGACCCGTTCAGCCTCGGCCATGCCCTGGAGCAAACCGTCGATCTCGTCAGGACACATCCAGTCTGGCAAGGAGCTCAGCAACCTCAAGCACTCAATCCAGAAGTCGACCACCATCACAACTTCGCGGGCCCGAAGAGAAAGTGCAGGGTCAGATGAGGAGATATTTCTTGGCTCAAGCATGCCATCCGAGTCATGGCAGCAGCAGCAGCAGCAGCAGACACTGCCTGGACACATGACAACCAATGCAGTCAGCGAGCGCATAGCACGTTCGCAATCACAAAAAGGCCAATCACACAGGTCTAACGTGGAGCGGAAAGGTAGTCACGGTGGGGTGAGCTCATCGACGATGGACAGCAAGGAATCAGCAAAGATACCGGCAGGATATGCCCATGAACATTTTTGATGCATAGGCCTGATTATCTCCTTCACATTTCTAGCTCGTATGTTCCATTAATCCAAACCGCTAGCCCACTAAGCGGCACTTGGCGCAAGCCTCATGCCCCACTGCCTTCTTCTTTTAGACTGTTTCTCCTTTGCCTCTTTTGAACCCTACCTGATCCGGCATCATCCGTATGCCCCTCCTCCACACTGACCTATACACGACCGCGTCACGCTTCTCTTCTGCGTTACCTTGATCCTTCAACACCGTGGCCAGATCCCTCAATTGCTCAGAACAAGCATTTTGCCCGTGCGGTAAGCTGATTTAGCGGCTGGCATGAGTGAAATTGCAGCTTGCAGCAAGCAAGTCTTGCACCTCCTTTTTTCAGACGGAGACGCCGGATCAAGAGAGCCGGCCGCCGCGTCCAAGTCGGAGTAGAGTCGCTGGATGACTTGGCACTGTGGGCCGACTTCTCCACTCGGGTATCGTTGCTGCGGATTGGATTGCGGCACTGCTTCGTTGGCTGGGTGCGAGCGTGTCTAGATGGGCTTTGAAGTTGCTCATGGGTGAATGTTTTTTTTACTGGTTCGCCCAGTCGGGGGGTGTTTGGGGGTTTGTAATTATGGAGAGTAGGCGCTAGGTAAGAGGAGGAGAAGAAGAAGAAGAAGAAGAAGAAGAAGAAGACGAAGAAACAGGGCATGTACCTGGGATTGTGGCAATCAGCAGCAAACCAGTCGACTGCTCACATGCCTTTACAGCGTGACTCGGAAACGCAGTAGATGCACATGCGGACAAGAAGTCGCAAAGAAAACATTTGCACATTACGGAATTTGACCGGCAGGCATTTTTTGCCCAGAATCGTCGACTCCGTCTTGTTTTTTTTGAACCAAAGGTCATTCCTATTGCGTACACCATGCATAGATAATTTGATATGCATATTACAACATTGTATGTAAAGAAAATCAGCGCCGATATTCCCACCACAAGAAAACTCCAATCCCCGCTCCCAGTTCGATAATTGCAACGCTACCAGAATATATCGGAGAAAGCCGTCCGCAATACTTCTGTCCTCGTCTTCTGCATTTCGGGTGCAATGCCGACTAGGTCCAGGATTTCGAGACATTTTCTTGCGTCATTCTTTGCCTCTCTGAGCAGGGGATCTGCCGAGGGAGGTAGGCCGGTGTGGCTGGGTGACAGCGGTTCCGCTTGCTGGCATAGGATGCGCGCCATGAGAAGCTTTTTTTTGCTAACAATTAGTACATAACCCCGACGACAAGATAGCTTGGACGAGCAGAACATGACAACTTACCGCCTCCTCGAAAGCGCGGTGCTGGAACACCCACCACACACTAGCGTCAATCTTAAGATAGTCCCAAAAGTGGAAAAAGGATTGCAAGGCCATCCTGGCTGCTTCTAGCGCGCCTTTGACGTCACAGGGTACGCCCGCGGTAGTGTTCTCGTCGGCCTGTATCACCATGACGCAGTGCCAGAAGTTGCTACGGAAAAAGAGGTTCTGTCTCAGACCGCGAGGGTTCAGCTCTGCCATGGTTTGGATTGCGGCGTCATCTGAGACGGTTAGCTCTACAGGGAAGCTGCTATGAAGGGCAAAGTATTTGTCAACGAGCTCTGCTTTGTGGGCAATGGAAGTGGTGAGGGGCGATGCCAACGACCGTGGCACGCAGACTGTACGGGATACAAGCTCTGCCATGTGCCACATTGAGCGGATATATCTGCGATCTGAAAGCTCATACGGCGGATATAGATCAACGTCCGAGGCAATGTTGCTTATGCTCATCGGGTTGATTACAGAATCCGTTGCGCCGTTTGTTGCAGAGCCGTTCGGGATATAGTCGTCTAAATCGTCGCTTAGGGACTCTGGCTGAATGTCGGAGAAGACGGTTGTGGGCGGAAGCTTTAGGAGAACAGTAAGGAAGGTGTCTTGGAAGAAGATGGCCTGCCACAGCTTGCGCCGTTGTTGCTTGTCGCTTCGGGAACACCGAGGTGTGATGATGTCGGGATCGCGATGTAATCCCATAGCATAAGCTTGCCGTACTAGAACACCACCAAAAGCCCATGCGTCGGAGGCGTGATTGTCGTTCATTAAGAAGTAACCTATCAGGACCATGGCTTGCAGTGTTCTGACCGAAGCCCGACTAAGATATGATGATATCCGCAATGCCTGTTGAGCAGCTGAAATGTAAAACTCGGCAATCTGCGCCCGCTCTCGGTTATCAGGGGCATGGATAAACTGCGTGCCCATGGCATACACAACAAAGTGGAGAGCTACTAGGACAGGATCGGCTGCATGCTTCTCTTCCTGTGGCAGCGACCAGAAACGTTCATAGTCTGCGTGGAAGTTCCGGCGGTGGACCATGGGATAGACTGGGTCGACGGCATCAAAATATTTGGCGACGAGTATGTCTGCTTGTTCCTTGGCTGGCAATACACCAACGACCTCAGCAAGCCCCCCACGGCTCGTCCAGTAATTAGCAAACGGATGTTCGGATCCGAGACCAAAGAACGGGGCCGGAGTATGGTTTGAGTAGGGAATGTTAGACAATAAGAAGGGCGAGGAGCTCGACGACGACAAAGACACACTCCGATACTGTGTTCTAACTGGTGTCGGCGGTACCTGAATCTAACGAGTGGGTCAGCAAAGTGCTGGGATGCCGGTCCGAGTTACGATGCATCGGTTGCAACAGCGCGTTCGGCGCCGATGGAAGTGGGCGAACACGGGTTCGCCGGTAAGCGTCATGATAGGCAGGGCGGAAATAAGAAATTTGTATTACCTGGATCTTGCCATGTGGCTGCGGGTCACTGCCAAGCTGTAGTGAAGATTTTGCGCTCGTCTTCCTGGATCGTCCCGTACTTCGCGCGGCGCCAACTCTGTACAAGTGCTTAGTAGTCGCGACTCGGATGGTGCGACCGACAACTTACTTATCTGTAGATGAAGCTATCAGATTCGCAATCTCTGAATACTTGCACGTTGACTGCCTTTTGATGCAGGCCAAGCAATGGGGCCGGGTACGGTCACACTGTGCGCAAAGTTCAGCGTGGGCTCGTATGGTTCAACGCGAACAGGTAGTCGGAAGAAGAGAACAGTGGTTTGTGTTTTACTCCATTGCTCTGCACATGCCGCAAAAATGATCCACAGGCCCTCTATGTTCATGGAGAGTTGACATGCATTGGCTGATTGCATACGAGCGCTTAGGTTCCAGTTGGGCACAACACAAGCAACACAAGCTTTGTCGGCGCCGAAAGAGTGTGCACTCACTTTTGTCTTGCGCTCCACGCACTCCTCGCAACTCAGCGTGGGCTTGTTGCGCTTTTGCTTCTTCCTGGGTGGCGCATCTCCTCCGGTCGCGCTGGTCGACGCATCAGGACTCGTCGAAGACTGCGTCCGCTCGTCATCAGCCTTCATCCTGCAGCACGGGCGGCGATCGTATTCGCGCAAGCTTGGGCCGAGTGGTTAATTCCCAGTAATGCGACAAGAGTTAGGCGGGCGGCCTGCATGTGACGCGAGGCTGTCGTGCAAACGGACGGGAATAAAGTGAGGGTGGATGTTTGTTTCCAGAGCCCTCCAAGGAAGGACACGGATTGCGCGCGCGGAGAGCTGGGGAGGCACCTCAGCCACCGCTTGGCATTCGCAGCAAGAAGGGGGGCCTAGAACGGTTGCTTGACTAATTACGTCAGCTGGTCAGTTGTAGGTACGTTAATCTGGGCTGTAGAGATGATGATTCCAAAGTCAACGTGAGCTAAGAACAAGGGCAGCACATGATGACGTTGGCTGCTGCGCGTCGTCGTTTGCGCATCTCCGAGGCGGCGGCACAGCAGCACCACTCGTCGCGCGCGTCTCTATGATGACATCATGAGCGTAGAGCTTTCTGAAGTAGACTGCACTTCTTCATGAGGTAGCATGGCTTTCTTGCGCAGCAGCGAAGCTGACATGTATTGATAGGCTGCTGTGGTTCCGTAGTCAATAGCGTGGTCCCGTGACACAAGGGCTGCCAGGGTCACACCTCACCAACATTGCCTTCTTCTTCAACCGATTGTACAACGCGTTCTTGTCAACAGACAGAGAGAGATAGGTTCCGCAGGGCTTGGCACCCTAGCGGAGGCCAGTTGGTCGCATCCGACGTGAGGGGCGAAAGAGGAGAGCTACACCAATTCTTCTTACAGCGATACAAAAGATATAGGTCAAGATGTTGTGAGTATAGTAGAAGCACGTATGGTACCATGTTTGAGAGGAGAAGACGAAAATCAAAGCAAAGGCGGTTATCCAACATTCATATCACACCAATCTGCAACGCAGCTAAAGTACACGCTCCTCCTTCCGTCATTCACGGTCCCTGGGCAGTGAACAAAGTACAAGGTAAAGATGCCTCGCACGGCATTTGCCATCGCCTTCAAGCTCATCGAGGCGGCTTGAGGGCACATCGGCGTGGAAGCTGGCTTAGGTGTATTGTCTCATGGCATCGCGATAGCCTTTTCCGCCACGCATATCGTCCTCGAAAGCTTCGGCAACGTCTAGTACACGCTTCACGTACTCCATGCTGAAGACTGACTTTTCAGCGAGTGCAATGGATTGTGACGTCTTGACCGTATTCTTAATCTGTATTTTTTTTTTAGTTAGCAAAACAGTCCACACATACCAACTCGATAGTGATACGTGCCTGTCGCCCGTTCATGTTTCTCTTGCTCAGCTCATCAAAGTCCGCCTCGGTGAAGGGCTTGACTTCCTTCTCATCCTTGCCATCCTTCTCCTTCTTCTTACTCTCGCCCTTCTTCTCCGCTTCTGCTTCCGCCTCGCGCCTCATCTTTTCTACCTTTCCAACGTGGTGCTGCCAAATCTTTTTCCTTGCTTTCGCCGGGAGATTGTCATAGCGGATACCCATGTGGATCCTCGACTGGAATGCTTCATCAAATGTTTCTACGCGATTCGTCGTGAGGAAGAGGATGCCCTGATAGTACTCGGTTAGGCGTAGGAATACCGAGACCAATGAGTTGCGATGGATGTCATGAGGCTGGCGCGCTTCCAGGAAAACGTCCGCCTCGTCCAAGAGAAGAATAGCACCCCAAGAATGTGTAATGTCCATTATGCGGTTAAGGTCGGTTTCGAGAGAGCGGCTGTTGGTCCCAAGCTCACCTGCGGAAACGGCGTAAAGAGGGCATTTGAGGTACTCGGCAATGGACTCGCCAGTCAACGTCTTGCCAACACCCGGAGGCCCATGTAGTACGACGTTGAGGCCTTTGCCCTTGCCCTGAATGACGTCATCAATGGTTTTGGCAGCATTGAAGCGATGGCTAGAGACAAGACCCTTGAGATTCTGCTTGATCTGGCTGGGCAGTACGAGGCTAGCAAAAGCTTCTTCGTTCCACTTGATCTCCTCAATGCCTGAGAGTGAAAACTCGAGCCAGAGCTTCTCCGAGAAAGCAAATCCGAGGACAACTGGTGAAGCGATGAGAAGTTCCTCTTCAGTAAACACTTGGCGCTTTGTCTCTGTGCCATCCTCGTCACCGCTAAGCTGTTGCCCAGCGCCTTCGCCCTTCTCTTTATCAACCACACTCTGTGGAACACGGATAGGATGCTTCTTCCCCTTCTTGTCTTTCCACATGACGATGCGCATCTTGTCCTTCTCTTCTTCCTCTTCTTCTCCATCCGATTCACAGCAGCAGTCGTCATCGTCCTCGTCATCATCTCCTTCTTCTTCATTCTGAGCCAGTTCATCCTGCTTCAAGTAAGACAACGGGTAGTTGGGATTGATACGACGGAAGATTGCGGGGTCGACCATGACCCGGCCATTGATGATGAAGCGGATGATGCTGTTCTTGTGCTTCATGTAGGCGATGCCCTTCTGCAGACGGTAGTTCATGCCTTGCAGTGCGACGAATTTCATGCCCCTAGCGATGAGCTGCTTCCTGATGCCCTATGTGAACAGTCAGCGAACAATTCCCTTCCCTTGGTAATGCACCACACTTGCCTCTGGATCTTTGTGGTATTTCAACGGATACGCTGCAAGGCTTGTAATCTTTTTGTGTCCCTTGAATGCCTGGATTGAGATTTGATGATCTCCGAGACCAAAAGATTTGCCATCGTACTCCAAATACTTCCCGTCTACATACCAGGACTTGATGCCTGTCATCCAGCTCTCGTACTCGTAGGCTGTATCGACCTTGAAGCATCGCGGATCATCTTTGTTCTGGTATGTTGGAGTGAAGGCGATGGTGTTGGGCTTGAACAAGGCCCAGACTAGGTCGTATGTGATGGTGCCTGCTTTCAGCATAGGCTTCAACGCCTTTCGTGTTGCTGTGTAGTCCTCGTCGATGTAGCTCAGAAGCAGTTTACATTGTTGAATCTGCTGTTTCAACCGCTTCTGCTCCTTTGACCGCTTGGCTTTGTGGAGTCTCGTCTTCAGGGTTTTCTTGACAAACTTCTTCAGCTCGTCATAGTAATGGAAGAGTGTGTGAGGATCGATTTGTGGTATATCTTCGACCAGACTGATACTCTTGCAGTCCTTGAATACTTCTTGAAGCGCATTGCGAAGTAGCTTCGATTTGATGTCCAATTGGGTTTCTTGGTACTTGCCTTCCCAGTTGAGCCTCCTGCGTACAGTAAAAACGCAGTCGAACTCGTCTTTCTGAACCGTGTTACTTTCGACAAGTTTCCAGTCGCGAATCTTCATGTCAAAGACCTGATCAACACGCTTGAACTCCATGACGTTCTTCTTAACTGGCTTGTCAAGCTTAGTCGTGGCGACGACGACTGCAGCAGCCGCTGCGTTCATAGAAGCTTGTTTCGCCTTGAGGCCTTGAAGAAGAGCACTGACTTTGGTTACTTGAGTGTCAATAGTGTCTCCGGGAAGCGGAGGCTCAGGAGATGAAGTTGGCAGAGCAGCGACTTCTTCTTCATTGGATGATGAATCCGACAACGACGAGGAGCTGTCGACCTTCTTCGACTTCTTGCTCTTGCTCTTGCTCTTGCGCTTTGCCTTTGCCTTTGCCTTTGCTCGCTTGCGCTTCATCTCTTCATCTTCCGACTCCGACTCCGACTCGGTATCGTACTGGCTCACAGATGTGTCAGAATCACTGTCTTCGCTACTACTGTCCAGCTTCTTGGTTTTCTTCTTCTTCGCCTTGGCCCGTAGAGCCTTCTGGCGGGATTTCTTATTCTCGGGCTCAGATTCATATGCAGATTCAGAATCGGAAGAATCGCAAGAGGTCTCGTCTTCGCTTGTGTAGTACTTCTTGCTTCTTTCCTTCTTGCTCCTCGCCCTTTCCTTCTGCTTCTTCTTGGTTGCGGCTCGCTTAGCTGCCAACTTCCGCTTCTTCTTGCGCTTGGCTTTCTCCTCATCCTCGCTAGTGCTCTCCGCCTCGCTGCTACCATCAGAGCTACTAGCATCGGACACAAGAGTCTCCTTGACTTTACGCTTGGACTTGTTCAATGCGCGCCTCCCCTTTTTGCCGCTCTTCTTCGTCGCTACAACTACATTGTTCTTTGGCTCTTCAGCTGGCGACGGGGGAACTGGGCTTTGCTTCTCTTGGCTCGGCTGCACTGTCTCGACTGCTTGAGTCTCGACGCTATCTTGCGAAGACTCCATCTTACGCTCTTGTAGCGAGATGTCGTCGGCTTCAGAGGCCACCGATGGGGTTGGGACTATGACTGGCGAAGATGTCGATATGTCTGAGAGCTTCTTGCTTGTCTTGGAAGGTAGGGAATGGATTGGTGACGTCTCTGAAGTGTCTTGGTCGTTCATGAGCTGCGACGTGAAAAGCCTTGTATAGCTGTGTTGGATATCTCAATGTTCTACTATCCACGTGTTTGTTCGTATGTAAAGGGAGAGATGGACGGAGAATGTTGTTCACAGGTAAAGCAGTCTCGAGGAGAAGCGAGGGGCAGACGAGGGTCTGTTCTGCGCACCTTTTATCCTCACGCAGAGCCGCAAGTGAGTCCTTGTCGTAAGTCTCTCCGATGATGGACTCACAGTTGTTGCCACTCGCTCACAGCTGCACCAACATCAGGCTCCAGCTTTTGTATCACCGTACTGTCCACTTACCCCGCAGACACTAAAGCAGGATTCGGCAAATGCAAGACCCTGCGTGGCTGGACTCAACGAGGCTGAATTTGTTGGGATGGTAACTAGGACTGCATCAATAAAAGGTGGTGAAGTAAAGGCTGCACACACCTAGCAGAGTTATCGGCCAAGTCTGCTGCCTAACTGGTGAACGTCTTGCACGGAGAAACGTTGTCGCGATGTATTGGCTCCACCAAGCGTAGTTGCATAGAGACTCAAAATTAGAATGGAGCGGTTCCGGGCTGACCGGTGAGAAGGTATCCAATGCAAACCAGGAGTACTGCTCAGCCTTGTCTTACAACGCGCTCAGCCTTGCGGATATGTGTACATGCGCTTGCGTTCATCACCTGCAGTGAATCCTTGTGGAAACAGAGTTGCAGCCTAGCATGAGTAGACTAATAGAAAGAACGACAACTCAAAAGCCCATCCGTATCGACTTTGCCGCCGCTCTTATATCTGCCGAACGATTTGGTGGCGCTGTGGCTGTCCTCGACATGACACTGTACTCCCGGCGCTGAATATGTGCCATTATTGACGCACACGCATCTTACCAGGCTTACCATAGTCCATGCTGTGCTCCCATTCGTGTGCTGGTGAAATGCAGATGTTGTCGTTCGTGTGTCACGGTCAGTGGCCAGACGGCTTCCGCTAGCGACGTCGGAAGGTTGGGATAATACGCTAGCTGCATCAACTGGGGTATCTGCCGTCTTGGTGACAAGCAGCACAGCATTCGCCTCATTTTCTGGGCCATCACTCGTCATACACACACACACACTACTAGCAACTCTTTTGCCAAGAAGAAGAAGAAGAAGAAGCAGAAGAAGAAGAGGGTTGCTATATCACTTGTCCCTTGATGCTTGACATATTTCAGCAAATAGCAGAGCCACCACCATACCTTCTAAACCTGGGAATGTTATTTCTACCTCTCGCACACTTTCGGCAAAAGTAACGCTGTCGAGCATGCATGCAACATGTACGAGACATACGTCGTGCGCGCATGTGATTAGCTGACCAGACACCAACCGCAACTTTCCTAAAATGTGCTGCAGCCCCTCCAAATAGCGCCCCCGCATTACCAGCAGTCGAAGATGCAGTGAGCCTTGGACGCTGGGCATGCTTTGCATGACGGGTAGGGTGACTATAGCGCTCATGAACTTGTGTTGGTTTTGCCAAAGTGCACATGCCCTAGCCCGTGCTCCTTTGCATCCTTCATCTCATTCTCAGGCCTGCCATCGGGCAGGTCGCTTGTGGCTGCCGCTCCCGAGACGTGGTATTTGACGCTCTCCATAACCTCGCCAACACGGCTCCCGGTGCCATGGTGCGACCCGGCACTCTGGTCTGGAGATCTTGAATCACTAGCTGTGGTACTAGCACCTGGGACATGGCCGGGTAGCGTGGGGTTGGAAGCGACTTCTCCTGCTGTTGCCGGCCCGTTTCCCTTAGCCTCCCCGCTTGTCTGACCATCTTTCGGCTCACTCAGGATTTCCTCGCCGTTTGGGCCGTGTGTTCGCACGTCTCGGGTATCGCTTTCTCCACTGTCTCGTCTTCCGGGGGCGTTGACAACAGTTTGGTTTTTCTTGTTTTCGCTTCTAACGCTATTTGCCCGGCTAATGTCCGAGTTGACGTTTGGCGGGCTTGATGTGCGCACGCCCAAGTCCTTGCCTTCGGAAGGCTCCACTCCCTGAGTGCCCCTCCAGTCGGCAGGCTTTGCTTGTTGAACGGGTTCGCCTTCCTTTGGCTCTTTGATGACTTTACCCGGTCGGCCTTCGTCGGCAGATAGGGCGCGCCACACTACCGCTATTCGCTCAAAGGCTTGTGTGCCTTTTCGTGACGAGCCTTTGATGCCGTCCATGGCTTCCCAGGCAATCTCAAAGTTGCCCGATTGATCCGCATTGCTGTCTTGTTCCGGACCGTTGCCTTCAAAGTAGGTGTTGAACCAAACGTGGGCGACGGCAGTGACCATGGTGAGGTCAAAGGCCGCCTTGTTGCGCCGTTCGACGTCGATGTTGATGTCGTTTGTAGGTAAGACTACGCGCTTGGATGGTCGGAAGACGACGTCGCCTGTGCCCATGGGGAGGCTCTCCTGCGACGACTTTGGCTCGGCAGCCGTGCCACTGACGTTGGCGGGCTGTTCCAACGAAGACGTGCTTCCATTCTTGGAGCCCTCAATGTTCTTGGAGGGACCAAAGCCATTCTTGTACATGACTTCCTGGACGGCCTGTGCCATGCCGGTAGCCTTGACTTCGCCGCGGACAATTTCCCTCTCGTCGCGGGTGAAGGTGTGGAAGTTCTTGATGAGCTTGCCGTCCTCGACAAAGCCCTCAATCTGTATCTTGACGCCGTCCCGCAGTCCCCAGCAGTGAACTTCGAGAATCTCGACCTGCCTCTCCACATACGTCTTGCCGTGTTTCGCCCAGCGATCCACGTACGTTATCCATCGTAGCTGGCTGGGAATGCTGACGCCTTTGCCCATGTTCGGCCGCATGCGCCGCTCGGTGAAGCGGTCGAGAGCCTTGTTTATCGGCCAGCCCTCCTCACTAATCAGGTAGCTGCAACTGGCAGTACCAGACCGCCCCTTTCCAGCTTTGCAGTGCACCACCGCCACCCTGCCGGGCTTTTCGTGCAGCCAGTTGCGCATGCTGGCCATGATGTTGGGTATGAGGGCGAAGGGGGGCGGGTGATGATCGGGGAAGGGGTAGTGGTACACACGGTTGTGCACCTCCGAGTCTGGGTAGCCTGTCCCCTCTGCGCGAAACTCCCATATGGCCCAGTCTTCGCCATGCTTGGAGTCGAGAAACTTGACGAGCGCATCCAGCGGATTGCGGTAGGCGCGCTGTGGGTATGTGCCGCTGGGACCGGATGTAGCGATGACTGGGCAGCATCAGCACGCGAAAGCAAAAAAAACAAAGGCAAAAATGAAACCCTAGAAAACATGACAAGGGTGGGAGAGGGCTGTACTGTTGTCTGTCACATAGCACAGGTCGAGCCCAGCCTCAGCGTGTCTGGCGCGTGGGCCGGCTACTAGTTGGCGCAAGAGCGACGCCTACAATCGTCAGTTGGTATGTCCGAATTCCGTGGGTGGCGGTGGGTGTTGTTCTGCCTACCATTTATTCCGGCGACCGTCTGCTGTGTTTGCGAGGTTTGGAGTGTTGTGTTGGCGCATGGCCATGTTCGGAGCGCAAGGGACGACGACGACTCGTTGTTCCAGCTGCCAGTCGGCAGGCGCAGTGGGTACGTCACCCGGGCTAAGCTTTTGCGCCCAGGCCCGCCGTCCCTCACTCCTCCAGCCACCGCCACAGAATCATGGATACAGTCCATCGTCGCCGAAGCATCGACACTGGGCATCCCCAGGTACGCATTCCTCTCTTGAACGCGGCTGTTGTTATCGTTGTCTTTGTTGGCTGACTGGGTCTAATCGATGTAGCGCAGCACAACAAGATGCCACAAACATTTATACGACGCCGCCCTTCGCAGAGCTGGTACCACAGCGAATCTCACAAGATGGAGCGTGCCAGAATACAAGGCCATGATACCCAAAAGCACCCTGCAATAGAAGCTGATTCCTGCTCGCTGCTCCCTTGCTGCACCGGCTGAACCGCACACGAACCGCAGCCAACTCTTAGAATCCTCGTTCAACCCCCCTTCTCACAAGGTAGCCAGCATGCAGTAATCGTCGCTTATGCACATGTCCAAAGCGGACGGCTGATGGTGCCAAGACGCCTCGGAGCAGCAGCACAAGTGGTCGGAGGAGCAATGCATACGTTCGGCCGATCAGCCGCCTAGTGGCCTAAAAGTCTTGCCGCGACTGAGCCCCGAATTGTCGACTCTTCCGCGACGCCCATTGTTTCCTTGCCACCTTGGATCTTTTTAGTCATCACCATCAATGGCCGAACAGCGCGTCGCAAAGCGCAAGACACATACAAAGTCGCGCAAGGGATGTTTACAGTGCAAAGCCAGACATACCAAAGTACGTGGCAACCGTACATTTCCATCACTCTTGCCCAGCCAATCACTGTGATTTGCTCACCAGCCGTTGTAGTGCAATGAAGCGCGCCCGCGCTGCGGCAACTGCGTCCGCCTAGATATCCATTGTACTTTCCCAACCATACCAGAGAGTTATTCCGCATCTTCGCAGACCAGTCCAAGCGTTACTTCGCCCTACGTCGACACGGCTACTCCCGAAAGTCCCGACGTAGCTCCTAATAGTTCCGAGCTCCCCATCGCAGACCTACGTCTACTTCATCATTGGACCAAGTCGTGTGCCAAAAGCTTGCACCCCAACCCTGCAAATAGGAGTGCTATATTCCAGAACGAGTTCGTCGAGCTCGGCTTCGAGTATCCCTTTCTCCTCCGCGGCTTCTTGGCTCTCTCTGCAGTCCACCAAGCCTCCTTGCTTCCTCCAAACGACAGACAGACCCTTCTTCTCCAAGCTGACTCGCACATCAGTCGGGCTTTGGATACCTACAGAAGAAACCTGGAGACTCCCAAAGTCGAGTTAGCCATTCCCATGTTCATGCTTTCGTCCGTCTTGCTCACATACAACTTTGGCTCAGCCCAGCTCCAAAGACCCGAAGATCCTATCGGCGCCCTCCACCACTGCTTCATGCTGCTGCAGGGCATCAAAGTCGTTGTAATACCTCACTGGGATCAGATCAAAGACAGTTTTGTTTTTGCTCACATGACGGATCTGGCGTCCCCCGAGGCTTTGGAAGCTCTAGATACCCTCGCAAAGGAGGAAAAACTCCAGGAGATTCTTCGCTTGAAAGAACTTACCGAGCTTCTGCTAGACAGCAATGATAAGGAAGCATGCGCTACCGCCATCGATGAACTCCATAGTACTTGGCTACGCTTCCGACACACATCTCCTGAGCGCGACGAGTATTCCCTGCTCTTTCTCTGGCCTGCTCAGTTGAACAACCGGTTCCTTGATCTTCTTGCAGCTCACAACCCTGTGACATGTATCATTACAACTCACTTTGCTGCCATGCTGGCTCAATCTCGACCCGTCTGGTGGGTTGTCAAATGGCCTCAATGGCTTCTTGTGGCATCAGAACAGTTGCTAGCTGCGACTCCCGATCTCCTGAATTGGTTGGATTGGCCACGGCAGATTATTAACCCAAGGACTTGGAGCGCTGTGACTACTTCGGCTGTTTCTTGAGAGGCACGCTTACCGAAATGAGTAAAAAGATGGGCAATAGTCATCTCTCGCCATCTTAAATTTCGTTTTTGTCATGCTTGATTGCAGACCCAGATTGAATCATTAAAGAATAGTATCCACCAAAGCCTCGGTCCAGGCTGTGATGGGGGGCCAGTGGTGCTCCATCTTCATTCCCCCCACAAAACCACACAAGGCAGATTCCGGACGAACCCTATACAAGGCCGTGTTACACGGGATCCACACCTTCTTGGAAAGAAGCTAGGCATCTAATTCGGTACTGCAGTCACCAAAGTAGCGCGGATAACTTCATATTGTTTGCATAGCCCCCAACAGACTCCGCCCCAAGTTCGGTAACCGATATGTCTTGGCGGCTGACATGGTACTTCGCGACGATACCTTGGTGGAACTCGCACACGACGTATTTTGACCAAGTTTTGCCCAAAAAAGAAGGAGGATCCAACTATGAAGGTGCTGTTTAAGCTGGCCTGATAACTTGCCTATGCACTCTCAGGAATAAATCAATTCGACCACCTTTTTCTTCCCATCGCGACTCCGACATCAAATGAGCCATGTCTCCAACTGAATACCACCCAGCGCTCAACGACCCAAATTTATATGTCCTATATCGATACAAGCCATCAAGACTCGCGGCGAGCATCTTCGTCATCACGTTTGGCTTCACAACATTTGCACACATCTTCCAGCTTTTCCAAAAACGAACATGGTACTTCACACCACTCATCGTTGGAGGCTTATGTATGACACACCGAACCTCCTAGTACTTGACAAGTACTCGTAGTAACCCATCGATAGTTGAGATGGTTGGTTTCATCGGACGCTTCATCTCCCACAACGATGTTTGGGCCCTCGGTCCCTTCATCATGCAGTCACTGCTCATTCTCCTCGCCCCAGCCCTATTCGCGGCTTCCATCTACACAATACTCGGCCGTATCATCTTGCTAGTGGATGGAGAGCGCTACTCCTTAGTGTGCCAAAATTGGCTTACGAAGCTCTTTGTGTCGGGTGACATTTTTAGTTTTCTCTTGCAGGGTACTGGTGCGTCAAACACCGTAGAAGTCATTTCAATTTGCGGATAGCTAACGGTCCATTTTAGGTGCCGGTATCCAGGCTATGGCTACCAAAAGCTCCATGCACCTTGGCTCGCAAATCATCATCGGTGGTCTCTTCGTCCAACTTGTCTTTTTTAGCCTTTTCGTCATCGTGGCTGGAGTCTTCCACTATCGCCTCGTCAATGATATCCCTCTGCAGAAGCGCTACAGCCCGTCAATGGTGTTCCGCTTCAAGAAACCTCGTCAGATTGAAGAATGCTCCAAACCCTCCATATCACAAGAGAGTCTCTCGGACCTACCCTGGAAGCGCCACCTCTTCAATCTGTACTTCGCCAGTGCTCTCATCATGATCCGCAGTATCTTCCGTGTGATAGAGTACATCGGAGGCAATGCAGGATATCTTTTGAGCCATGAAGTCTTTCTATACGTCTTCGATGCTCTGCTCATGCTCCTTGTCATGGTATCGTTTAACCTGGTTCATCCCAGCCAGGCGACGGACATTTGTCAAAAGAGACAGAAGTTCCAATCTCCTTTGGAGCTTCAGCAGACGCCAGGGGAGTCTTTGGTCGGGGATGAAGAGCGGATAACGGACCGTCGAAAGGTTAATATTGGAGCATGACTAAGTGGTTGGATGCCGTCCTGAAGATCATGGAGATGTGTATATTGAGGTCTAGAAGCCATGTGTCATCGATGGAATGATGTCAGGTAGCATAGTAGCGTAGAAAGGGAAATAGTGCAAAGAAACGTCAATACGCGCGTATTTTATGCATGTAGTGCATACTTTGGATGATGTATGAGAATGTGAATGGGGCTTCTTACGATGATAAGACGGGTCTTGTGTTTGTCAATATGAAGAATCGGTAGGATTAGAGCGTCACAGTCAAACAATATGAGCAGTGGAAGATGGTTCATCTAAACGAATTTACTGGTAAAAGGGTTGACACAGTGCAAGATGTCTTATTGCATAATTCCGTCAGCTCCAGAATTTATCCGCTGACATTATGGAGAAGCAGAGATGCAGTGGCACATGCTACGCTAACCCCCGTCAGCCTAGAGCGATCTACAAAATCGTTAAACTCAAACGAGTAGGACTAGTGCAAATGTACAAACTGTCTCCAGCTAATGGCCATTTTTCACGCTCGTGGTCCCCACCAAGTAAGTTTGTGGGGCCGCGAACCAAGATCTACCCCATGCGCACAGTCAGATGTCCACCTGGATGGTAAAAGCTCAGCAGAAGATTTAGGCAACTTCACCCTATTGCCGTCCGAAGACGCGCGCCACACAGGCAGACGCAGACGCAGACGCAGACGCACCTTTTTTCAATCTGCTGGACCGTGGAAATGTCCAAGAGGTAGAGTTTGTATGTACCCCACCCCATTGCATGGCGATCTAGTCATCCAAGCGCAATCTGATTATATAACACCCAATGTCTAGGGGACCTACCATATGCCGCCCTATCGTGTTCGCTGGATCAAGCCTACCATTCTTCTTTGGGTGGGGTCGGAATTGAGGGGAGGGATTTTTTTTTACCCGAACGATGTGATGGGATGGAAAAGCTGTTGCCGTTTGAGTAAGTAAGTAGAGGTAATATACAAGTTACCATGACAGAATAAATGATGAGGAGAAGAAAGAAAGAAAAAAAACGGTGGTGCTCTACGTAGATTGGAGTGGGGGTTGGGAATTTTTCAACGGCAAACTCTTCTGTAAATACCCTCTTTGGCAGCGTGAGACTACACAGCCTCCAAGAACAAAAAAAAACACCCCCCCTCCCCGCTTGTGTAGCTATTTTCCCCTTTGGTAAAACATGGGTATTGGGTTTCCATGGTCCATGCTGCAAAAACACCACAGTCCGAGTAGTGATGCAGGGCAAAAATTTCTTTCAACCCTAGTTAGAGTTACCAGTCTTGTTAAATGGAACAAGGCCAAGGATTTTCCTGGTATAAAGAGGGTAACACAGTACTCAGCCACTGGGAAGCATTGGCACGCTACTACTGCAGGGTCTCTTGAGTGGGTAAATTGTCCCTAACGGGGTTTTTTTTTTACAAATGTACCATGGGACAGTACAAGAATGCACATTATTTTTAGACGCAAAAAGACGGTAGAAGCCGGTGGGAACCGCTGCTAATGAGACTTCTGCACTGAGGAAGAAGAAGAAGAAGAAGAAGCCAGGAGCTTGCCACGTGGCACAAGCACTGGTGAACACTCAGACAAGCACCTGCCGCTATTTTTTTTTCTATTTCTCTCCTACCTCTTTGTACAGTGGGAAAGTGACGGTGAGGCGGGAGAAAACAAATGGAGATAAATTACAACGAACCGAATGACGGTCATCAAATGGTTTACGTAGAAATACAATGGCAGTAGGCAGTGGACAGTAGATTGATCTCATGCGTCTTTCAATACGTGGTTCGGAAATGGTGCGAGGGGGCTAATCGATCTGCCTGCATTTGCAAGTAGGCTGCAATTCTCCGATCTGGACAATTGGCATGATGTCCAAGAAGCCCTTTGATGTCTCGCAGTTCCGCCTGAAGTAACTCTACTTCCTTCTTCAGTATCCGATTTTTACGCTCCTCATCCCGAGCTCTTTGCACCAACTGCTCCTGCTCCTGCTTCTGCTTGTTTCGGCACTTGCTAGCAGCTTTCCTGTTTTTCTCCAAGTATATAGCCCGCGCCGACCCCGGTTCGGCGTATTCTGACTTGCGTCTTCGCCCGCTAGCGACTTGCCTCGCTCCTGGAGACCCGTCGTCGTCGTCTTTGATAAATATACTGTCGCGGCGATCTTTGGGAAAGGCTTCTTCGTACGGCAGTAGTTCAGGACCGGGATTGATATTCTGTTGCTCCATGTGCTGTGTCTGCTCCATATTCCCCGTCTGCTCCATGTTCTCCATGCTCTCCGTCTGCTCCATGCTCTCCATGTGTTCCATGTGCTGCATTTGTTGCTGCGTTTGCGAGGGTGAGATGGTTGTAACATGATCCCCATGAGGTGGAACGGTAAGATTCTGATGTGCAATGGATGAAAAGGCCGTGTTGATTTCTTGCCTTGGAGTATATACGGTGTGCGTATTCGGTTGCGTTGGATACTCGAAAGTATCAATCTGCTGTGGATGCAGATTCCCGTGCGGTTGCACCCTATTTCCGAATGACAGTCGAGTATATCCGGCGTTGAATGTAGGGAGGTCAGAGCCATTGAGAGAGAAGGTTTGATTATTATTATAGCCATATTGACTGTACGCGTCTTGTTCGCCAAAAGGATTGTTGTTGTTGTGGGCCGCCATTGCGATGGCTGACATGGCTAAAAGGATTTATTTCGATATATATAATTTTTGATACGGTACCGAATAAGAATTCCGACGTTGTTATTGGCTTGAGTCCGTCCGAACTGTAGGGGCAGGGTGCTGGACTGAAGTTTTGGACAATTGGAAGGTGTCTGGGCACCTGATGTAAGTATTAAGAGTGGTTGATGTGAAATAATCCTTCTTTGCAGAGCAGACGTATCAAGGTCACCGTGAATGTACTGACAGAAAATGTGGGCGAGGGTTCGTCATACCGAGGGACAAGGAACCTTTTTGTTGTCGATCGGGGCGGCTAGGCAGTAATAAAAACACTGGAAGGTATTTCAGGGACATGGCGCCTACCATGTTACGTTTGCAGTTGCTGCGTGCTTCGCGGGAACCCCAGGCAGACGCATATCGCTAAAAGATCCACCCTGAGGTGTTGAATCCACTTTCTGCCCACGAGCCGGTACACCAGTGAACGGTATCGTTCGAGGACAAAGTACCAGGACGAGCGGAAGACATGGCCGCATACGATCGACGCGATACACGGTCTGATATGTCCTTCGGTGGTGTATACCGCAACCAATCAGAAGGCTGTCACGCTGCATCGCGTTGCGCGTACAGCCAGCCGTGTTCTTCTGTACTTGCTCAAGGCTTCTCGATGAAGCTTGTGTTGAAGTCGAGAGTGGTATTATATAGGGACAGGTTTGCCTCATCTCGAACGGTACCTACAGCGGGGTATTACCATGCAATGCCGGCGTGGGCTCGGTGATAGGCGTAGCGGGAAGGCTAAGGGTCGAGTGCTTCGAGTGCTGCGAGTGATGCGGGTGATGCGAAACGAGGTTCTGCGTGCCCAAGTTTGGGTTGTTGAGTCGAAGGCTTCCCCGCTAACAGGGCTTAGGTAGGTAGGTTCTGCCCACAGCTAGCGTCATGAATATGCATAGGTACGTGAACTTCGCCCCATGAGTATGCTTGCATCACGGACCCGCTTTCATTTTTCCCATGTCTTGCGACCAAGACAGCGGCATCTGTGACCGCCAGTAACGATTTGCTCGCAGGTCTGATGCTTTTGCAGACTGCTGTCAAGACCACAAAGAAGCTCCCGGACGTCGTTTCTTTTGCAGCTCTACTCAGCATAGCGCAAACCCTATTGCCACCCGGAAAAAAAAGGAAGACGTTCCTCATCATACATCAAGATGCTTGGGCTTTCGTAAAGGCATGTTCTTGTATGCGATTTTGTAGTTGCGCTCATACATGCCAGCCGGCAGCTGTGTCTTCTTCCCATTCACGGGTCGACGTCATCCCGCCTCGGCGAACTCTCCCGTTGGTGCACAGGACTTCTAACAGGTTTTCACAACAGGGTTGATGCTAGTCTGGCAGTTCCTTCGGTCAGGGAAGATGAATCGGATCGTCCCCATGGGAAAACGTCTCTCACATACCTGCTTTGGCTATGCATTGCCAACTCGCATCAGCAAAATAAGCCAAGAAAGGGTTCCGCGGCGGCTTCCGGAAAACACACGCTTTACTACATCATGTATCAATCCGAAACTGATACATACGACCCCGAGATTCGCGAAGGAGATGTAACTTGGCGGCCTTGGGCCAGCGGCTGCAAGAAGAGCTTACGGACAAGACCAACCAACCCTTTAACCCCCTGAATCCTACTAATAACCCCGTGTGCGGCCATGGCTTTCTGGTAAGGTGGATACTGAAAGATTTGTCTATTATCAATCGGATTCATCTTGGGTAAAGAGGGATCCGAACTTGCTTCTTGCAGCAGCGCTGGCCACCTGGGAACCTCTCGTGGTCGACTCCACTCTTTTCGCACGAACCCTAGTCGTAAGCTGGAGCACATGCCTGCTTCCTTTGACGCATTGATCCCGATCCGCGGAGACCAACTACACACGAAACCATAGGTACCGTTCCGATAGCCGCCTGGTTACACGATACTCCACGTGTCAACGCCAGGCACATTCTTCCTGCCCTTGTCGAATCCTACCAGCCGCTCATGTTCTTCATGCTCGCTCTGTCATGACCTGTCACATGACATACTACGCAGCGATCCCCAGGAAGATGGCAAGCAGGACTCCATCAAAGGTCTTATCGAAAAGAGAAGACAGGGCCCACAAGGTAGGACGCTACTGGCAAGGGACAAGTCTGTAATGTCTCGAACAGTCTTCGATAACAAGAACACGTTAGTCTATCCGCGAGACATTACTCCACCATGGTATGCGTGCTCTAGGCCATGGGTGTGGGCATTTGGTGTTCATGCATACCGTCGGATGTCGGAGGTGCTGCTAAGTCGCAAGCACTGTCACTATGTCCAATACCCCGCAGTACTACCACTCTTGGTGCTAGCACGATCCTTCGGACCCATCGATGTAGAAGAGTGTTTACAGTTCCATTTCTCTCTACGATCGGTACATGTCAGTCTTTGGCCGCTTCCTCGTGATCTCTCCACGCCACTTGGAATCAACTCTTGTATCTTCCCGAAGTCCAATCCCGGGTGTCTTGCCTTCTTTATCGCGGTACAGAGAGCTAGGCGAAGCGTGCAAGAAGCATGGGAAGAGGAGGGAAGCGTATCTTTAGCTCTATCCAATCAGTCTAGCTTCATGTGTCACCCGTCATTCTCAGAACCAAACGATACACTATGCTGAATTCTGAGCGCGTGCTCAAAAATAACGACTCCAAGATGTCCCAAATACCGACAAACCACATGAAATAGTTTCCCAGTCCTTGGAGTTGCTACCGCCTTGTCTAAGTAGCAAATGGGTTCCCTGAGAGACTTGGCACATGATACAGATTGCAGATCTGAATGGCCGTGATTCATCAAAGTGAACGATGAGGGTCATTTGCTCCCAGATCACGGCCTGTATGCTCTCTGATTGTGCTTGTGGATGAGGATATCTAGGTGGTCAAGGCCTAAGCTTTTGCGCTTGAATCCAAAATCGGCAAAAGTCATCTTCGTAATACTGGTCCGTGAAGTAGGTTGAATTATACCAAGTAGACATGATAATATCCCCCAAGGGCGGGTATAGGTTTCCGGAATTGGACTCGGCTGATCTACTCCGCACTTGCCAGTGAACACGGAAGCACAGAAAAAGGCTACGGATCCTCGCTTTGCAAGTACCTCCAGCGCGACACTCAACAGCCAGACCAAAGTCCAAGATAACACACATTGATAATGCGCGTAGTCGTCTTTGGCGCATCCGGGGTCCAAGGCCGCCATCAAGTCCACGCGCTTGCGCGAGCAGGCCATTCCGTCGTTGCAGTGAGTCGCAACCCGAAAGCACTCGTAGTCGACAACAAACGCGTGGAAACGTTCGCTGCCGACTTTGGCGATGCCATTGCCATCGAAAGGGTGTTACAGAAAGCAGACCGGGTAATGCTCAACCTGCCATCCACGTCTTTCAACCAATCCGAGCCCATTCTCGCTGCAGCCAAGAGCATCGGCGAGGCAGCCAAAAAGGCTGATGTCCCATTGATCGTATTCAACACCAGCATGCCCGTGCCCAAACAAGTTCAAGACATAACAGCACAGGATGATCGGAGAGAGATGAAGAGGTTGCTGCGCAAGTCGGTACCGACAATCAGCATTGAACCCGTAGTCTACCTCGACAACCTACTCGAAGGCTGGGCGTTGCCGTCAATCCGAGACCAGCAAAAGGTCGTGTACTGCCACAAGCCCAACCTACGCGTATCGTGGATCTGCCACCACGATGTAGCGCAGATCATGATGGCTGCAATGAGCCGCCCGGATCTGGCTGGCCGCGACATGCCCGTCGGCGGACCGGAGACTGTCGTCCTCTCCCAACTGACCGAGAAGCTTTCAAATACGTGGGGCAGGAAGCTGAGCCATGAGAACCAGACAGTTGCCGACTTTTGTGACAAGATTAGCAAGACAATGGAGGGTAGGGGGCTGGAAACAGACAAAGTCGTTAGTCAGATGTTCAAGGCCTACACCTATTACAACGAGGCCGAAGACGAACCGTTCAACATTGACATGGAGCCCGTGATCAATGAATTAGGAGTGCAGCTGACGCCGATTGAAGAGTGGGCCAAGAGGAGAAGCCCATGGGACGACAAGGGGTATTATTAAAGTAAGAAGATGGGAGAGGGGGGGAATGATGAGTACCCTGCATTGAAACGGAAAGAATTCCACGAATATATACATTGTCAATTTAGAGAGGGATCAAGGTACGAGAAAGGGTTGCCACTCATAAAGAAAGAGAACCCCTCTCTAGTCTTCTGTCAATTACCCGTAGAGTGCATTAATCCTTTTCAAATGCTCTCGGCATCAACAACAACAACAACAAAAAACATGACAGGTTATCCATTCCAGACTCTACATGAAATACTCGACTAAGCGGTAGGGGAAAAAACAAACTTTCTCAAGTGTTGCATTTTAATTACCGCCAAAACTCACAAAACCTGCGCATCCTGCACCCCCATCATGCAATGGCATCCCATAGGCCCCAATCCCTTGCCCCCTCAACCGCTGCACCTCAAACGCCACCTCCTCGGCCTGCCTCAACATGTCCTCACTGCTTCCCTTGCCGGGCACAAACACGAGCCCAGCATCTGGTGCAGGCGCGCCAGTCCCCACAAATTTGCCCTGGCCGTCTTTGGCATAATGCGCTAGGTAGTGTGCGCGCTTCATCTTGCGGACGACAATGGACTGCTTGACTGCGCCTTGCTTGTGCGAGAAGGGGTTGTAGTTGTGGATGCTGTTGGCGACGGTGCGGGTGACCATTGGAACGGAGATTGTTTCGTCGGGCGGGCCAATGGAGAGGCTGGAGATGGCGCGTTGAACGGATTCGTAAGAGGGGGGTTGCGAGTCTGACGAGGATGATGAGGGCGTGTAGGTAGGAGGAGGAGGCGTATTATGCGAGACGTCTGGTCCCGCGCCTTCTTTTTGGAGTACAGCGTGTTTAGTCATTATTTTTTTTGCCTTTGCAGGATTGCAAAGGTTGCAGTGAGCGTGTGTAATGTACGAGGCATTTTGCTAGGTACTTGCACCTTATTATACCCCCCTCTGCCCGCTCTACCCCCGTGGCTTGTATTTGTCTCGTTTAGATCTTCAGTCACAGCCTCTGCTACAGTTTCCAACTAAGCCAAACTCACGTCCACGCCTACGAAGCTGTCGCACAGCCCGCGCATCCCCCCCCCCCCCCCCCCCCCCCCCCCACCCCC